>JAPZDZ010000021.1:27425850-27444032 GCA_029783805.1 Acanthurus tennentii
CACACTCATCACAGGAGCAACAGGAAGCTCGAGCCGTGACGACAAAACTCTGCCTGCATTGATGAAAATGGACCTTAAATGTGAACTCCAATTAAGTTGACACACACTCGGCTCACTAACATGTTTTTTATGTTGCCATCTGACACCAGTTTGACCAGTCAGAGTTTGCTGAGCCTGACTCTCCTCGACAAACTCAAAGTAAAATAAAGTTAGTTAACTCCCTCAATCGTTCAGGACTTCTGTCTTTATTGTAGTGAAGTTAAAACTACATTAAATACTGTTTGCATGTAATGATTGACTTACCGTGGACTAATGGTGTCTGTTCTTTAAGGTTTCAGTCTGTTTTTGTTTTTTCAGGAGCCTGATCGGCAAATTGCTCTCTGAAAACTCAGGTGTGTGATTTGTCCTCAGGTGAGGGTCTATAGATGAAGAGGTGGATGTTACTCAGAATTTACCATTAGATCCATGAAAACTTACACTCAGAGTCTTTTCATCCAGCAGCCCAAAGTTCAGCGGACCCGTGGAAGTCTGCTTTCTAAATTCCTCTTTCTACTTTTGAAGGGAACCACCAGAGTTCAGTAGAGTCCAGGAGGGTCCAGCAGACTCTGCAGCACGACGAGTTCTGCTCTGACTGCAGGTATCAATCAGAGGATAAAGAAGAGAAGGATGAGGACGAAGAGGATGGCGAGCAACACGCCGATAGCACACCACTGACGACGGTCTGCAGAAACACAGAGTTCACAACTGTTAACTACAAACCGAACAACCGATGATTTTCTTCAACAAAATATCATAAACCCTGAAGTCATTAACTAGAACTAACAAGAGCTATATCTAACCACCTCTAACTTGAGCTAAACTAACTAGACTGAGCAGTTTCATCCAATCAGAACACACACTGACATCCTGGTGAGTTATTGATTTTAGAACATTCTGATACCTGATCAATACTACGAGCTGATGTTTTTTAGCTCCTGCTTTTAATGAGTGCTGTTCTTATGAATGTTTTTTTGAATACAAATTTAGAGTTGTGTTTCTGTCACTTCTCCATTGCAAACACTCAGTGTGACATCATGTGTTGTCAGGCAGATTACCGCTGGTCATGTGAGAAACTTTGGCCAGTTTCTTCATGACGTTGTCCAGTCTGGACTGAGTGTTGTCCATCTCATGACTAAAGTCATCCAGCATCCTGCGGGAAGAACACAAAACAACTTCAGAAGTTTTAGCAGGAGACCAGAGAGCGCATCCTCCCTGAAAACAAGCTCCTGCTTCTGCCCCGACCTCTGCTTCCTGCTCTCATCTTACACCTTTTATTGTAGCTACACCAAGTTTGTTGCAAGAGCAGCTTTGTTGCTGCAGTACGCCTCAGCAGAGATGCTCAAAACTCATTTTCAGCAATTCAGGCCTAAAACACTCCGTGGGTGTGAGGGTTCATCCTCGTTCGTCATCTGCTCTGCGTATAGCAATAAATCATCCATTCAGTGACAAGTAGAGAACTACAGAATGCATTTATCTGAAACTGAGAAATGAACAGAACTCAAGGTTTTTGAAACATGTTTAAAGAAATGGCAGTTAAAATACAGTTTAAAATCCCTGATCATGTGCAAACATATCAGCACTCTGTGTGTGAACACGGGTGGGCTTGCACAGACCTGCAGGCATTCTCATGCTGGTCTCCACCTTTGTTTGATTTTCTTTTGCATATGCTGATCCTACTGAATGTTTCAAACAGCTGCAGTATTTTAAACTCAATACTCTGTAATTTCTGTTCTAATTTTGGAAGCCTTTCCGGAGACAGCTGTGGCTGAAAACCTGCATGCTCGGCATCTACTTTGTATATTGTTTATAAAGGAAAGTTTTCATGCATTTGTCCCTGTCCAATAAACAAGTAAATAAAGGAAGAAATGTCACTGCTGGAACCTGCCTCATATGGGGTCACACTGGCAAACACTTTCACGATACCATTTTGTTTTGAAGACTTGAGATCTGGCTTTGCACTCGTCACTCTGAGATTTGTGGTGCCGACTTAAATAGTGCGAAGAAGAAAAAGTCACGTGGCTTCTCGCTGTGGCATCAGTTACACGACACCGTCCACAAAGCTCCTGTTTTTGGTTCACATCATTCTCTTCATAACATCATAGCACTCTTTATTCCCTGTACTTTCCTTTTGTTCCTCGCTCATTTCATTCAGGCTGTGGTTGGTGACTACAGAAACGGCGGCAGCTTGAATGAACTGATCCAGACAGACTGGGAATGGTGGTTTGCTGTGCTTGCTGAGTCTACATGTTTATCGTCCCACAGTCTCAACTTCTCCTGAAATTAGGCTCATGTGATTTTCCATCCAGGCAGCATAAAAGTTGAAATGTAACGTTGTGTTCATTCGCCTCTGACATGGTCTGACATTGTGACTGCTGCAAACAACGAATCAAACTGTGTTGTCCGTTTTCAGTACTGTGTCGTTTTCGGCTTTTCGCTCTGAGCTGCTGTCAGTGAAACAGTCAATGAAAATAACAGAGAACTCTACTTGTCTGAACATAATCGCCCAAGATAACATCCAAGTGTTCCGTGTTGATGCCATCAAATCACTCTGATGTAACTATAGTTTTCCAACTTGTACCAGTCTCACTGACGTGTTACTTTGCTTTGCTTGAGGTCTATGGCACTTTAAGTCCAAGCAAAACACCAATCACATGAACTGTGCTGCTCGTGTCTAAGTCCGTCTGTTCTTAGTGGTGACACAACAAATAACTGGGCCAACATGAAGTTCTTACACAGCCTGTTCGTCCAGCTCCATGCCGATCCTCTCTGACATGTTCTTCAGGACTCCAATTGTTCCAGACACAAGCTCCAGCTGCTCATCTTGCTGCTCTGCTATCAACTGATGTAAACAAACAAAAGTTTAATTTAAAGTACCTTGTTTTTGTCCTTTAAGCATCCAAAACATTGTCATGTCACTGCAATGACATCACTGTGTTGTAAGCTGTTTTATTGGACAGGTGTGGTTGTACCTGCTGCTGGACCTGCTGCTCCTCTATGAATTGACAGTTGGTGTTTTGAAGTTCCCTTTCAAGTCGACTGTATTTATCAGGACCAGGCTGCCAGATCGGACCTTGAACACCACGCTCACTGAGCAATGACTGGACATCACAACCACACAAACACGCACTGTCAGACATTTGACTTTAGCAGCTGCTGTACGTTCACACAGGGACTCCCAGGGTCTTAACTCACTTCTACGTTAACCCCAGGGACCAACCCTTTCCTACCTTGGACCTCCTGAACCCTGCAGAGACCCTCCCTCATCCTAGCAATAACCTCCTGGGACAGTCACTATTCATACCAAACCCGGGACATCCAGGCAATTAACTAGTAATTTAGGTTCATTTGCACAGACACAACATGACCTGCTACGGTTCTTTTGGAGTAGTGTGTCGATGTTGCTACCATTTTGGAACTGGGCTGCTGTGTCTTTTAAGGCATGTAGGTCAAAGGAGTCAGAGGGTCAAACCACAATCAAAATCATCAAATGTGGCAGAGTTTTTGCGTTTCTAGTAGAAAATATCTGGTTAGATTACAAATGCTAGCACACCAAAGTACTTAATCTTATGTAGACATTCTAGTAATTGTAATGCTGTAACATAACATGTGCCATAGTGACATGAGCCTGGCTTCGATTTGAGTTTCCTCAGTTTGTTTTAAAATGGCTGCCTGATATAATTGGTTATGATACTAGAATAAATGAAAGGGGGGCCCCCCAACAGATTCAGGGATACAGTCTTTTAAAAATGAGTCCTTTGATCAAGTGAATACTAACTGTGACTAATGTCTTGATTAAGTTGCATTCTGTTGAAGAACAAAGAAATCTATCAGATCTGTTGGTATAAATCCCTATTAAGAGAGGAAAAAGGGAGTGTTTGCTATCACCTGCTTGTTCTTTCTGTCCACAGCGGCAGCGGCTGGACTCGACATCTGCTCTTTCATTTCCTTCAAGAAAAATAAAGTCAATAAACGGCCAACCAAAAAACTGACTCTTCTGATCCACCTGAGCTGGGGAAATCTTTTTGAATTAAACCCCAACCCGAACAATGATGAGCATTTTCTAACAGTCAAAATCACTTAACCACAGTTACGCCAGAAATCAAACTCTGACCTTTTGATGGTGGACAAGCCTCTCAACCTTCTGAGCTGCAGGCATCAACACAAAGAGACAGCTGAATCTTGCTGGCTGTTTTAAAAAGAGCTTACCTTGACAGTCTGTCTGGTGCTGGTGATGAAGGCTTTCCTTTTGGACAGCTCGGCTGCATCCAGGTTGAACTTCTTGGGGTTGGACTCAACGATACGTTCAGTCAGTCAAGAAATATGCCACTCTTTAAATGTTTGCACTTCTAAACCTCATGCTCACAGAAACACTACCAACAAACACTGCTGTTTTAAGGATATTGATGGTCTCATCAAGGTCCTCGAGGTCCCACTCGATGGAGCGCAGACTGTTTCTCAGCTCATTGGTTGTCCAATCCATTTCCTCCTTGGAGGCTCGCCCTCCCTCCTGCAGCAGCTCGCTCCATCTGTGATGGAGGCTCTGAGCTGCATTCACTGCCTTCTGCACTTCACTGTTAACATACAAATACAAAATGACCATTGTTAGGGTGGGATGGGTGTGACCAATTTTTTAAAGCGAACCCTCTTAAGCGCCATGTATGATTTGCGAGTCTATTAGTTAACCGAAGCACCATCCTGCAAATGTTTCACAGTAAAAGTCTTGTGAAGAACTCAAATACCTGAAGAGTTCAATTGAAAACAGGTACAAGAGGTGTTGTTATTGTATGAATGGTGTAATGCAGTGAGTTTAACACGGAAAACCACAGAAACAATTCTTGTTTTGCGTGTGTGTGTGTGTGTGTGTGTGTGTGTGTGTGTGTGTGTGTGTGTGTGTGAAGGGAAATGGTAGGAGTCTTCTTTAAGCCTGTTACTGTTCACGACCATTTAATGTATATCAGTGCCTCTGTTTATGGTCTTCAGATGCAAGATAAAGGAACATAAAATCATTACTTACTATGTTTCTTTCACACACCATTATGTGCAGTATTCAAAAGTGAATAGCTCTGCCTTCTGTGTATCCTACCAGTCAATGTTATGTTTTACTACTGAAAGACATTTTTGGTATACAAGTTATTTGCTTATTTTCTCTTTAAATTTTACATATGCTAATGTGTGCCAATTTATGATAATTTTTAAAGAGATGTTTTGTCTTGTAAAGTAAATTCTTTAAAAAAAGAACCTAGTGAATGGAACAAACCTGATTATGTAAATAAAACTTTTTGAAAAACCTTTATAAGTATGCATTCAAGTCTTCTTACTCATAAGTGACAAAGTGTTGCTCTGACCCCATTTTTTTCAAGATTTTACAAATATTAAAGATTTTTCCATGGCAATTTTGCATCTCTTTAGTTCTTTTTAACCGTTAAGGGGTGGAGCAGTGGCATTGCTGTGGAATACATTTGACTTAATCTGTGAACGTTCAGGTCATATTTATATCTGTTATATCTCGGTTCATGTGTAACTAAACTAGCCCGAGCTAGTCTTGACACAGAGCTGTGAGTCCAGTTGCCTACGATTGAATTATTCAGATTGGACTTGATGACGTTCTGTACATTTTTCTTGCTTTATAACTGTGTGACTTGTCATTGTCTATACCCTCTTGTAACCATACACAAAATGCCAACAAATATAATGACTTTAGCTTGTAATATTAAACAAAAAGATGACCTGCAGAGAAATCAGCTCATATTCAATTGCAGGTCCTCGTATTCGAGCTGTTTTTTATTTATTTATTTATGTTAAGGAGCGTGTATCTCTGCCTTCAACAATGCGATCTGTCTGGTTAGATCCAACCAACATCACCTTGAATGAAACCAAAACACCTTATTGTAACAAAACATGGACACATGCTCCTGTTTTTTGATGCGTTGGAACATTTTGGGGAAAGTGGGACAAGTCTGATAAAGAATAAACCTTTCAAACATTAGATTATTCATAAAAACAACGCTGTTGTTTAACTTTAAACTTTGATTGAAATATACATTATGCCCAAACATAATATACTGAATGTCACACAAGACTGTTCTGCCTGACAATAAACACTAAGTGTCACTCCTGTTACCAGACGAGCTCTATGCTAACATCTCAGCAGGATGCTATCCGACCCACAAAACACTATCAGCTAACGTTAGCAAAGCGGTTTTCTAGCTGTATGAACTTAAACGCCACGTTTATTTGGTTTTCGCCGATGCGGCCCCATTGGTTATCGATTAGCCATCAGCTCTCCGCAGGCTAGCACTAGCTTTTAGTCTTCTGTTAGCTTTAGCATGATTAGCACGAATAAAAAGGTTCTGACCCCTTTACAACGAAGAACGGGTCTTCCATGGACATGTTGCTGGATCCTATTTAGTCGCAGTCGATCTGCATCACAAGGACTCAAGATCCGTATTGAACGAACTTAAGTCGATTCAGAATGAGCTGATCTCCATCAGGTCTGCTGCTACTAACTCCGCTTTGTTTACATGCAGCAGCGGCTTCCGCAGCGGATACGACCACGTGACGTCATGTCTACGTGGGACTTTCTTCTTCTTTGGTTCTCAGGTTGTTTCAATGCAAAATGTTGCGTAAATATCAACTATTGGATTAATAACAAGGCAGTTTCCTGTCTCATATCTTCCATCCTTCGTCTCATTCTTTAGTAAACCGTCTGTCCCACTCGGTACAGACTCTGAGGAGTCTGGTAAATTATGTCAACAAATCCTAAACTTTAGGAATTCGAACATTATCCCCTAACTTTCTCATTTCATCTCGAACTGTTTCGAATCTGTCCACGATCAAAGTCAGCTATAATCCAACCAAACTGGTCTCTCCTTTTCTCTCTCAAGCCAGCAATGTCTTTTCCTCCTTGATTCCCTCTCGCTCCTTCCTTTAAACACTTGAGTCACGTGAGAGCAGTAAAGTTTAGGACACACTTTAATGTTTGAAATCATGTGGCTATATTAACATTAATCATACTGTTTTTATATTAATATAAAAAAGAAACACACAGTGTGCTTAATACTTATTCGAAGGTATATGTTATTTTTTGTCTCCAAATAAGTGTTAATCATTTTATACGTCTTTTAATTGGACGGAAAATGTTATTATTCCCACAATGTGTACACATACGAGCTGTGTATGAACGTATGTGTATGCATAGAGTTAGGGTTATATATACATTTGAGAAATAACCTGAAAACCTTATAAAGCTCTCTTAAAATCATCTCGGGGATCTTACTGGTTTTAATATTTTTTCATTTCAACTTAATTTAATTTCATTTTTTTGTTCCTGTATTGATTTGTTTTAAGCGTAAAGTACTTTTTAACTGTGTGTTTTGAACGGTGCTGTACAAATAAAGTTATTATTATTATTATTATTATTATTATTATTATTATTATTATTAGTAGTAGTAGTAGTAGTAGTAGTAGTAGTAGTATTAAGGGTTAGTATTAAAATACCGAGAACCTTTGAGTGTTCGCTTTATATGCGCTTTCGTCCCCAGTGGGAGGCAGCAGCCACCACTCACAGCAGAGTATCAGCAAATTATCTTTTTGCCTACACCAGAGACAGTTGTTCACAGTGCCTTGTCTGTTGATAGAAGAAGAAGAAGAAGAAGAAGAAGAAGAAGAAAAAAAGCTTTGCTGTGGTATCGCGATACGTAGCTCCTCTGAATGTGAACTTGCTTTCTCTGTGTTGAGTGTATAGCAGAAAACAGCCGAGAGCTAATTTGCCTTTTCAAAAGCCGGTTTGTTTTTGTTAGAGTTAACATCGGCACAGCATTCGTCTCCAGATTGATAGTAGAGAGTGAGACTGTCAGATAACTGTTTGTCACGATATCAGGTAAGACATGCACCGTCTTTTAGAAGCGTTAGCTCCTGCCGTTAGCCTCACGCAGCCGTTAGCCACCTAGCTTCTTTGTGTGACCAATGTGCTTACATGTGACCAACATTAAGTGGCTGTAAGAGCGCTTTTAGCAAAACGTCGTCAAATTTTCACACTGTCGAGCGTAATTAGCTTAATCTTCTGCTCACATGTACAGTGAAGTCGGCATGTTTTTGACCTAATAGGCGCAGGATTCGGCTTTGTTCCGGATCAGCCTCGGGTTCAGTGATCGCGGGAAATGTTGAGAAGCGCCTGTTTGATGCAGATACACGAACGGTGCAGTTTCTGTTCCTGTTTATCAATCTAACATGTTAGTGACTTATTCGAGCTTTAACAGACACCACAGCGATTGTTTCTTTTTGTAAACACTAAAGCTGCCAGGGAAGGTTTCTCTTTATTTTGGATGTTTTGTTGTTATGGGCACCTCTTGAGACCTGATCAGGGATCAGCACAACGTGGCCTGTGCCATTCAAACATGTATTGACTCAGATCATTAAGTTAATCCCCACTGATACCTGCTGATAACTGATCAGTCAGTAACATACAGCTGTTTTTCTTTTCCAGACTCAGTAAATTAACCACCTTGGTCACTTCAAGGCAATGAGACGAGGACAGATTAGGTACCTGAAGGTGAGTTGAACAGTCATTTTTTATTGGATCGAATCAATAACTGAGTAGACAAAGATGAGGAAAAGACTCCTGGACGGGTCATGGGTAAAATGCCCCACCAGCGTCAGTACAGTAACTGTACTGACCCTTGCATAGGGTGTGTGTGTTTTATAATGTGTACTATTGTGTATGGTGTGTTTATCTCAGGTGTGTGAGGTTCAGACATCACAGAGTGATGTCAGAGATGGTCAACATGCTGCCAAAGGAGCTGCTGTAAAGGTAACTGCTGTCTTCTTCAGGGATGTCAGGTTCCAACGTAATGAGTTTTCCATGTTAAATACATCCATACATCTGTACACACGTGTGTACACACACACACACACACACACACACCAATCAGTGTAATCCAAGTTTAAATGTGACAATATAAGTAGAAAATTTAAGTTTAGTTTTCCTTTCCTTTCTTCCTAAGAAATGTTTTTTTTTAAACTTGACAAAAACATTTAAAATAAAAAATTCTCCATATTTATATACTGTATTTTTATACTTTTAGGGTAAATTAAAAATGGCAAGTTAAAATGACTGTAATCTCTTCACAGAGCTCTCCCACACATCCACTTCATTAGGTGTTTTGTTCTACTAGAGGTACAGGTAGCTTAGTTTGCAGACTCTGCTGGTTCTTGTCGCAGTGTTCTTCCAGACCCCTGGCATTAGACGCTCTGTAGAGGGCAGATGTTCCAGATATAAGCCTAGCACTTGACTTGGACAAAATGTGTGTTAGTGTAAGTTCAGCATCCAGAAACACAGATCACCAACAAATTCATTACAGTTTTTATAAAGGGGCTGTATTTAATGCTGAGGAAGATGATTCTCCTATGTGGAATATTTTGTGACTGTGACACTTTACATTTTCATTATTTATTTTGTCACCTCACTTTTTTTGATTTACTGTTTATTTTTTCCCTTTGATTGAAGAATTGAGATTTGTATTGCTGTAACATTCTTATTTTTTTTGTATTTTTGTATATATTTTATTTTGTGTTTTGTTTCTTCACGTTTTTTCAAAAGTGAAAATTGGATCACAAAAAGTGTAGGAAAGAGACAGACATGGAAAACAAGATAAGGTTTGGGAGAGACAGAGATTGTTGAAAAGTTAAAACCACGAAAACTTCAATGGAACAAATGTAATTAGTAGAAGTGATGGTATATGATGATGTGTAGGCTGAGATGGCCAATTCAAAGAAGCTAAACTTTGAGAAACGTGTTGTCTCATCCAGATTTTAGACAGAAAATGCTGCTGCATTTTGTATCAACTGTAGACTCTTAAAAGACTTATTAGTCAGCTTGATCATAATGAATTTTAATGGTTTAGTCCAAAAGTAACAAAAGCATGGACTAGTTTTTCTGCATGTCTTTAAAACAGAATGGGCCTGACTTTTGCAATGTATGAAGATTAAAAATCAACAAACATTAGCAGATAATTTTCAGGGGCCTATGAATCAGAGCGCTCTTGGTTTAGTTTGTCCTTTAGGATTTTTATACTTGAGGCCACACCACTGCCTCTGATTGGCTGAGCCAGCTATCACAAACCTTTTGCTTGTGTTAAAGTCAATGAGTATTTAATTGTGAAGCTCTAAGGTGTGTGTTTGTGTGTGAAATCAGGAGCTGTATGATAATGGATACGCTGAGCAGATGATGGACGAAGACGCAAGAACTAATCTGATAGTGAACTACCTGCCACAAAGCATGAGTCAGGATGAACTGCGGAGTCTGTTCAGCAGCGTGGGCGACGTCGAGTCTGCGAAACTCATCAGGGACAAAGTGGCAGGTAACTCCTTCTAGTTACTATTGCAGAAATATTGTCGTACTGCTGCTGCCGCTGCCAAGTACGAGTCCAGCAGCACCAAACCCTCACCGACGCAAAACGATGAGAGCTACGACTACTTCAAATATACATTCAAAGTACTGCTGTAGTACTGCAGTACTGTGAGCAGACACGATACTTTGTCTGCCTTGTGCTAAAGTTATTGAGGCTAGTACATAAAAATACCAAAGTACTGTTTTGTACTGTATTCTACTGCTGTTAGTTATCCTTTCTGCAGGAGTGTTAGTATGAGTAGCCATTACATTATCAGTTGTACTTTGTGCAGTATATTTCTGTCTACTCTCTTCTCAGCCACTGTTTTTTATTTCTGATTTTTTAAAAGTTATTTTTGGGTGTTATTTAAACATTTTATGTTTAATTGCTTATCAGCAGATTTTTGTATTGTTTTGTTTTTAATACACTTAAATGTTTTTGAAGAATAATTCTGTGATCTTTGTCTGAACTTACTATTTTTCTTTACTTCCTTGTTGTAATATTTTATGTTTTTCAGGCCAGGTTGAATAACACTGAGTTTTAAACAGGTGTCTGAACATAATTGAGTGAATCAAGCTTCAGAAATATGGATCAGTTTTCAGCCACAGTCATTTTCTTTTTATTTGTGTCATTGTTACACATCATCAAACAAATGTCTGTTTGTCGTATGTGATGTAAATCTAGTTTGAATTAAATGTAGATCACTCATATATATTAAATATAAGACTATCCTGCTAAGTGATTTTGACATCTACAAATTGTAAACTGACTCAAGAAGTAAACATTAATATATTAGATTATGAAGTCAGGCAAACAGTGGTGAAGTTTAAATAAGCTAGTCCCTCGGCCTGAGTTTAACTGTTTGTTTTCAATATTTTAATCAAATTCGACATGTGTACAAATCTTTTAAATGCTGTTTTCACTTTTTTTTCAGGTTTTGAAAATGTCTGTAAAGTTTGAGTGTTTGAAGATCCTGAACTTGTTCTGAAAAAGTCAAGAAAACTGTCAACTGACTGTTATTAGATTAGTTTTTATTCAGTTTTGGCACTCAGTCTTTCCTCAGAGTGAGCGCTCCTGTTCTTTTTCGTTTGCCTTTAAGAAGGAGAGAAAGAGAAGCGGGAGGTTTAAACTTTCTGAGTGTCCGTCATTTTGACAGGTAGAAAAAAACTTTTATAATAACCTTGTACAACAGATCTTTCATTGTTTGAAATATAATAAGTCGCCTAATTAGTTGCGTTAAATTTAAAAATCAAAACAATCTTATAATCATTTATGACGCTTCACCAAGCCCTTCCTGTCTGCCAAGCTGCTGGAGACGACAAGGAACCAACACTGTCAGTATCTGCACATCCTGGTGAAATGTTTCTGGCAAATTAAAAAAGTGATTTCAAAGAACAGCAGAAACAAGTGTCTGCAGTAGGTCTTCTAAGGGTATATATATGTATGAATGTAGAACTGTTTTCAGTGTTTGGTTTTGTTATTTTGGAAGGAAAAAACACATTAGTGATACTTGTTACCCTGAGGGGTTGGAAGGAAATACACAGGGGCCCCAAGCACAACGTGTAAGCATGATTTACTAGAAATCCACATTACCAGCCTGAAAATGAAGGAAATCTGAAACAATTGAGAGTCTATGAACTGCAGCTGCACAGTTGTCAGATCCTGGTCAGTGTTATGATTGGCCAGTCTTTGTTCAAGAAATGTCCTGTGGAGGCTTTACATGCCTTTTTATTTTTTAAATGGCTGTCACAACAGAGGACACGATACTAAACATGTCAGTTTAGACTCCCCAAATAATACTCAGCAATTTCTTTTCAGAATCTAAGTGAAACACACTTTAGAACGGTATTGAATTGAGCCACTGCACGGCACTCATTTAAAAAAATGTACTGCTTTCAAAGTTGGTTCATGTATGACTTTATTCCCCTTCTGCCACAATGATGAACACCAGAAGTTAATGCTTTACAGTTTTCCTCCAGTCAGTATTATTACTGACATGTCACTTGATTTCCAAAATGATTGGAGCATTTGAAGCACAGGGAAACATTCATTTCTGACTTTCATCTAATTTACTTGAAAATGTTGCTGTTAGCTGAATATTTTCTGGTTTATTCCAGCTATGTAAACACAAATCGCTGAATCTGATCATGTTATCATGTTAGCTTGTTCGCTACCGAGACTGTAGTTTTATTCACAACTGACGTTAGCTTGACCTCTCCTGAGCTCTGCTTCAGGTTTAACTGGTCAGGGAGGCTTGCATTCTGTTTCTAATAGTTTTGTGTGTGAAACGATTAACATTACTAAAGTTGCTAGTTGTCCTCAGTGTTATAATCTGTCAAAATGACGGATGGTCATCAGATTCTTCTTTCGTTGTAAAAAAAAAAAAAAAAAAGGTCAGTAACAGACAGGACTTGGCAAATGTGACCTAAGAGGGACAGATTGAGATAATAAATTTAGATGATATAGTTAGTTATCAGAGGTCACATGGGAACAGAGATTCGGACTGTCAACTCTTCAGTAAAAGAAGCAGATGGTTTTCTCTAATTCGTCACTTTGAATGTGATCGCAGAATGATTGGGTAGTTTCAATCTCAAAATGACGGTGATTGTCGAACAGTTTCTGATGAGGTCTCATTCTGATGAAATACTCAATGTTTAAAGAAATTGAAGAAGTCATTGTAAGTTTTCTGGGTTTCTTCAGAAGAATACAATGTTCACACTGTAAAAAGATTTTTCTGCTGTCAATTTATTATCTGTTCTTAGTTTGTGAATATCCAGTTTGTGTGGCGGATGTAACACAGACATTTTTGTTATTTTATTTTGTTGTTTTCCTTTGTGTTTCTCTAGGCCACAGTTTAGGTTACGGCTTTGTTAACTTTGTTAACCCTAGTGATGCAGAGAGGGCTATCAGTACCCTCAATGGCCTGAGGCTACAGTCTAAAACTATCAAGGTAATGTGCAAAAGGTGCTCTTTGATATTCCTGTATCAACTGATAGATGTGTTATGTTCCCTGGACAGTAGAGGGCGCTATCTTCAAATTGTCAGATGGATGAAGGTATTTTTAAAATCTCTGCTGCCGTTATCTTTTTTTTGTTTTTTGTTTTTTGTTTTTTTTTGTTTTTTTGGGGTTTTTTTGACTGGGTCAATTTTTCTCAGACTGTTTTTATTATCGGCACATGTTTACACCGAATCTGTGAATTTCTTCAGTTCAGTGTGACACTGTGCCGGACTTTTATTTTCATAAATTCATGCTTTTATTTTTGACAGAAGTGCCCAATGATCTGAGCCTGTTTAGATGCTTTTATTTATTTACTTTTTAATTTTTTTATCTTGGAAATAATTCTGGATAACTGGTTGTGTGTTTTTGTTTATTCCTTTACTTTTTTTTTAATCAAATTTTTTAAATATCTTGGATTTTGTTGAAACACTGGTTGTAAATGTACATTTTATTGTGTTTAGTGTTGATTATTATTGCTGAAGTGCTTTCTGGTTGTGATGACCAAGGACTAAAACATGTTTGTCTCCTCCCACAGGTCTCATTCGCACGGCCAAGTTCAGACATGATCAAAGATGCTAATCTGTATATCAGCGGATTACCAAGGACAATGAGTCAGCAGGACCTGGAGGACATGTTTGCTCGCTATGGAAACATCATCAACTCCAGAGTGCTGGTGGACCAGGCCTCTGGTAGTGCACAAAGTAATCAGAATCGCAAATTTTACCATTTATGGCCCTTCAGCCCTTATACATCTCTGCTTTTAATCTTATGGGCTGTCTAGGTCTGTCCCGAGGTGTGGCCTTCATCCGGTTTGATAAGAGAGCCGAAGCCGAAGACGCCGTCAAACACCTAAATGGGCACACACCACCCGGCAGCTCTGAGCCTATCACTGTCAAGTTTGCTGCCAACCCTAATCAGGCCAGGAACTCCCAAATGGTGTCGCAGATGTACCATGGCCAGTCAAGGCGGTTCGGAGGACCTGTCCATCACCAGGCCCAGAGGTTCAGGTATGTTCACCTATTGATCTTATCCAGTTCTAAAAGAAAAAGCAACATTGTGTAACAAAGACTCCCTTTATCTGTGAATGAAGTTACAAGAGATTACACATCAAACCTAGTTAGAAACCAGGTGAAATGATAACATGGTCACAGTACAGAAATGTCTCTGAAGAGACTGGTGAGTATTCAGGTTATCAAGTTTCTGTAATCCGACTGGCTGCTACGCAACTTTATAGTACCTCTGTTTCATTCAAGGTTTTCTCCAATGAGTGTTGACCACATGGGCGGTGGTGGGGGAGTGTCCGGAAACACGTCCTCCGGTTGGTGCATTTTCATCTATAATCTTGGTCAGGATGCGGATGAAGCCATCCTGTGGCAGATGTTTGGGCCCTTCGGTGCTGTCGTCAATGTCAAAGTAATCCGAGATTTCAACACCAACAAATGCAAAGGGTTTGGCTTTGTCACCATGACTAACTATGAGGAGGCTGCCATGGCGATCCATAGCTTGAACGGCTACCGACTAGGAGACAAAGTCCTGCAAGTGTCCTTCAAGACCAGCAAGGGACACAAGTAGAGAAGTAGAGAAATGTGGTGGAGAAAAGACAGGAGCATTGACTGTCTTTTAAGAATAACAAGAAGCAAGTGAGAAATATTTTGTTTTTGTAACTCTGTTGGGCTGGACGGTTTCAGCAAAGATGCGTTTGTGTCAGTCTCATTCCTTTTATTTTTTTTTTAAGGTTGTATGACATCACTTCTAGCAGTAAAAACTTTAGCCAAGTCTGTTGTTTCTGTTGATTGATACTTATAGTAGAGTTTGGGTTCACATGTAATAAGTTTCTCTGCTTTGAAATCCAAGTGTTTGTGACATGAATCCAAATTGCAGCAGCTGTATGAGAGAGAGCAAACTTTGATAAAGCAAACATTTCGAGTCACATTACAGTAATATAGTCACGTAAGATGGAAATAAAAGAGGAACTTTAAATCTTTTTCTCAAAGTTGTTTCATTTTAGAAATTTTAACTTTCTCTTGAAGACATCAACTATTAACCACAAAAATATCACTTGCAATAAAGCTTAAAGGTCTGTCTTAAAATTCCAAAAGATTTAAAACACAAAACATATTTCAAGTAGAGGAATAACCTCTGAGCTGTTGAGGTTTAGGGTTGCATAAAGTGGTTTATAGCTCCCCCTGTTAAAAATGTGGGAGGTTGGTTCAGGTCCCATGAAGCTTGAAAAATTTCTGAAGCCAGGTACACATTTAGATTCCTATTTGTACAAATCACAAAAATACCTAATGCACAGAGATGATAACTGGTTTTGTGCTTCAAATTTTTTTCTTTATTTCATTTGTATTTTGTTTTAGAAATGCAGCTAATTGTGACGTTGGACTGTTCATTCAATAATAAATGTGTTAATGGAGAACCTTACGGTGATCTGTATGTTTTTATGCTTGTTTGTCAGTGTCAGATCTGGTCTAAGGCAATAACTTGTGAGATGATCAGTATTGGTCTACCTGTTAAGGACAAAATTCCCATATCCGTTTCTTAGGTTCCAGAGGAAGTATAGGTTTACTGCTGTCCATTAAATCAAGATCACTTTTCAATCTGTATCACTTGTCAAAGTTGCGATCCTCAGGGAAGTGAGATATTGAGATGGGACCTTGACCTAACCTAACCCCAGGTAAGGTATAGATAACAGAGAAAGCAGGTACAATGGACTCTTTGGTTGGTTCTCAGTGATCCTAGGGACTCTGCAGATTGGTTCCGCCCAGCTGAGCTACTCCTGTTTGGTAAGGCAGGAGTTCCTAAGCTGGGTAGAACCAAACCAATCTTCAGAGTCCCCAGGATCATTGAGGCACTCAGCCCTCATGCCACGTCAAGGCAGAGTCCTTGTGAAGGTTTTTTTTTTTTTAATAATACACACTATAACTATACACAACAATGTAAGGGAAAGGGGATAACAAAAAACAGGATGCCACCTATTGGTCTCACACTGCCTGTATGGAAAAAAACCCCAAAACAAACTCCTCTCTAACTCTGAAGGAGTAGCCCTCTTTTAGGGAAGACATTCAGTGTTCTTGCTGGAATTCCAGCTTGCTGGCATGCTTTGACATAGAGGTTGTATGCATCTTTCCTCTTCCTGTCCAGTGGGATCAAGGCCATCTCCTGGGCTGACCAGATCCTGCTGGTGTTGGCCGGCAACACTATAGCAGACCCTTCCGGCACCTGGTCCTCCTCTTTCAGCAGCTGGATGTCCTCCGGCTCACTGTCTTCCACAGGTGGGATTTTTCTCTAACAGCTGGCCCTGCTCTCTGGGGGCCAACTTTGAAATGTATCCCAGGGCTAAACCACTAGAGTTGCATCCCTGTTATGTTGTGTGGGAGGGTGAAGTTCCCAAACACAAGGGCATCCCTCAACATCTTGATTGTGTAAGGGCAGCTGCGGTATTCAATGGAAGCCACCACCATCAGTGGCTTGGCCTTGTCTTTGAATTCCTCAACAGGAACATCCAAGTTCCTCCTGTAGACGTCCTTGTTGAGGATCAGCAGAAGCTCCTTCCCTATCACCGCTCAGGCAGCTGACAGTGAGTAAAAGAATAGTAACATGAGTTGCACCCTATCCTGCTGCTTCATCTCCCTTATAAAGTGCCAAAGTGGCAGAGGGACCAGCCCACCACCGGCGCTTGTGTGTGGGGCCAGCCCAAGAAACCCCCTGGTCTTAGTCCTACTGTTTGTAGAACTGGTACCCAGACTGACCCTGTACTGCATTGAGGTGGCACAGCGTGGCTGCCCATGGAAGTATTCCTCCAGGGCAAGCTCGCACTGAAATGCCATCCAGGAGGAATAGTAAGCCCCCCATGTGAGCGTGGCAGGTGTGCATGGTAGGCAGGTGACCTGCAATGTGGCTAATGACTGCCTTCATCACTGTGTGGAGTCCCTCGCCATCCACGTCCTTATAGACGTGAAGGCCCTTATTGTCATAAATCTGAGATGGGTTGAACACCTCAGGGATGCCCCTTTTCTCCTCAAAAAGTAGGATCACCTCAATCCTCACCGGCAGGTGTATGTCAGCTTTGCTGATAAGGTCCTCCATGAGTTCAAGGTACTTCAGTGCCCTGACAAACATCGCCTTTGTTTGGTTCACATAGAGTAGCCCACATGTGCTGATAACACCTGTTACCGGGTGTTTGTAGAACAGTGACTGGAGGGTACAGGGGGGATCACAGTAGAGCTGGATGTGGTTGACTTGAGGTGTGCCATCCAACTCTTTCAGCACCACCAGCAACGTCGGGCTGACATCTATCGGTCTTGTGTCTAAGTCCAACTGATAGTTTGCTGATTCGTGCATGCTGAGGTTGGTAAACATGTATCCCCCGGGCCCTGTGACTTGCTGCAGTCCAAAACATGACAACATCAAGTGGGTTATGGTCTCTATGCTACTGTGAGGGTTCATCCTAATTGATGTTGCTGCATGGACGGAGACCTTGAGGATCCCTGGCATGTCAATCAGCTTGGACAGGTCAAGGGGCACAAGGTCCTTCTGCCCGTACCTGCTGAGGGACCACATGACTCTCTAACCCTCAGGCATTGTCCAAAAGAGTCAGGCCTTGCTTTCTCTGCCCGTTTTATCCCCCCCCCCCCCCCCCCAACCCAACTGGTCCCGTCAGATCCTGCCCATCTCTGAGTCTGGATCCGTCCAAGGTTTCTGCCTGTTAAAAGGAAGTTTTTCCTCGCCACTGTCGCCAAGTGCTTGCTCATGTG
>JAPZDZ010000022.1:2852-19855 GCA_029783805.1 Acanthurus tennentii
CTGAGTGGCAGCGCTGTCCGTCCTTCGAGCCCCGCCTCTTTTCCCATATTTGGTTTTTCGTCGTTTAGGCGGGCTCTCGGCGGAGTCACGCGCAGGCCAATGGCGACGCCCAGGACGAGATTTTTGAGGCTTCACTTTCGCTCATGCAGAAACCAATGGGTGACATCACAGGGGGTTTGTCCAGTGTTTTATACAGTCAATGGTCTAGGCGCATTTACTATCATTGTACCCGGTGCACTAGAGTCAACCGTGCCTTGCGTTTAGACCAGCCAAAACGCAAGATGCAAATGTAAAACAGCCTGTACTGTAAGAAACGGTGCAGTTGGACATATTTAGTAAAGTTAGCAAAGTGTACTTTGAAAATATTTTTGATCACAAAATATAAATTTTGAAGTAAATAGCATGCGTATGGGAGTGTGTGTACCTTGTGTTTGGCTAAGACACACACACCTTTATTTATGTGAGCCCCCCCTCTCACATTAATAACAAATTAGGAATAATTGTAATCATAATGCCAAATTAATCTCAATGGACAGGAAGGGATTATAGCCGTCAGGTCGTTTTTAAAAAATTGGTTGCTGACAGCTGGAGCAACTTCCGTGTTCGTGTTAGTGTATTTATTTGATCATAAAAACAAGGGTTAAATAATAATTATCTAAACCATGAACCCCGAGCCAAGAGTTCTGCTTCCTCACCGCTGAATTGCCTTTCTTTGTCGACTAAATATCATAAGAGTTTTAGTCAAAGTCTAGTCTTAAGTCTTTTAGTCTTACTCTAGTTTTAGTACATATTTTGGACCAAATATTAGCAGATTTTATTCAACCACATTTTTCTACAGAATTTCCGGTCATTGGAAGTATCCATCAGCCTGTTTTGTCACATGGGGCTCCAACTATGTTGGGCTTAATAATTTGGGACTGTCTATCCAAAGTAAATAAGTAAATAAGTTAGTAATAGGATTTAATATACATTAAACCTACCTCTGGGCACCATCCTGAGAAAGGAAAATGATAGCAAATCATTTATCAGTCTCGTAAAGTTACCGACTTTTAATTTGGAACTACAATAATTAATTAATTTAATAATTATAATACAAGTCCTAATCAATTGTCAGTAAAGTTTGAAGGATCTGGAGTTCTACAGATTAAACAGACAAACAACTGACTTGTATCAAAAGCATTTATTTAGCAAATACCAAACAAAACACACAATATCTAAACTACAAGCATACGCACTATTCACACGTGTGTGTATATGTGTGTTTGTGTGTGTGTGTGTGTGTGTGTCTGATGGGCGGACAAAGACAAGATGGCTGACTCAAAATGGTGGTTAGGACTGCATGGCTTAAACAAAGGGAATCTAAAACGAAGCTGGCCGAACGGAAGATTATGGCTAACACCACACGGCTAGTGGGGGGAGGTTGAAGGGTTTCTTTGTAAGGCTCAATGCATGTAAGCTAAAGGTGCCAGGTTAGGAGACGGGGGTTAGTTTCACACAGGTTACTCACATGCAAGTTACTGGATGTGCTTCTAGTCTTATATGCGTGTGAAATGTGCAACTAACTTAACAATAACCAAGCCTACACATAAAGCTCAAGAATACATTCAACATAATCATTGCAACAATGACAACAGTTGAATAATTTTCTGCTTAGCTGTGCTATCTAATGCTAGGTTCTGCCCAGTTATGTTACACAGTCTTTTGCAGAAAAAGATGTCTTCTTTGGTGTGTTGCTTTGTGAAGTCCATGAAGCTGCAGGCTTGTGACAACGTTGAGTTCAATAAGCTGCAGGTTTGTGAGGCTTCCTGATGGGTTACAGGCTGGTCTGGCCCTCTGAACCCTGGGTCTTTGAAGATCACTGATAGCTCCTTTGTTCCATAAGTTAGCAGCTCGTAGCTAACTTTGGTTTGTGACTCCCGTTGCTTGTAAGTCTCAGCTGGCAGACCTTGTGTCCTGGCTGCTGGTGCTGACTTAGCTTGCTGACTCCTGGTTGATCCTTCGGCAGGCTCTCGCGTTGCTGCTCTTAGTGAGAAGGAGTACGGTGTAGCAATCTGCATTAAGCAGGACTGCTGGAGAAGTTGTCTGACTGAGTCCTCGGCCCTGTAGGACTTCTGAGGAGGAGCAGAGTTCCTCTGGAGAAGAGGCAAGAAGAGAGAGGTGTGGGGGCAGAGATTGTTTTTATAGTCTGTGTTCTGTGTAGGTGTGAAATCTGGGGGATTCTGGGAAGTTGGGTTTACTGCCCTTTATCTGAGTTCCTGAGGGTCTCAGATTCAGGCCAGATTTCCCACTAAGGTGTGGTCTGCAAGTCCTTCTTTATCCTATTCACATGGTGAGATTCCAACAAGTCTGTTAGGAAATGGTTAAGGTTTGAATATGCAATACAGACACAGATTTAATGGTTGTAATACAAAACATGTATTTTATTTTATCGTTAATGTCAAAAACATGAACGTGGCTTTTTCACAGAAGATAATCTCACATAACAAGCATAAGGACCTGCTCTCCCTGAAAAATATACATGCACCCTGGAAAAGATATGCATTCTTCCTGAATGATATGCAATGCATATGACATTCTTTCAAGATGAAGCACAATATATTTGAAATAGATTACCACCTAACTCTGAACTTATTGTCTTCTACTGTCTATGCAAAATCAAAAGCATTAAGAAAAATAAAGTGCAATTATCAAAAACAATATAACTATTGGTTGTAATGCTTTGCACAAGGTATCTAAATACAAAAAATTCACTAATGTTAATGTTCATGTACCTCAAGAGAAGTTAAAAAACTGCTAGGCTACAGTGCCTTAGAATGCGTTACAATGCCTAGACCAAGCTCTGACATTTCTGTTGTTAATGAGACATGTCGTTGCCCTCGGACTGGGTGCACTGCAAAACTTTAGCGTGTTGCTAACGAGCGAAGTCAACTGAAATCAATCAAAGCTGTGTAACTAAGACTGTGCAACTAAACACAACCAAATATGATGTAGGTAAACAACTTAACTGTCGTGAAAACGTCTTCAAAACTGTGAGAAGTTCTGTAAACTCCTATTTGTCCTCCTCCTATGAGTGTGTAACTGCTGCTGCGTTTAACTGTTGCACCTGCACTTGCAGCGGCTTATGAAAATGGCTCTGCTGTTCTGTAGATCAACCTAACCTCAAAAGATTCGCTCTGATTGGATTTCTTCCTAACTTGTCCCACAAAAAGGGTATTTTTGATTGGATCTCTTCTCCAGTCATCCCTCCCTAACATTTTCATCTCGGTTTTATTCTTTGACTATTCTTTGACTCTTTGTCACAGACCTCGTCATCATATCTGACATTTTATTTAGTTTTTATTTAGCTTTTGTCCATGAAATAGGTTCGTTGACGGATATTTTTCGTCATAGTTACCGTCAATGAAATAAACACTGCCCGCGTGCCTGTGTGCGTGCCTGCATATGTGCACGTTTGCCTGTGCAGGCGAAAATATATTGTAGAAATAGATATGACAAAATATGGAAATGTTTGCTTTCTAAACGATTTGACGCAAGGGGGAATTAGCTGAGAGCTGTTTGACACAATACATTTACCTCTGGTGCTCCTGGAGCAAGAGGGCAAAGGTCGACCTAGACGCTGCCTTGAATAAATTTAATCTCCTGCGCCCTGCACTTGCACAAGGTGCAAGTTTAAGATAGACAAGGGCAAGACAGAAAAAGAGAACAAGATGGGGGTCAGAAAAAGTGACAGGGCTAGACACTGTAAAGGCTACATGTGAGTGTAAAAAAAATAAATAAAAAAAGAAACAAATGGAGACATTTGTGTTGCTATATTTATCTGTTCAGATAAATCACAGGCCAATATTGGTAAATATTTTGGGTGGGTGGTGATATTCATCTTTTAAGTTGGTTTGAGATTACCCTATAAACATTGAGATAAAGAAGAAAAAGGAGAAGTGTAGTGTGCTATCATTTGCATCAAACTGCTGAAGTTTATTAAGACCGCACAGTGCAGGCTAGAGGGCTAAACATGGCATTGCCAGTGTGAGTCCAGTTATTTTTTCTCACATTATTCATTGCTTTGCATTCTGTTTTCATGGCCTACAATAAATAAAGTTATAATTAATAAAAATATATCTTGACAGATTTTAATTTGCCCACTTTTACTTGCCCTCTTAAAGCTGACCCTTTATGAATATTCCTAGAGGCACTTAAAACAACCCTGTACATCACACAGAGACATGATATAAGATGGCAGACAGATAACTGAGATTAAGGACACAGGAGAGAGAGTAGGCAGGCAGGAGGTTGGTGGAAAAGGTGCCCAGAGGAGTGGAGGATGGGGGGCAGCAGAATAGCAAGTGGCTGGCAGGTGGATGGCTGCTGGGCTTAGTGAGCAGGCTGGTTGGTGAGGTTTAATCTAGGGCACAAGGAGAAAAAACAATAGCACAAGCATAGCCAATAAGATCAAAGTTTTAAAGCTAAAATGGCTTGAGCGTGTAGCTACCACAGTGGGTGGCTGACTGGGCGAACACAAAACATACTTTAAGTGGTCAATAAATGCAGAACCATTGCCAAAACACCTACACACTCTAAACACTCCATCCTCCATTCGAAAAACAGGAGGACCAACTTCTCCAGGGTTAGCCTGAATATAGACTACCTCTTTAAAATACCAGATATAAAAACTATTCATGGCCAGAAAGCATTTTCCTTGTATGTTCTAACACCAGTGTGGCACTGAGTGTCTTTGTGTTGGACATGTCGTAATTTCTCTGTACCACTGAGCAGAAGCTGTAGTGATACCCTCAGTGTGCTTGAGATTACTCAGAGACTATTAAGGGGGAACCCATCGTCCTCATCTTTATCAACCTCACTGTTCAGGAGAGCCAAAGGCCTCCCCACCCACAACTTATCAAATATGCACTTAATTTTATGTAGTGAATATTTATGGTACATTATTGATTGATTTCTTTCTCTCTTTTTTAGTTGTATGAACTGGATGATGATGAAAAGCGCAAAGAGTTCCTTGATGACCTCTTCAGTTTCATGCAGAAACGAGGTAACTGATTTGCACTCAAGCAAAGCAATATTTTATAAAAAACCTTTTGTTTAGACTTCTGCCTTTTCCCTCAGCACCCCTTTAATAATTTTATCAGTTGTTATGCAATTCACCACAATACATGCCCCCATGGACTCTAGTTTTCCCAAAGCCAGGAATGTTGATGTGCTGTTTGACTTGGTCACTACCATGTCCTTTGGTTTCAATGTTTTCAGGTATATAAAATGAATTTGTAATTTTCCATTAACTTCATTAAAATTAAATAATTTACAATATAATACACTTTAAATGATGTGAGTGTGAATGGTTGTTTGTCTTTGTGTCAGTCCTATGATGTCAGCTCCAGTCCTTGCCCCCTTCAACCCTGCAAGAGATGAGCAGTTTCAGATAATGTGTGGTAATAGTGTTAGGTACGGAAGCCCTGAGCAGACATGGTTTAATGGTTTAATTTTTTTTTTCAACTTTTTTTTTTGCAAACTTTGTTTTCTTGAGATAACAAGTAATTATCTCGTTATCTCGAGAAAACCATGTCCGTTTAGGGCTTCTGTAGTTATGTGATGTATGGTGATAATGTATTTAAGTCCTTGTCATCAGAGTCCATTTTGTGTATTTTGGATTTTACTCATTTTATCCAAATCAAGTCTAAAATCCCATTAGTAGGTAAAATCTTGTGGGTTTAGTCAGTTTTTGAAGCATGACACATGTAGAAACTGCAGTTATTTTACTGATGGCCCAGAACATAATGCCTCCTGATAAAATCTAAAAAATTATGGCTGTATCTTATCCTGCATCTGCTCTGAACAGGAAATATTGCAGACTCAGCTTTCATCCTAAAAGGGAAATTCCATAAATAAAATAAAATAAGTCAGGACAAGCAATTATATAAATAAAACCATTTCACAGTCTTCAGTAGCAAATGCTGTTTAATCAGTTGGAAAAGTTTTTCCTCGCCACTGTCGCCAAGTGCTTGCTCATGTGGGAATTGCTTTCAATTGTTGGGTTCCATAAATTTAAATATAAATGTAATTATAGTATGGTCTTGACATACTCTGTATGTAAAGTGTCTTGAGATAACTTTGTTGTGAGTTGACGCTATATGAATAAAATTGAGTTGAATTGAATTGAATTGAATTGAATTGAATTGAATTTGGATTGTTACACTTATTATAGGAGGTTTTTGTGACTGATGATTTTCAGTTGAGGAACTTTCTTTAGTTGAAGAATAGAGTTACAAAACAGGAATGGATTCTGTTTAAGTTTCAACACATTATTATATTAATGAAGGTTGTGGGAATATCCCAAAAACTAAAGTCTCATTTGCACACAATAGTGCTGTGTGCTGTGACAGCTGTAGAAAAGTACATGTTGATGAAATAATGATGTAGTTAGGTAGTCACTTGGGTTTAGAGTCAGTATGGATTGTTGTTGGAGCGTTCAATTAGCAATTGATTTTGGACTTAGTGTTGGGAGACATTGTCAGTGCAAAGCAGATCAGCAGAAGCCTATCTCAACTGCTTGCTTCTGACAGCTGTGATCAGAATAGAGTGCTTCAAATATCCCAATCAATGTTCCTGGAAAACATCACTGTCATTCTCTACTGACGAAGAAATGTCAGACAGGCTGGCTGCCTAACCTGGGACCTCAATGGAAGTGTCAAGCAAGCAGTGTTACTTTAATATTGTTGTTTAAGTGGCAGAGTAAATCAAAACCACATTACTACAAGAAATCCAGATCAGCAGAAAACTGTTTGTCAGGGCTGTCTAAAACTGACCATGACGAAAAACGATTAGTACAAGGTCAATAAAGTGTAATAATCAAAGTGAGGTTAAATGAGGGAAAAATCAAAATCATGTTCATTTACAAAGACTTCTAAAAAAAAAAACCCTCCGTACATCATTAAGGGTCAGATGAGGAAATGCAAATTCAATATTAATTTAAGATAACAAACTCAAACAATGACTATGTAGGTGAAGTTTGCAGGTATAATGTGTCTGATAAAAAATAGGTATATGTTTTGTTGAAGGTTAGTAATCAAACTTCACCAAGTAGTTCACAGTAACACAGAGAGTACTATTATTCATTAGGACTTTTTCTTTAAATATGCTAACTCTAAAGGCAAAAGCAAAACAGCTGTCTCTAATATTTTCTATGTGTAGGCAGCAGCTACTTGCACATGACAGTGCACTGTCCTGCAACCATTCATGTTGCTTGCTTTTACTGTAGTTTTAACTGTTTTGTTTGTTGCCTGTATTAACAAGGCAGAAAATTAACATGGAAATTTGGTAAATATCTTTCTATCCCTGCTGCTATACTAGCACTTCCTCTCCTGTCCTTCCATTGTCATTGTCTGTCATTTGTGTGAACAATGGATAATTAAAAAAGTTGTTAAATTTGAGGATTATTAGATCTATACTAGCATTGTAAGCATACTAACAATCCAGAGTGTGTTTTTGCATTTGTAACAGACTTGTTGAGTGAAACAGCACAAAAAATGATTATTATTAAGTTAAGGATGCTGTGCTAACTTAATGTGCTTTTAGATGATGAGTTGTTGCTGCCTCCGTTCATTTTCAATGCCAACACAACAGCAGTCATGTTGTCAAGGCTGGTGGCACCAGTGGCACCATCAAGGAGATGGTTGGTGGTAGCTGATTATCAGATTGTGCCGGTCTCTGTCCTGCTGTGTGCAGTGTTTATGATGGCTTCACTTGTTTATTCTACCTATGCTGAGAGTCACACGACAATATCAGTAAACCTCACTGTTTACAAAAACAAGAGCTGTCCACCTGACCAAAGTGTTAAAAACAAGTTTTATTTTGTTGTAGTAATATTCAGGTAGCTGTAATTCTTATCAGGTTTTTAAGGATAACTTCTTTTTAGTTCTGATTTAAAGGTGGAATCAATAGTTTTGTTGGTGTGTCTTGCAAATAAAGCACTTAAACTGGGCCCCTCCTCTTGGAGTTAATGCCACCAGAAGCACATGCCCCCTGCCCCTGTCAGCATTGCCAGAATACACCCACAGAGCCCAGCAGCCACCTGCAGCATCACATTTATATGTTGCAGCAGCTATGGCTTGTGGCTTGCCATGGTAGCTGTTGTTCTTGGTATTAGACAGTGGTGGGGCATACATCAATTATGTTAAGTGTCCACCGGCCCCACTGTCATTTTTCCTTTTTAAAAATCAGTGCTGTCTGATGGACAATACAATTACATACTGCTGCAGGCCTCTTAATTTGTTAAAAAACTACAGAGCAGATCTACCAGAGCAGCTTCAAGTGGTAACTGTAAGGTTCCAATCTGTAAACATCTTTTGCCCAGTCCGCTTTGTCTGTAAAAGGAGCAAAGTCTTGGAACTCATTGCTTGATCAGTTAAAATCTGTTACAGACCTCCACATTGCACTAAGTCCTGGTTAATTTAGCAACAAACATGTACTCCTGTATAATTAAATGTAATATTTTAAATGTGTATATGGTTTTCAAATTTTTAAGAAAACTTTCTAATCTTATTTAATTCACCAACAATATGTAACCTACTTATGTCTAGTTTTTAAATTTATCTAGATGCTCAATTGCTTTCTGCTGTACTTGGTTCTTAGTAGGCTTTTAAGATATTCTGTTACATTCAACTTCTTATTTTCATAAAAGCCCTTCTAGGGACAGGTGTTGCAAATCAGCATTCGCTATAAACACTGTGATACTTACATCGGATGGCTGTTTTTCAGCATGTCTACGTACAAAGTATCTGTCCCTATCAAACAAACCATAAATAATAATATTCAAAATTATTCTGCTGTCAACAAATGCTGAAAATGACCATTATTTTTACTCCATAAACATCTTTTTGTTGATCAATAGCAGTAAGCTAGTTGTGTTTTTTCTCTGGGCTGAATGGTGTTTAGTCGTTATATTTTATCCTCTCTCAGCCTCACATGTTCGTTGTCACTGGCTTGGGGAAACACACTTACTCTCTGCTCAAAAAAGTCCCCAACTAAAGCAAAACATCAAATTTCAGGCAAGAAGACAGGGACATGGCAGACAGAGTAACCACCAAACATATATAGGGGCCTATAAGTGATGATTGAGCCAGATTAATTTTTTATTGTTCTATATTTTGTTTTTGAGGAAAATTCTACCAACTGTACTTTGAATTAATTTAGGGTTTTTTTTTGTCCCATTATCCTAAAGCTCACATGGACACAACCTACCTTGACAGCCAATCATTGATTGATGACATAAGGCTGAACATATCATCACTGTTGTTGTACACTGTTGAAACATTAATATTACACGTGAAAAGCAGTACAAGTGGTGTGGATCAGTGCTATACACAAACAGTAACTGTAAACATTGTTTTAGTGCAACCAAGTCAAGAAATATACAGTTTTTACACAGTGTAACCAGTAACTAGTAGAGTTGCCGCCCGTCCCTTTTTTCCCAGAATTGTTCTCTTTTTTTCCACAAGCAGTCCCAGGAAAATAAAAATCTCTTTTTGGGGAAAATGCAAAAACCTCAATTGATTTCCTTCGTCCTGTAGTATAGAAAGGTCCCCTGTGCTTCTGCGGCTATTAAAAATTGTCTCTGTTTTCTTTCCGACTATACGTAAATCACACGCGCGCGCCCTGTAGCTCAAAGCGGCTCTAGGGAGGAAAACTTGACGGAAGTCAGCACTGAGGTCTTGTTTTCACCATTTGAAATGGGAGGAGAGACGACTGACGAGGCTGAAGAAAGAGCAAATACATGCAAGCCACCAACACGAATTGAACGATATACTAGTTAGAATTAGGGTTGCCACCTTTGATTTGTGAAAAAACGGGACACTCGAACAAATGTTTGGGGCGGAGGGCTCGGCCACTATTACCAGTTCAGAGTATCGCCCAGTCAGGATTGTAACTAGTATATCGTTTTTTCGTGCTGGTGGCTTGCATTGTATGGGGCTTGATGTACGGATAGTCGGGAAGAAAACAGAGACAATTTTAAATAGCCGCAGAAGCACAGGGGACCTTTATACTACAGAACGAAGGTGATCAAATGGGGTTTTTGCATTTTCCCCCAAAAAAGGACAAAGTGTGTCCCGGGAGAGAGTTTATTTTCCCGGGACAGCTGGTGAAAAAAGAGAACAATTCTGGGAAAAACGGGACGAGTGGCAACTCTAGTTACAATCCTGACTGGGCGACACTCTGAACTGGTAATAGTGGCCGAGCCCTCCGCCCCAAACATTTGTTCGAGTGTCCCGTTTTTCCACAAATCAAAGGTGGCAACCCTAGTAACTAGGCAGATCAGTAGAACTTGTGTTTGAATGTCAGTCTGTGAGCTTTGGGTTCCATAAAGTACTTAACAATCTTAGTCTTGGTTCCACTTCTTTTCTTGATTGTTTATGGTTAAATCCAACTTCTTGTCTTGGTCCTAATATATTACCACATCTTTCAGCCCCTAATACTTTCATAAAAAAATTAAACATTTTGCTTGAAAAGAACTCAGCCCCAACCTGACAGAAATTGCCTCAGACAGCACAATGCCTTACATGCTTCACTGAAGGTAGAATTTAATCAGCAATGTAGAAAACATAGAAGATCCACCATGAGTATATTATATAATATACTTAGATATACTTCCTGACTCTACTTTCCCCTACAAGACAGACATGTGGCTGTCTTAAATTCTGTTCCTTGTTTTTTTCTTCATCTTCTTTTTTTTATTGTTTTTTGAACTCAGAGGAAGTTTAAGGGGTTGAATCATGCAGCAGTTGGTTAGGACACCTTTATGTTGGCTTTCTGAGAAGCATGAACACTGAATCCTCATTAAGACATTCCATCAAAAGTGAAAACAATAGCTGTGATGGCTTCCTTTCAGGCTGTGGTTATTAATTGATTATTATCTTTAGGTCTACCATCAGCACTTTTTTTCAGATAAGTCAACTTTTGTCTCCCAACTAATTGCTAAAGAACAATTTGTTGCAGAAGAAAAGGATACTTGAGTGCTACCTTAAAAAATGGCAGTCTTCGATCTCTGTGACACTAAATATTCCTTTTCACTTTGCTGCTGCTGCATCCTCCTTTCACTATGTAGGTGACTTCCATTTTTTTACACTTCTCTCTATTTATTTAGTGGAGCTTCAAATAGATAGCAAAGGAAAACAAAGTTGTTTAGTTTCTGCAACTACAGAAGTCTGTATTCATTTCATAACATAATGCAATGTTGATTTGAGTAAATTATCTCATGTTTTTATATTTAAAGTTCACACAGTTTGAGTTGATATTTTTAATAATTTTCTTATCTTAATTTATTGAAGCAATGATTTTGTGAAGCTCCTTGTGCTTGGATAACAGTTAATATCTCAAAAAATTATTTTTTATTGAATAAAAGGGTTTGTTTAAAAAAGTTTCATTCATTCATTCATTCATTCATTCATTTATTAGTTGACATTTTTAGAGAAAAACATCATAAAAATTATTGTGCTAAAATCAGTATGAATAGTAAACATTTGGCTTTTCATTCTGTCTTAAAACTGTTGACCAGTTGTTATTTTGGTGATTAAAACATTAAAAGACTTACTAAGCATGAATGTCTTTATTCTATTTTTTTATTTCGCACATTCCAAATGCTATTACATCATATTTTGAAGTGAGATAATATCTAGGAGCAAAACATTTATTTACATTCATCTTGGTCAAAAATTTCAACATTTGCCCAATACTTTGGTTTATAACTAAATAAATGTCAAAGGAATCACATCAGCCACAGCTGTGCTTTGAATTTCATTCTAGTTAGCAATTGATAGCATGCTAACATATTAGAGTAAGATGGCAAACTTGACAAAAATATTTGCAAAACCACTGTTTGAAAATACAAAAAACTGGACTTAACCTTTCTTCCATCTTACAAATTGTTTTCACTTTATAAAAGAGCTGCTGATGTGTCAGTTGACTATATTTGCTTGACTTATTTTGTTCAAGGATAAACTAAAAATTATCAAATAATATGCCTACTATATAAAAATAAAAAACGGCAATTGTCCTTCGTGCTATGAGCCATGAGTACTAAGTCTAAGTCTGACTTTTCAACTTTCTATGTAGGTCACAGGCATTCCTTAAAATCACAGAAAATAAAATTTTACTGAAATATTTGCTGCTGAAGAGAAACCCCTTGTTGAGTGTATCAAGTCATAGCTTTTTAGGTTCTGGAAAGATATTACAAACAAACAATAAATGATGTCCATGATAAGAAATATGATTTGGGCCAAATTTGACAAAGATTTGATGACATATATGTGAATAAAGGCAAAGAATGTGTTAACAAAAAATTTAAATGCAAGGGACTATTAAGACATAAAGTGCGTAGTAGACAACAACATTATGAGACAGTTCAGTAAATATAGTAATTTGACATGATGAACATATCTCCATTGGGTGTCAGTGTACCTGGAATGACTGCTTTAGTGTAAATAGCATTTGAGGTTTCATTATTTATTTGCACGACTGTAGCCACACTACCATTACAAAAACATGTTACTATAAAACATTCATATTGTAGTAACTGCAACAGGTGTCAAAAAGAAAAAAACAGACACCACTAAACATATATACTTTAAATGTGGAAGGTAGAATGAATGATAAGTCAAGCTGTAAAAATGTTAGTAGAAATGATCCAAAGAATCTAAGTAAGAAAAAAAAGAATATGTATAAAAATAAAGAGCGAAGATAACTAGCACACTAAGAAAGAAACTGAAGAGCGAAACTGCAGCAAGAAATAGCCCCAGACCTATATTTTTGGGGTTGAGACCAATTCAATTCCGCTTGGTTCTCCAAAACATAGTTTTTCAATCCTCGTATTCTGTGATGTCTGATAGTCTGAATATTCCATTCTCCTTCTTGTCTTCATTTAGGGAGTTGAACAAAAGTAGATAAACAGCTGGTCCCCCTGTGACACTGCATTAATTGTTCATTTCATGGGTTAAAAGAGCAAAGTCAATGAGGAGGAGAAATTCTCATCCCCATTATCGACTCGGAGGTGCAAAGTGAACACATCAGCAATGAAGCCAAGCATAAAGATGATTACTGCACTACTCGAGGCCCTGATGATCCACATTGTTCCAATTACAAACTCCTCTCCTCTTAGCAGCTAAGAGATTAACTGAAAACGGCTGTTAGAGTCTATGCAAAGTGGATTTCTTCTAGCCTGTCCACACTTGCTCATTGTCATAATGATACATGACCTAATGAGATAGTTTGAGCTCACAAAAGACCTCCATCCTCAGTCTTTTATTCCTTATATCTCTTTCAGGGAATCAGACAGACAAATACATCACCCTTGTTATTGAAAGCACATAAATTGTGTTTTAAGAGACATGTCTCTCAGATTCTGTCAGACAAAGGCCAAGGTTTTTATTTATTACCTCAATCCTAGTTTGGTTTGCTACTGTTTCTTATCCAAACTGTTAGTTTTATAGATCAGCACAGATGCACATTATAATCAGTGGTGATAAAGATAATGCTTTAGGGTGAAGGGTAGAGGCTGAGGATCTCTTGTGCTGGCATTGTCATACCAACACTATTGTATTGTAAAACTCAAATCTTCCAAGTCATATCTGCATTTCACACTTATTCTATGAGAACTACAAATATTTTTTCATACCAAATATAAAATATATTCTTCATTTTACAACTCTATACATAGTTTTTATTTAAGACATAATATAGATTTGAACAATGTGGCAATAGGAAGTGCAATACTGCCGCCCTCTCCTTACTAAAACTCTCTAATTTACAGTCACTGTATTATTAATTATTAATTGTTAATTATTAATTCACTGTATTATATACTGTACTAATAAGTGGCTTAAAAAATTGAATGAACTTTAAATAAATACCACATCAAAAGCACTGTATATGTAAATAAATTGGATGCCGGAAGAAGTAGGGAAATTAAAGTGTGGATCACCCAGTGTCAGAGATTAGTATTGATTTGTGTACCTGTGGGAAGATACCTTAATTTAGTCTTTGTGTGCCTTTTTTGAGATAGCAGAGATGTTTGCCTCATGTCAGCCACTTAAGTTCAGTAAGAATCCATTTCAGGTGTGGTGAGAGTCTTAATAATCTACTGTGCTTCGGTCCTGTGTAACTTTGTGGTTAGGTTCAGGACAGCAGTGAGTGCTGCACTGATGCTGCACTTACTTATGTCAGTGCCCAGCTGATTACACTGTTCTTTGTAGGGTTCTGTGGTCCTGGTTGTTGCTGTTGTCATACCAGGCAGATTCTTCTGGCCAGGAAGCCTCTAACAGCACCATGGTTGGTGTCTTTAAACACATCCTAAGTTTTCTCAACTATTTTAAGTGTTAAATGTGTTTGTGCAGCTCAGAGGTGAACTTTTAGGGCATTGGGAGATATGAGAGGAGATTTAACTTGTGTGATCAAGCCTGAATGTGTATGTCAGAGTTTCACAATCTATAAATAATTCTTCCTTGGGTCAGTCCACTCATCAACATTTACTCATACATGAAAAAAGGTTTAATTTATTTTCAAGTAATAGTTAAAACTTTCTAAGATTAGATTATCAGAATGGTGATGTATATAATTATATTTGTTTTCCTCTGAATTGGAGTCCACTAATCAGACTGCTGATGGTTCCCCGGCTTATCAGTCAACATGTCCAAAGTCTAAACGATAATGAACCCCAAATTGCTCCCAATGACTGTTCATTGGTGTGTGTGTGTGTGTGTGTGTGTATGGGTGTATTTGTGTGCATGTGTGTGTATGGGTGTGTGTCTGTGTTTAATGAGCAAGTTGACACTTTGCATAGAGGTCCCTCCCATTAGAGTATAAATGTATGTATGTATTAGTGAATGCTGACTAATACTGTAAAGTGCTTTAAGTGGTCAAAAGACTGCAAAATGCTATATAAATACAGTCCATTTTACTTAGTCATTATCATTAGGACTAATTCACAAACCCCCTTTTTTTAGTTCATTTATTAACCACTGAGACCTTTTTTGTCTAAATCAAAACTCTCCCGTACTTTCTTTTCTAAAGAGCAATGGTGAGGCACTGCTGCCTCAGACTTACAGCTAGTTTTGTCTTAGAAACATCAGTCTTTTGTTTTAATAGTGTCTCATTCATTCACATGCCAGCACCGCAAAATGAAGCTGTAATTACTAGCCCTAACTGATGTGGTTTTACTGCCTCAAACGATACTTCAGAGCACTTCTCCTTCCTCACTGTATAGTTCCCCCTGCTGTTGTTTGCACTATATTTCTGCAGGTATTGATCACTATTATGGTAAATCCAATGACCAAAATAGAACTCTATCAGCAAAATGCAGGTTAATTATCTCTGGGTCAACCACTTTGGAATCTTTACAAAGAGCTGTTTTTTTCTCTCTCTGTCTGTCTCTCTCTCTCTCTCCCTCCCTCTCTCTCTCTTTCACTCTCCTCCCTCTTTTTTTTACCTTACGTTAAATTTCAAATACCAATTATTACTCGATCCCCGTTATTTTGCTTGTAAAAAGCACACGTGTAGTCATTAATAGAGGATGACCTCTTGTCTGTGGTTCTGTCATTTTTATTTTCCTGTGTTGTTAGTGTATTCTTTTTTTCTATGCCTGGACTTTTTATTTTGTGAACAGTGAATTAGGAACAGCTTTTAAACTATCAGCATTACACAGTAAGATGAAAATATTTTACCGCTGAATATTTGCTAATGTTAAAATGTTCTTCTCAATGTTTATCTCAATAAGTGATTTCAAATGGATGAATAGATAAGACTTGAGAAAACTTTTTTGAAAGTTATATTTCCTGCTGCTAACAGAGCTGTCAGAAATTTGATTAACTCAAGACAAATTAGGCTTATAAGAAGGTGTAGAAGCACATTGATGCAAGGAACCCAAGTTAATAGAATTGATTGTAGATACTGTGGTGGCTTTCTGCAGGGACTCCAGTGAATCGGATTCCTATCATGGCCAAGCAGGTGTTGGATCTCTACCTGCTCTACAAGCTCGTCACAGAAAAAGGCGGCTTAGTGGAAGTCATCAATAAAAAAATATGGCGTGAGATCACTAAAGGCCTTAACCTTCCTACCTCCATTACCAGTGCAGCTTTCACTCTCCGAACACAGTAAGTATGAGTGCAGATGATAACACCAGGCCAGTCATATGAATGAGATACTTGTTTATATGTTGTTTGTATGTACATTGTATATCCTTACAGGTGATTTTTTTGTCACCTCTCTGTTGCTTATATTCATCTGCCATGATTTAATTATGACCTTTTTTTTAACACTCCCTCTCCCAACATATTAAACGTATGAGGACTACTGGCTGGGTCCCTTGGGATCCCAACAATTAACTATTGTAGGAAACAACCATTAAAGAACAATGTTACTATTTACTATGAAAAATTAAGTTAATTCATTTGCATATTTTGTAAAATAAAAATATTTACTTTTCTTTAATACAAATCACAGCTTTTCCATGTCGATTGTACTCTAGCACTTAGCATCACACTTAAAAAAGGAGCTATCAGCAAATTTATTTAGTCTCATACATATACCAACGATCAATTTGGAACCATAATTAATAATTAATTTAATGGTCAAAACCAAAGTTACCCAGTTATTTGGCAGCAGGAGTTGAAGGATTAAATCAAGAGAGAAAGAATACTTTCTCCTTCAGTGTCTACTTATCCTCTTAACACTACAGGATGTCAACTGTAACACAAGTGGTGAGAAGTGTACAGCTCCTCTGAACTTAATGATTTTATCATTTCATATGCTACTCAGCTCAATACTTTGTGTTTCAGTTTGAGGCATGTCATTTTTTGTAATTCTTTATATTGATTTGGCTACAATAAAGTTGCTTAATAACAAGGTAATCTTGTTATGCATACCGTCAAACAAACAATAGATAGATAGATAGATAGATAGATAGATAGATAGATAGATAGATAGATAGATAGATAGATAGATAGATAGAT
>JAPZDZ010000022.1:19955-38297 GCA_029783805.1 Acanthurus tennentii
GATAGATAGATAGATAGATAGATAGATAGATAGATAGATAGATAGATAGATAGATAGATAGATAGATAGATAAATAGTAATAAGGGAGTTATAATTGAGGGTTTGATAAGTCAATTTTGTTGTTTTTATTCACTTTTCTGAATTTTTGAATTTTAGCTGAGTTTTCACTGGATTAAGTTTTGGCTTAAATCAAGAATTAAGCTCATTCAATGAAAAGAAGTTTTGTGGAGTAAAATACTAAAATATGGATGAAGGAGAGGAGAAGGCAGCTTCAGACTGTGGACGGGTAAAGGAAACATCTCCTGTTATTGAGATAATATGAAAACTTCAGTGAAGGCCACTTGTGTTTTGTATAAAAAAAGAATGTAATAGGTTGACTTGCAGTGTTTTAAACTGTACCAACGTAGGTTAGATGTGAAGGTTGTGGTACAGTTGAGTCTGTAGGCAGGATGAACTACAATAAGCTAGAGTTGTTTTGTTATCATGTTTTAGTTTAAATTTAAATTTAAGAATTCATTATCCTGTTTAAGGATCACACCCTTTATCCTCCCACTCCCCTTAGTCTCGGTGTGCAGAAGTGATTAAAAACACAGCAAGCCATGAGCTTTTTACCTTTCTAACTAACCTAGCAGCTAATTTGTTTTAACTGCAAGGCAGAAATCCCGCAACCTAGTGTCTCTTCCTATTCTGGTTGCATTTCACATGGCCGTGTGTCTTTATCTTCTCTGAATATGTTAGCCTTGCTAACAGGGGGAGGTATGAGTGTATTTGCATGGAAAATTCAATAACCTCTCCAGGTCACAGCTTGTTCTTCTCCTGAGCAGCCGTGTCTGTTGGTCATCCCTGTCCCTTCAGTCACTCAGGTTTTTTAATGTTTTCATTCAGTTTTTGTAAAAAGGCGAATTTCCAAATTGTGGTGGGTGGTGGAAGCAAACAAAAGAAACATTTAACTGTCTTTTGTCTCTAATGGTGTCTTTGGCATGGGGTCTTACGTCTTTAGGTGTCCTTATTGACTCAACCCCAGAGGTCCCTCTTTCTTCACCTGCTGCTCTCTGTAATGAGAAGCTGGCAGCTTAAATGTGTAAAACAAAACACAACAAAGACCCCTTTTGTATTGTCAGCAAGTCCCTGTTTGTCTTAGCCTGATAATCACCTCTTTCTACCAAAAAAAACCTTCCATAACAGCTTGGCAGAGATAACTGGGTTCTATGTGGCAAATAGGGTCTCTCAGTTACCCTGACTGCAATAACTAGGTTTTCTCATTCATATGAAGCTTAAGAAATCAGCCTACCAAAGAAAGAAAACTGTAATCTAGATACTTTAATCAGTGTAAATCCACCAAGTCGCTGATCAAAATTCTGTAAAAGGTGCAGATCCTATGTGAATTTAAGGGAAGACATGGCATTCAGTTGTCTCAGTGCTAGAATCGCTGCACTTTTGGGTGATGATGTGAACAGAGGAACTATATGAGCTAAGTCAATATTATCAATCTGAAATTGTGCTCAATGATCTTAACCAAAAATTCAGTGAAAAAATTTAACTTTTTTTCAGGTTATCACATGAAATTATTTTACAGATAAGGTAAGCCTATACAGTACCTTGAGTAGCTATTATTTTACTGTGGGACTGTTTTTTTACACTAAATTCCCATGTTGTAAAAAACAGATTTTTTGGCCTTAAGTGACAATGTGACACACTGAGAGAAAGTAGAGTTAATCGTTAAATTTTTTTCTTCCCTGCAGGTACATGAAGTACCTCTACCCATATGAATGTGAAAAGCGGGGACTGAGCTCTCCTGGTGAGCTTCAGGCAGCTATTGACAGCAACCGGCGGGAAGGCCGTCGACAGAGCTATGGCTCCGCCATCTTCAACTATTCTCCTGTGGGCACACCCACACTTCTGTCTTCACCAAAGATACAGATGTCCCACTTTTCCATTCCTACTCACACCAGTGGCCATATCTCTAAGGTGCCTGTCATCAAGAAAGGTAATGTAAGACAACACAAGATATTGACAAAATTTTAATACATGACATTGTAAAACAAGACAAATAAAAGTTTAAAATAAAATTTAATTGCTATTTATTTCATCTTGCAGAGATGGGTATATTTCATCATATTTTATTGAAAGGCCTCAAATTATTTTAATTCCATCAGTTCAACAACAGAGTGATATCATACTCTGCTGCTGTTACTTTCTCTTTTTGACCCAAACACCTGTTTGCATTAACTAGTGCATTCTTCTAGCTAGTTACTTGCCTCCAAAACTCTACATTTCCACATTAAAAAAAAATAATGTGGATGAGTTGAAATAATGCCTTCCTTCCATGCTAGGCTTTAAATGAAAAACATCTGCAGAAAATTTTACAAGTGGTATCTTATCAGCAACACAAACACTGCACAGTGCTGTAGAGTCCACTGGAAACAATAAGTGATTATAAATAGTAAATAGAGTAAAAATGTTTTTGAGATAGGTGATAATAATGAGCATTAAATGGCCGTGTCAGTAAACTAATGGAACTAATGCAAGGTAAATGTGGGTTGTAATGAATTAACCAAGTTTGAAAAATAGGCATTTATTTGATCATTTATGACACATAACAAAATTACATATGAAAAACATTGCTAGACATAGAAGAAAAGAAAAAGAAAATTTTAAAATAACACAGGACACATATATCCTGTGTACATTGGTTCATACATTTAATAAACATTAACCAACAGTTAATTTACACCAAAATAAGCATTATTATAAGCACAATCTCCTAAAAAAAAGTCAGTGCCTTTATTGATCCAACTGTAAACCCTTGGAATTAATGACTAACGTCTACATTCTGTCCTTAAGGGGAAAGGCTCTGCACATTTACTGTTTAAAGAAAATACATAACATTTGGTGTGTAACTGTCAACACATGTAATGCAAAATCAAAATTTCAGATTTATATATTATCATTTTTTGATCACATGACAAAATTGTCATGTGATACTTCCACTTCTGGGGTGCTTCATAGCATGTGACCAAGCAGTCAAAAAAAAAAAGAAAGAAAGAAAGAAAAAAAAACCCTTCCAAAAGTGCTGTAAAGAAATTTATAAAATTCCATTGTGGACACATGTTGACAAACAAAATACCTTTTTAACCGTCACAAAATGTTTAGTTCATTAAATGTTAGTAACTGTTTTTTACTGCGTAAAAATAATATTAAAAGGATCTTTCTAAACTATTATATGATCTATAAAACAATGCCCTACTCTATATGTCTGACTTGAATGTAAGCAGTCTGATGTAATCATTCAAATCAACATTATTCAGATTAGAGGTACTTAGTTTCTATAATTGTAATGTGATGTCTCAACCAGAGATTTGCCAAAAATGTATCAAAGGTACAAGCTATTAAATTTGTCAACAAAATATTAAATGTTGTCATGCTGTTTATACTTCTGTTTATGTTCACTTTTGAATATACCTGGGTGTACAACATCCATTATCCTTTGTCCATATCAGGATTTGTTCGCTGACATCAGATTTCGATGGGAACTGTCAGTCTCATGTGATAAATGAGTTTGATATGGAATGCTGTACAGTTAGAGTTACCATTAAATATAGCATCCTTAAAAATTTCAACCCCAGTGAATCTACATTGAAAGCAGCAGTGGCAATGATAGCCCTCAAAACAATCTAAACCAAAGCATATTGTGTGAAATATGATGTTACTCTTCTTGACAACTTGTAAAAGAATGGTGTTGCATTGACAGCAACAGAAACATACTTGAGATAAAATGAAGGTATGCCCTGTAATGGAGATGAACATTTTAAATATTTGCAGGAGCTGGTATACACAGCTCATGTGAGTATTTTAAACCAACATTTCTTTTTGAAATACATATAACTTTTTTTTTAGGCCAATACGTTTTCACAGCAACAGTCAGATCAAAGCTGGTATTCAAAATATGAAAGCACGCAGGGCAGAATATCATCTACTTTTTCAGACTCATTTATGGATAGGTGACAGAAGCTGTCAGATACAGCCTCTACAGACTTTTGGACATGAATAAGAATGCATACTTTATGTGTGTTAGGAGACAGTTACCAACTTCTTATGGGTCTTTCTTTCTCCAGAGGAATCTATAATGGCCAGCTGCTTGCCTAGCCGGATGGCCCTCCCAGTGTCACCCAACAGTCATTGCTCAGCTGTGGCTGCCCAGGCAGCACAAGCAGTGGCGGATGTCCAGGTGGCAGCCCTTGAGCAGCTCAGAGAGAAGCTGGAGAGCAGTGAGCCGCCAGAGAAGACCATGATGATGCTGACAGAGGAGCAGCAGAGGGTCATGCAACATGCCTTGCAGCAGAACCTATTGGCAATGGCCACCCAGCTACCCCTCAACATCAAACTCAACAACAGAGGTGAGACCCTCCAAAGGGGTCTGAGTACACTGATCTGTGTGGACTTTAAGTGTCCTCTTTGAGTTCTCTGGTGCTTTATCATTTAAAAAGTAGACAGAATTATAGAAATACACTATCATTAGCTTAATTTCCCCAACATAAGTCCTACAAAAATCAAAAAATAAAAGCTTGTCAAACATTGTTTATAAATTTATGTAAAAAAAACACTCCAAAGTCCAATTTGTATGTAATTGCGGGTAAGGTCATTCCTTAGGTGATTTAGATTCCTTTATAATTATCATTATGATGGCCAGCTGCCTACCCAGTTGAATGGCCCTCCAGCAGCTATCACTGCTGAGTGACATATTCCAAGTTTCCAAAAATTAATAAATAATACTTGACTATCGTGTCTTTAATTGTACTGCCACATTATTTTTATCACTGCCAACAAACCTCCTTAATAGAATGAAACAAACATTAAATGTATCCAACTAACAAATATGGTGTGAATATGAAAACCCGATACATCTTTGTTTTCTGTGTCACAGAGCTCCACTGCTCCACACTCCCTCATTACTCATTACGACACTGTCAGACTTAGCCACAGGATTAGATTCAAATACAGACACTGACTTATAGTAGCAGTACAAAAATAGACTTCATTGCTGCAGCAACAGGTAAACAGTTGGGCATTATTATCTAAGAGGGAGCAGACTAAGATAAGGTCAAACAACAGGCTGAGATTGATTACCATGAGGACACACAGAGACATGAGGAAATGCTGGAATGCTGTCACAAGAGAACAAAAAGAACTGGTGCAGAAGGTAGGGAAAACAAAGACTTCATAATCTCAGAAGGGGGAGACAATTAGATGCAATTAGATGTGAGAGTACCCCTCCATCTCAAGGGCTGGCACCTGATGGCCCAAGATCGTGTGGATTGAGGCAGTGGAAGTCCCTGATGAGGTTAGGGTCCAAGATGTTCATGGCAGAGACCCATGATTGTCTTCTGGTCCTTACCTTTCTCAATCCACCAAGTGCTGCCAGCCATGTCCCTGGCAGCAAACTGCCAGTAGCTTGAACACCACGTAGACTGGACCACCAACAATAAACCAGGGGGGAGGAGGGGGTTTGGAGGAAGGGACCAACAAGTTATCTGGGAGGGGTTTGACCTTGGAAGGTGGGGTTCACTCTCATTGACCTACAGGGTTTGATCCTGACAGATTCAGGTTCACCACCTTGGAGATGGGAAATGGTCCAATTAACCTAGATGGAGTTTCCAAGACTCAATCCTGAGGGGAAGGTGTTTAGCCGACAACCAGACTTTCTGACCACAACAGTGCATGCTGGAGTGCATTGACAGTCCACTGCCTTCTTGAATTGATCTGAGTTGTACAGAAGAGAGCCTAACCCTTACCATGTAGACAAAACAAATGATGCTGTAGCACTGCAGCTGTTCTGTTGGCGAGATATGGGACTAGGGGGGATTTGGCACAGGGAGAGGGTGCTACAATCCTGATGCTGGCTGAGTGAAGATCCTTTTGCAGCCACATAATCTGACGCCTCCTTACATGGTGGGCCACCAGAATCACTACACTGAATGACAAACATTGTCCGATGAGTCCCAGTATGGCAGGAGGTCCTGAAGATGTGTGCCCAGTCAATGACCTGAAACCGCAGAGCAGGAAGGACAAGCAACTGGTTTGGTGGGTGGCCAAGCAACACTTGACAGTTCATGTTCAGGATCAGGATTTTGAGATGGGAACAGGCAAGAGAGTGCATCGGGTTTAGTGTTCTTGGACCCAGGTCTAAAAAAACACTAAAAAGAGAGCACACCTGGCCCAGATTGAAGCTTTATGGAGCAGTCATAGGGGCAATACTGAAATGTATTTATTAAATATCTGTTATCTGATTTATATGTAACTGTAAAAAATTGGTTGTTTAAGCTTAGTGCTTCAAGATGGCGCCCACCATGGCTGTTGTATTTGCTTATTGAATGTGTAATGTTATGTTCATTAGCTGCATCCTAACAGACCCAAATGACAGTTTGTCTACAGTAGTTGGTAGCATTTCAAAAACAGCCATTGGCCCTGCTAGAGAGACTGTCTGAGATCAAACTTGAAAAGTCCTTAACCACTAATGTGCAAGTAGTTCTTCATATAACATGAGTAATGCAAAGTTCAGTTCCGTAGACGTTATGAAGAAATGGTTTTTCTTGAACAGAGGCAGAGGCGTGTCATGAGTAAAAATACCTGCTTTGGCTGCAGCCAACAGAGCTCATGACAAGCCATAAGTCATATATGACTTAATGATAGAGTTTAAAGGAAGAATAAGGGGCCTGTCTACTCAAGTGTGATATCATTTCTGTCTGCATCACTGCCTCTCTCATAATAGTCATAATAATAAGCTTTGCACTTGATATGTGATAGAAAAATAAGTGAGAATCTTTCTCAAGTTAATTTCCACACTGGTTGTCTAGCTCTGACCTCTACTGTCATTTAAAGATTAGATCCAAACACTATCATTTGTCTCCACCAAGATGCACTTAGATGAATAAATTTGTGTTTACAGTCGGTTTGATATTGCAGCAGCTCACTGAGATTATTCTGTTTGTGTAATATATGTCCATTTTCTTAAGACATTACTATGATTTTTTTTTAAAATCAGTCACATTTATTCAGCTAAGCTTTCCAGCTATGTGCTACTTAATACAATTTACCTATGACTGACATGCACAAATAGCTGTAACATCTTTTGACAGTTCTTTCTCCCCATAACTCTTCAATAAAGCCCTCCTTATCCTGTCACTCAGTGAATTATCACCAATACTCAACCAGGGTGCTCCTCTTGCTTCTTCTGTTCCCTTTCTAAATGCTCATATTGAGTTTTTCTCTCTCTCGTTCTCTGCCTCCTCTCTTGACAGATGATAGACAAGAGACCGCATTGAACCTGTCTACCAACGGCATTAGCAGCATCAACATGTCAATAGAAATAAATGGAGTTGTCTACACAGGTAAATAGAGGGGGCGTTTGCTGATGTAATTGCAGGCAGGAAATTCAATAAGTTATAGCAGCACCCTGGTGCTTAGTCCTCCACGCAATTTGATGTCTTTGCTATAAAATCCATCGTAATGAAGTGGCAGTCCAATAGAGTTAAAAAAGTTAAATATCTCAAAATTGGGCCTGTGGATTTGAGGTCGATGGGGCTTATTGTCTTATGTGACTACCTAGTGAGAACTGTGTGTGTGTGTGTTTGTGTGGGTGTGTGTGTGTGTGCAGAGGTAGCTTATGCCTAGAGGTAATTACTGCCTTTCTGCTTTAACATAGGTCGTGTATGTCAGGGTAAAAGCCTGGTGGCTGTCATACCATATTTGAGTTCTCTCTCAGAGTACCAGTGGTGAGCAGCCAGAATGTTGACTTTATTCAACTTACAGATTCTTAGTCACAAGTTGACACTTAACTTTATCTGTCTTTATGTTTGAATCTAAGGATGAATATGCTGAAAAAGAAAAGTCACTGTATTTTAATGACTGTCCTTTTATTTTCTCTGTAATTAAAAAGTCTTAAAATGTCTTGAGCTTGAAAGATACACGTGATTTACTTATTTTAATTCAAATTTACCATTTTAAATGTTTTTTTTGAGGTTCGGGTCCTTTTCAGATTTATTCAGTCATTAAAATCAGAAGTTTGATTACCTGCCTAAAATCCAACATGTTGCTGTCAGGTCCATTTAGATTAATTAGCTGTTTTCATATATTTGTCCAAAGGTCTTCACTGTTCAATTTACAAAATATAGCAATAGTTTACCATTTCATATATACACTTTATTGACTAACATTATTTTGTCTTACAGATTCTTAGATTCCTTTATTTGAATATTCATATTTAAAACATACATAGTTCAACCAACCAAACACCGAGAGTGATACCAAACTAACAGAATCTAAAGCTTCAATACTTTGTCCTCAAAAATAAACTATATCTACAAGTAAGTTACATACAAAAGAAAACAATGCAGCTTAAAAAATCTGTTAAACAGTTTGATTTAACTAAGGGCCACATCTCACTTAGCAGATAGTGAATTATTCTGTGAAATAATGCAGTGGCAGCCAATCAGAGTACACTAGTTGGAGCAGTGAAATGTCATTTGTAGAATAGTAATTTAGTTACATAAACATCCTGGCATGTTATTTTAGAATGGATGCCAGAACAGTGTAGAGTTTAATGCTGATTTGTCTTATTTTTTTTTCCCCTCAGGTATACTATTTGCCCGTCAGTCGGCCTTAGCGGCAATGACAGGACATCACAAGAGACACAACAATTGTCAGACTCAGGGAAAAACAAGTCCCACACAGTTCCAGCCCTCTTGCTCCTCTTCTTCATCCTCTTCTTCAATCCAGGGGCACAGAAACTCCTCCCCTTGAGGTTCCTGTCCCCTCAGCTCCTCCTCCTACTTCACTAGGAAGGTGATCCATTTTTCTTCTTCCCAAAGATATTTAGTAGTTGGAAACACAATCATCAGATAAAACTTCTGTTGTTTTAAGGGGGCTCTGTCTTTGTCCACTTCATCAGATCCTTTGTAGGTTAGAAAAAAACTGTTTGAAAGTCAGCATATCCACCAAGCAAATTGACACACATCGTAATTACTAACATAAGAGATATGCCCACCCCCCTTATCCATGCTCCTCCTGCTCAAAAGTTGCAGTGTGTTGTTTGCCACTGAACCTTTGTGTGTTACCATTGTCTCTCTTATCTTGGACATCTGTTTCAGGGTTCAGTTCAAAAGCATGGTCATCCATCAGCTTAAGGTGCAACCTGGATTAAGCCAGATAAAAGCTTCCTCTTCTCCCTCTTGTACACAGCCTCACCCAAAAGATGAAGCAGCTGAACAGCTAACCTTCAGTAGGAAATTACAGTAGTCCAGATTGTGTGAATGCTATCTGACTTACCTCAGAAACTCACTGCTTACAGCTGATACCAAAGATGATAACAAAACTGCACTGGTTTAACACATCCAGCATACACAATAATCTTTTGCGCCAAAGTTCAAGCCTGAAAATTATGCAGGAATACAAAGCGACAAAGCACATCTGGCTTAGAAATCATCATTTATTCTGTAGGAAGGCTACTGATTTAAAGTATGGTCTTGGAGACTTGTGAAAATTTTGCAACAATTTCAGGGGTTAGGGTTGATTCCTTAGTTTAAGATGTGTCAGTATAGAGCAAATGACAAGACTAAAGAGAGTGTTGTACTGCATGTGCACACACATCCAGTAACATTAGAAGTTAAAGTTAAGAGTCCTAATGTGTGGATTTCTTTATGAACAGTACTGAATCAATAAACTGACTTGTCATTAGCTAGTGACCTGTTTATTAACCGCCAGCTTCCCCCAAAGAAAATCAGCTGTTGATTTTTAACTTGTTAGCCAGCTAGCTTATCAGCCAGACAATGGAACCAAAGCAATAAGTTTAAAGTTAATGCATTGCCCCATCTATCACTAAAAATAGGCTGTCATCCATACTGCCCCACCACACAGAAACACATACCCCCAACCCATTCAGCTCAGAGTCCCAGAGCCTATGTTTGCTGTGTGTCACTTAGTTTGTCATAGTTTCATTAAACAAATTTGTTTAAATATATTCACCATAAAAGCATATTGTTGACTAAAACATGCATTAAACAACCTCTGATACTGTGCCCCTCTATAAGATGGGACTTTATTGTGTTTTAGTGGTGCACAGTACCAAATATTATTATTAATGAATTAAATTAGTCTTAATTACTTTCCTTGGGGGAGCCCTAGAATCTTGTGCCCTGGAGCAGTTGCCAGTTTTGACCTGTTATACCCCTGCTGTATATTATAGGCACAGATAATGTTGATAGAACACAGTATATTAGAAATTGAAGACAACAAGCTAATTCACATTTACACAGTCAAATAATCTAAGCTCAGAACACTACCTGAAATTCATCATAGATTTACTGCTGTATATTGTATTATGGAACATAAAAAACACACCTAAGAAATCTCTTGCAACCAGTTTTTGTAGGTTTTGTCATATGTATTTTATGTATTTTAGACACAGTTATTAGATCTTTTCTCTCTCCACCAAGTGTGCTAGTCAGGGGTTTTGTCACCATGGTAGCTGACCAGATCAACAGTAGGCACAGAATGCTGTGATTCAATTATCTATTTCTCAAAATACACAGTTACTCATCATGTCTGTTCAGTTCTGTTGATGCCACCACATTACACATGATTAAAAGCAAATAGTTGTTTACAGCTCTTGTATAAGTAACACCAATATGGTCAGTAAAAGGAGAATTACATCACTCTGATGCCTTTTACTATGAAAGACTGCTTAATAATTAAGTTTTTTTTTCATCTAGGTTTTTCTTTTACTATGATTATAAAATAGGTGTCACTTCACAATGGAATAAGGTAATACTACAAAAACAGCTTGTTAGTCAGGATTATCAAATATCTTTTTGGTTATGATTATTAAAGTAAAAATCTTACCTTACAGAGTGTACAGACAAATTGACGGATCAAATTGATGCAATGAAAGCGCTGTTCACATGCAAAGCTTTCTCCATTCAAGATGATAAATATTGCAGTTGGCATAATTTCCGTACTGGTTAGAGTCAGATACACTTAAAAAAGTTTGGTAGAGCTTCAGATCATGAAATTGCATTGCTCTTTGAATAATTATTTTGCAACACACCAATTAAAGAAAATAATTTTAAAAATGTCAGTAAGTCAGAGGCTAAAAAATTTGTAATGTTGGTTAACAGAATCTTGGAAAGAAGTTTAGTAAGAGAGTTTTCACATAGTAACAAATTCATAGAGAAATGGCTATGACAGTAAGAAGAGCACCTAAACCTGTAGTCAGCAGGTGAAATAAAACTGAGGAGGTAGCAGGACATACTTATGTGAACTCTGCAGAAAATCAGTAATACTGTAGTTTTATATTGTGAGTAAAATGCAGGTTTCCTTTTAGGTGATGCACTTGTGACTGACATCAGAGAACTTCTACTGTTTCATTTTATCTACTTTTTTTTCCTCTGCTTTAAAAAGAGGGACAAAATATTTCTTCATTGTGCAAGGAAATTGGAATTAGTTTGAAGATATATATAGTTTTTTTTAGAGTCTGTTTAAACATTTAATTGCAAATTTTATTTATTGTGTTTTATATTCTATCCTGCATTCATTGCATTCTGCTTCACTATTTTAGTATTTTCTTTTTTGAGTCTTCTTGAAGCATTACCTCACCCATCCTCCTGTATATAAGTATAAAAACAAGATGTACCTCATAACTTTTTTTATTTTATTTTATTGTACAGCCACTTGAAAATCAGTGTTTTACTTCAAATGATCACTGGATTTTTTTTTTCTTGTCCATGTTTTGTATAGTTATACCAAAAAAGGGAATATTTTATTGACACACATCTACCTCATTTATTATAGACTGTGCCAACAACCATGTCCACAATCTTAATTGCCAGTGTATTGATGGTGTTTCATATTCATGTATTTGTGCGAATGCAAAATGCTTTTCAGTCAAAAGAAGAAAAAAAAATGGACTATACTAGGAGTTAGGCAAAAAGTGCTTTTTATGTTGGGTGTTGTGCCGGCACAACAGAACACCTTTTTGTGAGATACAGCCAGAATGCTCTTGAAACAAATTTAATCTACATAAGAACATGAACACTAAAAGGAGGACAGCACCTCATAACAATGAATGGCAAACACATATTCCATATTTGTCCTGTCAGTATAGGGCCTGATGGTGGTTGTAGGTCTCATTATTGCCGAGTTCTTGTCAGAAATAAGGTTTTTATTAAAAAGTTAAACAACAGATATTTGACTCATAAAAAGGTCAGAATTCTGATGTCCTGGTCTGTTTTTTGTTTCCACCTTCTGTAATAAATACACAGATTCTGTTGAAAATGACATTTGGACTGAGATGATACTGTCAAAGATTTTATTAAAGGTTTTGTTAGAGGTTAAAATAAGAGACCACCTATATACAAATCAATGGGCCAACAATAACTTATTACTCTATATAAAATATCATCTGATAAGCAACAAAAATGTCATAAAGATGTTGTTCATGATCCCTGAGGGTGACTTTGAGGAATTTTGTATACCTCTAACCTTGACTCTGGCAACACAAGGCCAAGTATAACTGCTTAAGCTCTAAAAACTGCTTTGTAGTCTGTATTTTTGGAATTGCTGTCTTCCTTACTGTGCCAGAATTTTGATGAAGATTGTCAACAGTTCTTGATTAAAAATGCTATGACTTGTTCAGTTTCATGATTATGGTGTAACACTTCAAGCTGACTACTGGTGATAAAGCTAATAATATATTGTGTGATTATATGTATCATTGGTGCCGAAATTGTACAAACACAATCATGCAACAGAGGACAATCCTCAGCTAACAAGATGTGCTGACTCCTAAGCTGTCAGTTGAGCTGTTAAAGGTGGTTCTTTATATTTCTTATATCTATTTTAAATGTTCTTTAGCAATCAGACAATTCTGCAAATTAGACAAAAAAAAAATCATTTTCTCAAACTTTGTGTTGTATTCTTAAATACTGAATCAGTTATATCAGCCCAACAATAATGGGCTTAAGGAGGTTTTCTTAAAACAGCTGGACTAGACAGACCTCCCTCTTGTAGAACATCTGTAGCATTATTCCAGTCGTAGTGGTATCCATGTATCTAGGCACAGCTCAGGCCTCCTTAGATAGCTTTATTATTATCTGTCTCAAAATCACACACACACACATGATTATCTTCCCTTAAAAGAGTTTTGAAGTAGGAGAAGGTATTTTAGGCTTAGGACTGTCACGGTATCAGATTTTCTCTACATAATTATTGTGGATTAAGGTTTACAATTTATCGTGATATCTATAGTAAACATAATAAATTATTTGATCATGTTAATCAGCTTTAACTTTGTTGTGTGTTTTGTGTGCATTGCAATGGCAGCTGAACAAAAAAGTGATGTAGGCAAATGCTTATTGGCCCCACCCTCACTTGAAATAGCCGTGCCTGTTTTTATTTTCTCACTCACTGACTCCTAACCTGACACGCCTGATGGAATATTTCTATTTCTCTATTTGTATTTCATATTGGTAGGATATATTTTACATGTCCTTCTGAGAACCACCAAATAGACAGCGTTTTCAAGAGGAAGGTTAAAAGAAAGAAAGAAAAAAGTTTGAAGGCAATTTGACGAACGTCCTGTCCATCGCATTCATTATTCTTGCTTTTATTAGTCAAGAGAAGAATGAAAAAATCTTTTACATCAAGAAAAGCCTTTACAGTGCCATTCTTTGCTCTTCTTTTAATGAGGAAATGTTGTCCGTTTCTGAAAAAACTGTTGCTATTACAGCATCCACTCTAACCTCTTTGGCGACTTTCACTGTATACAAGCTTGAAACTGCCTCTCACTCTCGCGAAAAGTAAATCACACCTGCAGCTACTACCTCTGTCTCCTAAAAGGATGCTGATTGGTCTGCACATATTTTTACCAGACACAAACAAATTTAGTTGGAGCTTTTCAAGATGGACCTGTGAGACATCAACAGTCCTGCTGCTTTGTTAGGTTAACTGACTCCAACAGTGTTTGTTGACTAAAACCTCTAAGTTAACTGACTCCAACAGTGTTTGTTGACTAAAACCTCTAACTCTCTCTCTCACTTACTTGATGCTGCCTTTTAAATAACTAAAGTGGGGAAATATAATGTTAAATCCAATTCCATGATAAATAAAATGCACAATAAAGAACTTGATTTTCATCTCCAGTCAAACAAACTAACTGCAGCTTACTTTCTCTGTGTGTCAAAACATGAAGAATGAATAACACAAGGGCTGGTGAACAAGTTGGTGGTATTGCATCCTTTAGCAGTTATTGTTGATTGGCATTTTCTCTAGACTGGTGTGTCTACTAAATCGTTTTTTTACAGAATACAAGAAAATCCCAGTCTGTCAAGGTAACTTTTTTGAGTGCATATAAAATGGCTTGCTCCTGTCTGTCTTCTCCTCTGACATGATTTTTCAGGGCAGTTGTAGCAACATACTGTGGCAGTAACTAGCTTGTTAGTGTTTGCAATTGTCTCTTTTCTACTTTTTTCCCATTGGCAACAAGTGTTAAGGTGCGCTGCCACCACCCACTTTGACAATGTTAGAATCAACATATCACTTCTTAAATATCATGCCTATCATCAGTGCTGCTGTATTACTATGACATCTCTTTCAGCAATCCAAGATTCGAAAAACTGAGTTCCAGTTTATTTTCACAGTATAGGGTTACTTACAGTTAGAGCTCTTTAACTCTTCGAATTGAATCCACAGAACAAAATTTATCAATCACCAATTCAAGTTTGTTGGTAAATGTGTATTTTTTTTAATTGTGAAAAGCTTAAGGACATTAGTATTTACTTTTTTTTATTGAAAACTGAAACTAAGGAGAGACATAGGTTATTTTTTTTATTTACAAACGTTGAATAATGGTAGTTTAAATTATGTTGCACGTGTTGCCAACTAAATGTTAAACTGAAGATTACACATTGTATTGATTTTTTTTCTGAAACTACAACAATGGCATGCTCTCAGTTCTGCTGCAGCATTATCAATTGCCTAGAACTACCCTTGTGTCATTATAAGCCCAAAAGGGATTTCTCTCTGCAATACATTTTCCGTGCCTCTGTATAACAAATTCAAAAGTAGTTCAACCTCACAGAGATGAGGTCAATGTGGGTGGTTGGCTCATCTAAGCATGTGACACTGCCAAAGCATCAGGATAAAAAAAAGAAGAAAAAAAGATTTTATGTCAGTTGTTTTGACAGACAATAACAACAGATCTATTTTCTACTTAAATTGGAAAAAGACTTGACTGCTTTTGGACCTCTGACTAGCTTCTTCTTCTCAATAGCAACAGCAAGTGACACGTAGGAATGTAAAAGTCATTAGATCTATCCGTCATAGCAAACTGTAAACAAAGAAAATTTATATAATTCAAATAGAAGGCCATAACATAGACCTGACAGATTATTTAATTGTTCAAGAGATTGTGTGTCTGTGTTAAGGTACACAGAAAGAAATAATTAATTGAAACATAGCTTAGAATACAGTAAACACTTCACCTGCTCCACAACTTTACAGCACACTTTTATGACAAGTGCCACAATGCTGATGTCCAATCTGGGAGCTTTTCTTTGGCCCAGTCAGCATTTGTGATGATGAAAGATAATCAGGAATAGCTGCAATCCAGGATCATCAGAGTTTGTATCATAGGTCTTAGATAAGAAATTCAAGCATTTCAGTCAATCAAAGGCTCTGAATATTGAAAATAGGTACTCACAAGGTGGTAGGCAATCTGCTTGGAGACAAAAATTTGTCTTTAGTCAACACAAATCAAAATTCAGTCAGTGTTGATGAAAAAGCCCTAATTTAAAATATATCTGTGTATTTTTTGGGCTCTATTTTCATAGACCAGACACAGGCGCAGCGCATCTGCCCTGTGCCTCACCTGCGCTGCGCCAACTGGGTGTGGCCAGTGCATTTTGCAATTTTCTCGCATGGCGCTGTCCGGCACAGTGCAGCGCACCCATGCCTCCATCCCTCCCACCGGCGCAAGTGGCAAAGAGGGAAGAGAGAAGGTGTGAGTGGGTTTAACACAGCTGAGTGTAATCTTTACCAATCAAATGAACGCCTCTCCTTGCCTTTAAATGTGCTGCGGGCATTTAAAGTGCCAATTTCACTTCGCCACCACCATGGAATAAGAAAGCAGCAGCTCCAGGCGGCCAAACTTCTCCCAGGAGGAAACTGATGTGCTGGTCTGGGAGGTCCAAGCTCGCAGTACCAGAATATATGGTATTGCAAACAGACCTCCACGGGCTGATGATGCAAAAACAGCCTGGGAGGAAGTTGCCAATCAAGTCAAGAATATTGTCAATCAAGTTTGCCCAGATATTCTGAGAACCGCTGCCCAATGTAAAAAACGGTTCTTCCTGCTGGTACGGCACATGCAGTTTGGCCTCTCTCCATCTTAAGTCCTGTAATGTCTCCTCCGTGAGGTCAAAGTGGCATCCTCAGCGTAAGGCTATGTTGTGTAGCATGCAACATGCGACAAAGAATGCACTGACACTCTGAGGGCTGTATGATGGTGAACCACCTGTACGGTCCAGACATCTGAAATGCATTTTGAGCACTCCAAAAGTACGTTCGATAACTGAACTGGCACTGCTGAAAAAACGGTTAAAACTCGCTGCCTTCTTGTTGGTGTGATGTATGGCGTTATCAACCATGCTTTAAGTGGATATCCATTGTCACCTAGCAGCCACCCATCCAGGAGGGTGTCCCCCTGAAAGACTGTAGGGACGACAGAATTCGCCAGGATGAATGAGTCATGAGCAGACCCAGGGAAATTAGCATACACATGTGAAAAATCATGTGCTCATTTGCATGTCGGACTTGACTGGAAGACACTGCATGCATGGCTGAACTGACAGCTGGCTGACTGTTCCCCTCCACCGTGGCCACGGTGTGCTAGAAAGATGGTCAGAGCCGCTGTCACCTTTACAGCAACTGGGAGAGCGCAGGGGCCACCAGGCTGCTCATCAGAGGCCACAACGCACGTCACCGTGTGGACCACCTCGTGGGACAGATGTAATCTGTTCCTGTGTCATGAATAGGAGTACAAAATTAAATGACAATTACATTAAACACAGCAGCAGGCTAATCCAGGCATCATGCTTGTGATCCACCTGCATTCCTGCTCTGTCATTGCCAAAATAGGAGAACCTTTGGTGATATATTTTCTTCCTGTATCTTCTCCTCATCCTCCTTGCAATAATGTACTCCATCTTTTTAGATCACGTTAAAAATAAAGTTTAAAACAGAGAAATATGGCAATCACAGGTAAATCCTTAAGACACCGACTGACTTACATTTATTCAGCAAGCGTCTCTCTCTTTTTTCTTTCATTTTGAATTTCATGAGATGAGAGAAGCTGAATATATACTCCATATAGGATGCCATGGCTGTTTGTGGTTGGTTGAGAGATGTGAACTCATTAGTTTGCATCACGCTTCCAGCTGCCGTCAGGTTGAGTTTCCATTACCCGTGGCAAACGTCTTTGATCTGAAATCAGATGGATATGCTGGTTCAGATGGTTACATTAAATAGTGGTTGCTGTGATTGTTTATTGCATTGAAATGTGCCTGACACTCTGGAAACCTGCCTGTGAGGTTTTGCTGACATGTGCACACTGCGCGCCTGTCAGTCAGATTACCACTACACCGGGCGCACTTCACCCGCGACGAGAATATACCAGGTTGGAGCTGGCGAGCTTTCAGCGCACCTTTCGCGCAGTATTTTGGCACAAAACTGTCAGTGCGCCAAGCTGAATCTGTGGACACCTCTCCCTGGTGCGCTGCCACGCCCATCTCAGCGCAGCCCAATCTACCAAATTGCCAAATTGGCTGCGTACGGTGGTGCGCCAGATGAATTTACCACTGCGTGGGGTGTGCCACGCTCCACCGCCCTGCGCTGCGCCACGAAATTAGAGCCCATTGACTTAATGAAAGAAATCTGTCTTCATCAAGATTAATCAAGTTTTAGATTAATATATCTGTTTACACCTTTAAATGTTGTGAAGGGAATTAACTACCGCCTGGTGAGTTTTTAACCCATGACAGTTTTTGAAAATCTGAACCAGAGATGGTCACAAGTCTTTTTTTGCAAGTCCAAGTCAAGTCTCAAGTCTTTGGTCACGAGTCCAAGTCAAGTCTCAAGTCTCTAAAAAAATAAATCTCTCATGTCTCTTCTTGTTTTAATGAGCCTTCTATCATCTGCTGCTATTCGGTCTACTAAAAATACTGCACAGCTATATTTAAGAAATTCAAAGCATCTACTGTATTATTATCCCTCCTTTATCTATTAGCATAAAGT
>JAPZDZ010000022.1:53886-70026 GCA_029783805.1 Acanthurus tennentii
AGTAGGCCACAGTCATGGATGTGATCAACATTATAGCTAAGCCTGAGCAATAAGTACAGCTTACAGTGAGCTTTGAGAATGCCTTAAAAAAGACTGACCAGTACTGCTGCCTTTCTTACAATGGGCCATGAAACATTCCATTTTATAGAAACATCTCAACATGTAATGACTCAACAAATGTTGAAAGTCATTTCTTTTTTTTCTACTTTGTTTATTTATTTAATATCACGAGTGGCATGCCAGCTGAACATTAAGTTCATGTACATCATGGCTGAAAAAATATGCATTTCCTGATTTAATACTACGTGGGTGCCATTTGGATATGAATCAAGATTCTGAGGTACTGCAATTCAATATAATTGTCTATTGTTTGCTTTATCCATCATTAGACCATGGGAATAACTTTCATACATGTCAGTCAGGCTTTCTGTTTTATTTGCTATATTGCCTATAAAAGCATTGCATAAAATGTCTTCAGATATTAACTATTTTTTTTCCTGTTCCCACTGATTAAGATAGTATCATAAAGGGCCCTGACTGCAACAGCTCCACTCCAGATGATGTTCACTACCAGTCAGAAGTTTGGACACACCTCATTCAATGTTTTTTCTTTACTTTCATGACTATTTACATTGTAGATTCTCACTGAAGGCATCAAAACTATGAATGAACACATATGGAATTATGTAGTAAACAGAAAAGTGTGAAATAACTCAAAATATGTTTTATATTTTAGATTCTTCAAAATAGCCACCCTTTGCTTTGATTACTGCTTTGCACACTCTTGGCATTCTCTCAATGAGCTTCATGAGCTTCACAGTCTTGAAGGAGTTCCCAGAGATGCTGAGCACTTTTTGGCCCTTTTGCATTCACTCTGCAGTCCATCTCATCCCAAACCATCTCAAATGGGTTTAGGTCAGATGACTGGAGGTGTGTTTGGGGTCATTGTTCTGTTGAAAAATAAATGATGGTCCAACTAAACACTAACCAGATGGGATGGCATGTTGCTGCAGGATGCTGTGGTAGCCATGCTGGTTCAGTGCGCCTTCAATTTTGAATGAATCCCCAACAGTGTCACCAGCAAAGCACCCTCACACCTCCTTCTCCATGCTTCACGGTGGGAAACATGCATGTAGAAACCATCCGTTCACCTTTTCTGAGAAACAGCAGGTGGAACCAAAGAGCTCAAATTTGGACTCATCAGACCAAAGCACAGATTTCCACTGGTCTAATGTCCATGCCTTGTGTTTCTTGGCCCAAACAAATCTCTTCTGCTTCTACTTTTCCTTAGTAGTGGTTTCCTAGCAGCTATTTGACCATAAAGGCCTGATTCACGCAGTCTCCTCTGAACAGTTGATGTAGAGATACAGTGGTGCGAAAAAGTGTTTGCCCCCTTCCTGATTTCTTACTTTTTTGCATGTTTTCCACACTTAAATGTTTCAGATCATCAAACAAATTTTAACATTAGCCAAAGATAACACAAGTAAACACAAAATGCAGTTTTTAAATGAAGAGTTTTATTAATGAGGAAGAAAAAAATCCAAAGCTACATGACCCTGTGTGAAAAAGTGTTTGCCCCCTAAACCAAATGACTGGTTGGGCCACCCTTAGCAGCAACTACTGCAATCAAGCGTTTACGATAACTTGCAATGAGTCTTTTACAACACTCGTCTTTACAGAATTGTTGTAATTCAGCCACATTGGACGGTTTTCGAGCATGAACCGCCTTTTTAAGGTCATGCCAAAGCATCTCAATAGGATTCAGGTCAGGACTTTGACTAGGCCACTCCAAAGTCTTCATTTTGTTTTTCTTCAGCCATTCAGAGGTGGACTTGCTGGTGTGTTTTGGATCATTGTCCCGCTGTAGAACCCAAGTTCGCTTCAGCTTGAGGTCACGATCAGACGGCCGGACATTCTCCTTAAGGATTCTTTGGTAGACAGCAGAATTTATGCTTCCATTTATCACAGCAAGTCTTCCAGGTCCTTAAGCAGCAAAACAGCCCCAGACCATCACACTGCCACCACCATATTTGACTGTTGGTATGATGTTCTTTTTCTGAAATGCGGTGTTACTTTTATGCCAGATGCAATGGGGCACAGACCTTCCAAAAAGTTCAACTTTTGTCTTGTCAGTCCACAGAATATTTTCCCAAAAGTCTTTGGGATCATCAAGATGTTTTCTGGCAAAAATGAGACGAGCCTTAATGTTCTTTTAGCTTAGCAGTGGTTTTTGTCTTGGAACTTCCAATGCAGGCTATTTTTGCCCAGTCTCTTTCTTATGGTGGAGTCATGATCACTGACCTTAACTGAGGCAAGTGATGCCAAGGCAAGTTCTTTAGATGTTGTTGTGGGGTCTTTTGTCACCTCTTGGATGAGTCGTCGCTGTGCTCTTAGGGTAATTTTGGTTGGCCGGCCACTCCTGGGAAAGTTCCCCACTGTTCCATGTTTTCGCCATTTGGGGATAATGGCTCTCACTGTGGTTCGCTGGAGTCCCAAAGCTTTAGGAATGGCTTTATAACCTTTTCCAGACTGATAGATTTCAATTACTGTTTTTCTCATTTGTTCCTGAATTTCTTTGGATCTCGGCATGATGTCTATAGCTTTTGAGGATCTTTTGACCTACTTCACTTGTCAGGTAGGTCCTATTTAGGTGATTTCTAGATTGAGAACAGGTGTGCAGTAAACCTGGGTGTGGCTACAGAAATTGAACTCAGGTATGATCAACCACAGTTATGTTTTAACAGCTGGGGGGCAAACACTTTTTCACACAGGGTCATGTAGCTTTGGATTTTTTTCTTCCTCATTAATAAAACTCTTCATTTAAAAACTGCATTTTGTGTTTACTTGTGTTATCTTTGGCTAATGTTAAAATTTGTTTGATGATCTGAAACATTTAAGTGTGAAAAACATGAAAAAAGTAAGAAATCAGGAAGGGGGCAAACACTTTTTCACACCACTGTATGTCCGCTACAAGAACTTTGTGTGGCATTTATGTGGGCTCGAATCTGAGGTGCTGTTAACTTGCGATTTCTGAGGCTGGTGACTCGGATGAACTTATCCTGAGCAGCAGAGGTGACTCTTGGTCCTGACTTCTGCACAACACAACCGATGGTCCCAACCCCATTAAGAAGGCAAAAAATTCCACAAGGCACACCTGTGAAATGAAAACCATTCCATGTGACTACCTCATGAAGCTCATTGAGAGAAGGCCAAGGGTTTGCAGCTCTGACAACAAAGCAAAGGGTGGCTACTTTGAGGAATCTAAAATATAAAACATATTTAGAGTTACTTATTTCTTTGCTAAATAATTCCATATCTTGCCTCATATATTTGATGTCTTCAGTATGTATCCACAATGTGAAAGTAGTTAAAATGAATAAAAAACATTGAGTAAGAGGGTGTGTCCAAACTTTTCACTGGTAGTGTATGTCCTCAAGTTCACATCCTTTAAACATCCTTTCACAAAGTCAGTCTGTCCAATGCAGAGACCCGCTCTGGGCAGTATTTAAATGTATTGCACCAGTGCAAACATTAGCTGAACTTATGCAAACATCACTATAATGTAAACGTGTGGGAATTCCCTGCATTAGAAGTGTAAGATTTGCATTAATCGACTAATTTATGCACAATGCTCACAATCCAACACTGAAATTCAGGCTCTGAACAGTACCATACCATTCAGAATGCTACTAGAAAAAGGCTCACTTGCCTGCACACTGTTGATTACTTGTTTACAACATTTCCTCAGACTTAACTCAGGTCAAATTTCACCTAAAGAAGGTTAAAGGGTTGAGACAAAATGAGTAACAGCTTGCAGGATTGTTCCAATTCTTATAAAATTCCTTAGCAAAACTGTGAGGATGAATTTCAAACACTACACTTAAAAATGATTATAATAGGGTATGTCATGCATCTGAATTTCTCAAACTCTCGTATTCCCTGGTAGTAGTTTCAAAAGACAAACTGTGAAAGCAAGGCATGTGAATACCCCTGCACTACCCTGATCTGATCCATGCACACAAAATGTAGAGTGCATCAATCTTAAGGTTAGGTTTCTTGTTGCTCTACAAACAAAATTCATGCTGCTAAAATAATATGTGGGTTTCTGGAGTCACATAGATGTTCTTGACAGATGCTTTTTACCGGGCACATAAGTGAGACTCGAAGGCTTGTTGTAGCAATTTCACTGTCTGGATCTGCTGTCAACTTCTCTTTTACTGGAACGCAGAAGGCCGGGGGGGAGTACAGAGGAAAAGAAAGCATTAATTTAAAGAGGTACATTAATGTACATCTGATGTGATACTGAGGTGATATACTAATGTCAACTAGACTCTCATGGAGATAAACTGGATTTCTAAATGACATAAAAAGGATTTCAAAGATTTTGAAAACCATATTACTACACTGTATGTAACAACACTGTCTGATAACCTGTGTAACCCTAATTTTTTTTTGTAGTAACCCTGTTTCTTGTGGGCATCTGAAGAACCAAATGGATGCTTTTAAAAAGGTGCCACTTGTAAAATCCCAGTGCCAGAAATATAGAAGGGAGTGTTGCACCCACTTATTTTACACTGTAACACATCCGTAGTAAAAATTTCATCAAATATTTTACAGGGAAGTTACAAAGAAGTTTTAAGTTTTGTATCTTGTCTCATGTCATAACGGTTATGCAAAGCTGCACAACTATAGTGACCTGAGCAAGTTATTAGCTATTGGTCGACAGGTTCATGCAACTGCAATTTACAGTCATTGATAAATAACAGTAAATATGTTCAAAATGGACAGGTGAACAAGAATATGTTCAATTTAAGCAGTACTGAAACTCTGACTAGGTCCCAATAACACTGCCAGCACTGTGTCACCATCCTCATAAGTGGCATCAGTGTAACTTTACAAGTCAGAGGTACATTAGAACTTACCTAGCACCGATTTAGCGACAACACAGTAACTACTGACGTGACAGCCACATCATACCATCTGGAGAGTTTATCCCTAAAGATTACAGTTTATGTTATTATTTACAAGACATAATTCACTAAACAGCCAATGTTAGTTGTTACCTACCAATTCAATAGAAACAAGGCAAGTTCAGCATCACATTAATAATTTGTCTCAGCCAGGAGCCATCTCAAATGTAGAAAAGCAGAGCCAATATTTACTTTGTTTTGCTTCATTTTGCATCATTCCTCTTCTTGGCTGCAGAGACTTAGATTTCGAACCTGATAAAGGCTGTTTACTGCAAGTTGTATCTATTGTGTTACATTAGCAACATATACTGGCTATCTAAGTAACTTTAAGCTTGTAACAGAGGTTCCCTTCAACCAGCACGAATTCTAAGTCCTACTGGCTGCAGCATACCAGAGGCTAAAGTGAGTCAGTATTGGTTTCTGCTGGAAGTTGTATTACAAGACAGTACTAGCTGTACCCTGAGTTCGAGCAGTCTGTATTTCTGCAATAAGATATATGGGCAACTGGGAAGCTGTTACCTTTGGGCAGTCTGTTGATTAGGATAACTCACTTTTTTACATTTTAAAACTACAATCTCTTTTATATTTTACAAATGGCACCTTTAAGGTCAGCTTATCACTTAAACTTGTGAAGCCATCGGGCTAAATGTGATCACCTTAAATTAAAACTGCAGCTTTAAAACTTCTAATGGGAAACACTAAAGAGTTGGTTTGCAGTATAATTACTTAGTGCTCTGGAGTGGTCTGGGTTTCTGATGCCCTTCATCCTGAGCCTCTGCAGAAGCAGTGGTGATGTCAACTGCCTCACCAAGTACACAGACATAGAGTAGGTCTGAAAGACAATATGATCAAATAACCTTAACAGGTAAGTCACTATAACGGTCTTCAAGCACATGAGGATGTCTAACTCAAGCACAGGAGGATGAAGAGAAAACACAAAGAGCTGGAAAGAGTTCCAATGAGGTTTACTGCAGGTCCTCACTTTTCCAATTTCAGGTGCCCATGTTACTGAAATTTGATTGGGGACCGCAGAGGAGAGTCGTACAAGGGAGGTAATATTTAGAGGTCTTCCTGGTCTCTTCTGTTCCACGCCATTTTTTGGTGGTGGTGCATAACCCTACAGGAATAAAATGCTTTATTAACATCCTCTTAGTAGAATACTAAGGTTTGACTGGCTTTTTTTGGAAAAGTTCTTACTGCTGCTTTCTAAAAAAGCACTTACTGGTAAAGGAAAAAGTTTCCCATTGACCTTTATACAAAGACTGTTTGGGTAATTATCCTCTTGGGGGCAGCTTGTCTCTGACAAGCAAAACCTGACAACAAAGAAGCATTTAGGAGTTTGAATTAATATTTTTGAAAAAGAACTTCTTACAAATATTTAAAAGGAATATGTTTATATTACACTTGAGTGACATTAGTTTAAATCATTTTCAGCAAAACAGATGGTGATGGTTATTGTAGCACAATGTGATGAATATGTATTTCCCTTATTCATAGTACAATCAGTAAATGATACATTTGTGGCCTAAGATGAAAGGAGTACATTTTTAAAAAATCCTAACACTTACAAGGATTTGTTGTTTTTTTTTTAAAATAGTCTACTCTATCTACATTTTCACAATGAGTACAGCGACCATGGAGCATATACTTCTTTGTATAAGGTCTGTTGGACCTCCAGAAACTGGTCCTGGATGAATCTCTCAGATTTCATTTAAAAAAAAAAAGCAAGATTGTTCCTAAACAAATTGTGCCAAATCTGCCTCTAATCAGGTTCAGGGAGTTTTTGAAATCCAGTGATAAGTGCATAAGTGGATAAGTGAAGGAAACTTTCCTTTTAGATGCCTAGCTCTGCGGCAATGTACTATTATGTTACAGCATGTGGTGACAGTGACCTGCCTTACAGTCTCTCTCTGCCATGTCTGAATTCAGAAGCCCACTTCTTCCCATGCTGTAAGAAGTACCCTCCAATAGTGTTCCCACCATGTCCTTGTTGACTTTCCCAAGTGATGAGGCAAGTCTAAGGTAACGGATGACTAATTGAAGGTGAATGTACATACATTTTCTTACTAAGTGCTCACAGTCACAATTTTCGAACAGAAACACTTCAAATCATCATGAAACTTTCTGTATCTATCAAAAAATGTGATTATTAGATGAATAACTGTAACTCAATCCACCTTAGGCCAAAAACTTTCAATTGCCCTCTTACACATCAAGTGTTTTTTGTATATCTGTGATGGCAGAAGATATTGATATATTTTTTTAATGAAATACTGGAAAGAAAACAGGACCATCAGTTACTTGGTTGAATTTTTGCCTTTTGCTTTGAACCATGTCCCTCATTGAATACCAAGAAATAGAGATGTGTTTGATTTTTTTTTTCTTCTCGACTCTGAGTTGTTAAGTATCTTAAGATATTAATTTCAGGTCAGAAAACTCTGAACATTCTTACCTAAGTTGAATTTGAACCATGTAGTCCCTTCTGCCACCTGGTAGAAAGTCCCTGTCAACAAACAAGATTAACTTCATCATTCAGACTAAGGCATGTTTCCCCAAGTAATTGCAGAATAACTGAAGTTTAAACATAAAATCCTACCTGGATATGCATACTTCTCTAACTTGCTGTGGTGTCAAGGCAAAAATAAAATATTTTTCTTGGTGATACCTCTGTGCTGTACTTGCTCCTAAAAACACAAATAATGACACACATACATATAGTATAATAAATTGTCTTTATACATAACATATTGTTCACATGTTATAGGCTCTGATTGTAAATCTGCATTATTTCTGTCTGAAGAGATTTCACTGCAGTACTCATTTATACATTCTCAAAACGATTAACTTTTAAATAATGTTAGAGTGCACCGAAACTGTTGGCTTTACTTTATCCACTATGGCAATGTGTATAACTTTATTTTGTTGAACAAAATTTGATCAAATTCTGGTTTTGCATCTCTATGTAACTTCAACACCAAAAGAACTGCGTGTGTAGTAGGGAGGGGTCATGTGTACTGAATTTTCAAATAGGCAATTAAGTTTAAAAAAATGTTTTGCACAACTATCGTCTTGTCTTAAAAGATATTTTTCCTTTTAAAAAAAAAAGTGTTATAACGCTATACTACATAGTATTGTGTTAGTATCAGATGCTAGTAAGACATGGATGGCATGTCTTTTTCTGACTCAGGGCAGCAATATAGCATTTGGTATAGCACAGTCAGGTCAGCTGAATGCAAGTTTACAAACAGAGGAGACAAAAAAGTTCTGAGTGGATGTACTTAAAAAAAAGAACAAAAACGTTTCAATGTAGTTGCAGTGGCAGGTGAAACCGGTGCATCTCAAGTCAACTACAACTTTGCACAGCCACTTGAGAGCAGAGTACCCAACAAGAGGAGGGGTCCTGTTGCTCTGATCTTCACCAAACGAAGTAAATTTGATGATAGACATGCAAAACATACAACAGCCCTCATCTCAAAGCTTAAACATGTTCACTGTCCCATCAATGAAAAAATACTGCAAAAACAAACTATATGATGATGCAAATGAGCTGCACCCTACCTTGTGTCAAAAAAGGGTGCCTAAGAACAACCAATGATTCAGGGACAACACTAAAAACTGAATTGAAGTAATGGTCACCTGTCATCAACTAACTGTTACAGCTATATCTATCATCTCGTTAATTTACTTTTTGTAGTTTTAATTGACCCAAAAAATCTATCTACTTTATTCTAACATGTGGAAAGTGATACCAGCTTCTCTGTTCTTTTTAGCTCTTTTTGTAAAGCAATTAGATGTGGCACAGACGACAGCTATGTTTGCTTCCCATAGGTGATGACTGAAAATAACACCTTAATAAGATGGTGAACATATTTCTCATGAGTTATAACTTACTGTCACATTAAGAGTTCTGTATGTATAATTACAAAGTTCAGACAAAGTGTGATCTTTTAAACCAAAAGAGAAAGAAAATACCACAGACCAAGACTTGAAGGCTTGATTAGGACGTCCAACACATCATAGAAGGGCAGGGGCTTCATCTGCACATCAGGGTGGACAGGTGGGATGAGAGGAGCTGGCTGCTGGAGATTCATGCTGGTTTTGGTGTTGTGCCACACAGCTGTTTGACCAGTCAACCGACTGAATTCTATGTTAAAGGACTGACTCCTGTTAGAGAGTCAGTAGAAGTCAGAGAATTTAGAATATACTACAGTTAGCCGTCTCTCAGCAGAAAAGAGTAGCCTTGATGTGGTCAAAACAAGGTTCAACTCTTGATGCCATGCTGTGAAATACAACTGTGAAATACTAACCCTAACCCTACACCAAAACATGAAGCACAAGTTTAGAAACAATCCACAGTTGAGCCCTTATATTAACATTTTTTAATGTAGATCATACAAGAGCACAAGCAAACATGTTGCATAATACAAGTTTTAAAAAAAGCATTACCCCTGTGTCTCCAGGAAACCGGGGGGAAATAAATCCAGGCTTTTGTAAAATGTTTGGAATAATAATGTGTTTGACTTGCAGAATATTATGAATGTTGTTTGCCTTATTCTTAAACATTTTCTTTGAAAAAGGAATGTCATGTCAATTGCAGAAATTACTACAAACAAGGTGATAAGGACTGCGAAAAGAGGCATACATTAATAGAGACAACTACCTCTATTGTTATCACAAACATGAGTTCTTTTCCCCTGTACAAACATTTTTTGACACTTGCTATGCTATATCAGACAGTGTTTCAGCAGTACTTATTTGCATTAGCTGCCAAGAGTTACCCACACATATTACTTTTGACGTCACTTAAGTCAAAATGTTAACTATTATTTATGTTTTGTTCATTCATACACACAACACATTATTAAGCAAACTCAAACTAAGAAATCTGAAAGTACAAAGTTGGGATTTGTCCTCACAATTCATTGCAATAGTATGGGTTAGGGTGCACCATATTTTTCCCATTACACTTTTCAGGCTTTAAAGGCCACACCAAGTTGAAGCCTTCTGTATATATGCCTGTCAAGTGTATGGCAGAAATGTCAATACAATTATATGAAGTGCCATGTGGCTTTAAGTAATTATAAGTAGTTCTGTTTCCAGTACCAGTATCATAAATGAAAATGCCAAACATGATGGCATCAGAAATGAATTCTTCTTCTTTGCTCTGAACAGGATGTTGCACTGTGCTGCCACTTGCAGCTACTGTTTTAGAGCAGCAAAGAAGAAACTATTTCACATGTCAGATGGGCAGCATGTCAGCTGTAAAATGTTGTAGTTCACTCACTTTGCATGCACTTGTTCATGTTGTATGTGAGGGATAATGCTCTCTGAGGTGTAAACTTACCAGAGGAGCGGTGGACCATTGCCTCTGCAAAGTACATTCATTCCTGATAATTGGACGCCTTGAAGGGCATTAATTCCACTTATGTCATGGTCACTTACCAAAGAAAATAATTGATTAAGCCCCTTATTTATATTTTGATGTGTCTTGTGGTGAAACTAGAAAGATTATAACAAGCATCAACTTTGTTTCTTAAGCAACACTTGAGAGCTTGACTATTAACTGGAATAATCATTACAATTCCATAAGGTTCTTATGTAATGAAAGTTCTGTAACGTTACTTCAGTAAATAGGACGGGCCATAGATTCAACAAAGCAAAAGGAAATAAACCGAAGGAAATAAATAACAAAAGGAAATAAACAGTCCACTCAGCTTGCTGAACCCTTCGGCTCAGCTGTTACCCAGAGATCTAATGTTATGCCAGCAAGATTCATATTCACTAACATTGCGCACGCTGGACAACAGTAAATGTATGTGTGCGTATGTATGTGTGTGTGTTAATGTGCAACTGTGCTGCAAAACAGTACACAAATATGATTGCAATAATCAAACAAGGCTGGGACATGGGCTCTGGTGCCACTGAAATGATGGGGTATTGCACATGCACAGTGTATCTGGAGCTGTGCTGTCCGACGATTATGGCATTCATGGACGATGCCTTCTACTGAGTGTTTCCTCAAATATAGGCCAGATTTTACACAAGCAAATACCCCATCCTTTCATTTTTTTGTGGTGTATTGCAAACAATAAGATCTCCCCCATCCCTAACACATACACAACACAAACACACACAGACAGACAGAAAGATTTGGTATCAGCTAATATCTAAAGCCCTGGTATCAGAATTAGCATCAAGGAGGGAAAAAAGGTATCAGAATATCTCTAATTCTAACCCAACTCCATTAACCCTCAATGGAATAGTCTGGACATGCCTGGTGTATAGTCATTGTGCTTTCAATTAGTGATGGGCGGTATGACCAAAAAATGTATATTGCAGTATTTTTCAAAATTATATCGGTTTCACGGTATATGATGGTATTTTCCTTTTTCATGCACGACTGGCCCAGTCCTTCATGAAAAGTCGTGCTACGCTTGCAAAACGTAGCAGCAAATGCAAATAAAACGCTACCTTTTGCAAGCAGCAAACGTACGCTACACACACACCGGTATTGGGGTATCTGAAAAATTCATATCGTAAAAAAAATACCGGTATACCGCCCAGCACTACTAGAGTAGTAGGTGACTTTTTTTAAAAAAAAAAAAAAAGAATCCAAAGACTTTTCATTGATGTTTTGACAGTGTAATGAAAAAATTTAAAAGAAGGACATCCCTGGGGACATATTCTCTTCTTGTTCTCAGCCAAAGTAAGCATTAGAGAAAGGGTACTATCACTCTATAAGATATGAATGAATACTGATGCCACAATTGAAAACTTACAGAAAAGTTAGTGCAGTGGAGTATGAGTATTCAAAACATCAATATACATTATCCATAGGAATAAAGTAAACAGAATGTATTTTGTGGTTAGTAGCTAAAGCTGCATTCCATTTACATCGGTAGTCGGTAGTCAGAACTCGGAGTAATGTCATCTTCGAGTTGACCGCATGCCACTTGAGAAGTCAGAAAAACATTTAACACTAAGCCATGAATGTGAACTGGATTCAAGCGTATCATGTTAACCATTATTAGCAATACTAGTTGATAAAAAAAAACTCTATGCAGAGTTCTTCACATACAAACAGCATAGCAACATGTCTACTGGAAAAAATTGAACAGTACTACAAGTATGGATGACTTCACGTCAGTTACACTGTGCATGTACACATACCCCATAGCCCATCATTTCAATAGCATCAGAGCCTGTGCCCCTGCCTTCCTCGAACAGCCTTGGTTCAAAGGAAATGCAGCATAATCCTCATGCTATGCAATGACACTGAAGTCCCTACAGAAAATATATTTACACACACACACACACGGTAAAGTCTTGTACAAAGCCTAAGAATCTTGTACAAACACTAAAAAAGTTTTGTGTCTCTGCCCCAAAAGACATTTAAAATGTTTTTTTTCCATAAGCAAAACCTCTACTACACGACACAAACTTCTTTAAAACCAGACAGAGCTGTTGAGAGACTGTGCGCTATCATCAACATATATCTGAGAATGCTTTTGCTAACCTAAATGCTACCTAAACGCAGTATTGCATGTACACATAACTGCCATATTTTGCATTACGAATTACCCCATAGAGTCCCATTTAAAATGCATTAAGTGGTGAGCCTCTTCTTACTCTATAGTCTCTGATGACACATCTAGGAATGTCACTAGTTAACACGACCACCAGTTACACTTTAACACCTGTCACATTGCAGCAGCTCAGTCCCTACGTCACCATCCCATAGAGAATATTACCCAATGAACTGATCGGTCTAGCTTTCTAGTGATTGAAGTCTGGCTGTCATGTTCACGTACATGATATTTTGGAATATGGCGTAAATCCTTCTCGGAAACTAAATCCCATACATAATCTAAAATTTGTAGCTGCTGCGTTAGTTTGTTTCCTTGAAAAGCGGAGCTTCTTGTTTTGTCTAGACACCACAATAGCGCTGTCTCTGAGTTTCTGTATGTATACATATCATCAGGTTCAATATATATATATATATTTTTAACACAAATGGATAAGTAGAAATGTATATACAACTGCCGTAAATGCGAGAACAACAGGCGCATATGGCTTGAGTCACCAAATAATAGAATAACTTGTTATACCGAATCAACCAATGCCATCTACTTTCATTGCGCCTCTCCAAAATTTTGACTCGCTTGACAAAACTATCTATTAGGCAATTTGAAAGCTTTTAAAATAACTACGTACACGGAGTATGACAGAATGTTTGTACGCGGTTATAGCAGATACTGTTCAGTATTGTTTTAGCTAATTCTAGCGAGCTAATAAGGAACCAACTGAAGCAACTTGCGGGTTATAAACGTTTAGCGTTGGGCTAGCTACTGAAACGCAAAGGATCTCTTCTGAAAGTGCATATTTTTGCCTGGCAGTATTCTATCACCTTAGCCCATCGATTCCGTTTGCCTGTGTCGTCCAGCTCACGCGTTACAAGTTATCTGTATATGTTAAGATACTGAAGACAGTTACAAATTATCTGTGTTTTTCTTTTCGCCTACCCGAAACTCCTCGTATTTCGCCATCTTGTTGTTCCGCTCATCCCGCCCAAACCATGACTACTTCCAGGTGACGCTTGAGCTGTGGTTCCCTTTTCCTTTCTGTCTTTCTTTCTTTCTTTCTTTCTTTCTTTCTTTCTTTCTTTCTTTCTTTCTTTCTTTCTTTCTTCTTCTTCTGAAAACGATTCAGATTCACCCAATCTTAATTATGATGTCATTAAATTTGGAGCGTTACTGGAGGATAGAAAGAAGAAAAATGTATATAGTACCATAATTATTCTGGCCAAACAATATATACACAAGTGTCGTTTTACGAAAATGAGACCGTTATTTTGTGTTCACATGAATGAGCTAAAAAACTTCAAAAAAATCACTGAAGTACATTTAAACCAAAAAAGCGTTGAATGTAATAGATTCTACAAATGCCTTAACTCAAAATTAGACCGACCTCTAATTTTATTTATTTTGTTATGATTATGTATTTTATTTTTAATGTTGTGACTATTTTAATGTTTTTCTTCCTCTTCTCATATATGTTATCTGTTCAACTTATGAAATGTTCCTTAGTCTGAAATGTTGGAAACGTATTTTTTCATGAATGTAACTGGTATAGTTTGATTCTTTTTTTAAAAAGAATCTTTCTTTCTTCTTCTTCTTCTTCTTCTTCTTCTTCTTCTTCTTCTTCTGCCTCTACCATATATACATACGTATATATGTCTATGGCCTCCTCCTCTTCTTCTTCTTCTTCTTCTTCTTCTTCTTCTGCTTCTTCTTCTTCTTCTATTCCTTCTTCTGTTTATTAGCGGTTAGTAAACAACTTTTAGGTGCATTACCGCCGACCTCTCAACCGGAGTGGATCGGAGAGACTACTGTCTTTCTAAATGCCAAATTATTTTGTTTAATCTATTTTTATTAATGTACCAAAATAAAGCTCTATATCCTACGTGTCCAGTTCAGCTGTGGCAATTCTGTCAGTTCTAATCCGATTGGTTCTTTTACCAGTTTAAGGGTCTGTCTGTCTGTCTGTCTGTCTGTCTGTCTGTATTCACATGTTAAACACTCTCCAAGGCATTACAGAATTGACACATATCGGTGGGATATATAACAATGAGATTTAAAGTACTATTTAGGTACGTATGACTTAATCTCATCCTGGAAATTATTTCTTCTCCCATTTCACTTCTGCATGTTTCCTTCATTTCTCCTGCTTTAATGTGTATGTAGAAGTAATGTCTACTTCATTACCTTCATGATTTCATTTCTGCTGCCATCTTTTCTTTATTTTTTCCTTTTTAATTATGCTTTTGACTTCCTTTTTACTGCATTTGACTGTCATGCTTACCTCTGCTTTCTAACTGCTAGTTAATTTCCCTCGACTTCTTTAAGAGTTGGGACCCAGACAAACTTTATTGTTACCCCATGGGCAGCACAGTGGCATAGTGGTTAGTATAATTTCCAATATTATGTCCTGCCCTACTTCAGACTTCATTCCTTTGATGCTTGATACTGCACTGCTGCAATCTGAACTGATTATAATTTTGCTTGATTAAGAATTTTTTATCCAAGTTAGAGCTAAAAGATTTTCCAACAGATGGCCTGTGTATACTGACATGTTGTCACTAATTCTCTTGTTTGACATTATGCCTGCATCTTGAATAATAAAAGAAATCCCTACTTTGTTGTTGCTTGTTTTTGAGGCATCAGTGTATATTGAGATTATCCCTGTACCGTCCATCTATGCATCTAATAATTTGATTCTTATCTATCCTTTTCTTTTTGAATTTGTTCTAGAAGTTGTAGATCTACCACTACCTCCTCACACAGCCACGGTGGGATAACTGAGATTGGCACAGTGGGACTTAATATTATAGACTCAATTCCTGTTCTTTTATATCATTTACTATTGTCCAACCAAAGTTCATAATCTGTTGCCTTTCCTTCTCCTGGTGTGGATATAACACCTTCCCTGTTAGATGATTGTCTTTATGGCCTTTTAAATTTGACAATAAGTTAACCCTAACTGCTATTAGGGTTAGGTACCGAAATTCGGTTCCAAGTAGTAACCGAATCAAAAACGGCGGGTACCGGGTACCCATAAAAAATATTTACTTTCGGTTCTGCTTGTCGGTTCTTGGACGCACGTGTAACCTTTTTTACAATGGCTGCGTGTCTGCCAGGAGTCAGGACCGGTCAGGACCATTGACTGTATAAAACACTGGACAAACCCCCCGTGACATCACCCATTGGTTTCAGCATGAGCGAAAGTAAAGCCTCAAAAATTTCGTCCTGTGCGCCGCCATTAGCCAGCGCGTGACTCCGCCGAGAGCCCGCCTAAACAACGAAAAACCAAATATGGGGAAAGAGGCGGGGCCAACAGCCCACCGCTGTTGGCTGAGTGGCCATTCGTTAACAGGCTGTCAATCAACAGTCGGATAGCCGAATTTTAAGCTTAAATATAAAATAAACAAATGCGTTAGAAAAAATATCATCCCCCTCAGAGTTTTCATGAGATAATAGAGAAGCTGTAGACAAAAAACCGTTGTTTGAACCAGGCTGTAAATATGTTTATTTCCACTCTAAAGTTGGCCATTTTAACATGGGCTCCAATGAGAATTTGCTCCCTTTTGGAGCCAGCCTCAAGCGGTCAGTCG
>JAPZDZ010000022.1:70126-89328 GCA_029783805.1 Acanthurus tennentii
AATTTGCTCCCTTTTGGAGCCAGCCTCAAGCGGTCAGTCGAGGAATTGCAAGTTTTTGTACTTCCTGGTTGGCTTCAGTGCGGAAGTGAGGAGTTTGCCCCTTGGTCAGGACCTGTCTGTTACGTAACTACGTCACGCATTCACGCTGACTTCAACACGCCAAAGGAAAACAAACAAACAAAAAAAACCACCGGAGAAACAAGAGGAAAAAGCTGTGGCTAACTGGGCCAACTATGCATGATGGACCATGGAAAACGCTATTAAGTCCGAGTTCATTTTGAAAGATGAGGAGACGGGGTCGTCGTTTAGCTCACCGGTAGCGCGCGCGGCCCATATGGCTCGGTTTGCCGCGCAGCGGTCGCGAGTTCGGCTCCGGCTTCTTCACTGCATGTCACCACCCCCTCTCGCTATCCCCCGTTTCAACTCTGACCAACTCGGACCTATTAAATAAAGGCCATAAGCCCCATATCTATCTATCCCTCTATAAATTATATATATATATATATATATATATATATATATAGCTGCAACACAGGGTTTTATTTTTTGTGTTTGTTTACCATTGTCTTAATAAGTAAAGGAATAAAGTTACTTTTGTCAAATAAACAATTGACCTGTTATCTTTTTACTATTTTGGAATCGAAACAAGGAATCGTTAGGAACCGGAATCAATAAGCAGAACCGGAATCGGATTCATAAAAATCCTATCGATACCCATCCCTAACTGCTATCTTCTTTTTTCTAGGGGCATATCATTCACCTCCACCTGCAAAGCTGACTGGAGTTTTTCTCATGGCACCACATCAAAGTCTCAAGGCTTTACATTGAATTACATCCTGCTTTTTAGGTAATGTCTTTGATGCTGACTGATTCACAATGCAACCATGATATTGAACTGCCCTGATTAATATATATAGTTTTCACAGCTACTCTACTTGCTCCCCACTCTGTACACCTCAAACATCTTATAATGTTTGGTGACTTTTTAGACTGCTCCAAACCTTAACTACTATATGTTATCCACGAAAGCTGTAAGATTTTTATAAAACCATAATCCCAAATACCTAAAACAATCTACTTTCTATTTTTTCTATACAACTTTAGGTTCATCTGTTCTTTAATTTTTTTCTTTTTTTTGGATAAAAAAAAAATATGTTTTTGTTACTCAAAAACCTAAATCCCTACTTAAGACTCCATGCTTAAACTTTCCAAACTTTTGCATTTTGTGAATAATAAAATCAATATTCCTTAACCCTTTCCACTAAATCTTCATCATCTGCAAATAATGCTACATCAATTGCTCTATCAACACCACTTAATACTGACAATATTGGACTTGCTATTCTGCCTCCTGGAGTACCATTTTCTACTAAATAATGCCATATTTTTTCCCTATTCTTACAACTATTCAACTATTCTTACAACATTCCCTCTCTTATTCCAATTTGATTTAATCTATCAGCCCGTTTCCACATCATACCATAAACTTTCTCAACGTAAAAAAATACAGCAACCAAACACTCCCTATTAATTTGAGCTATTCTAATTTAATTTTCTAAGGAAAGTGCAGGATCAAGAGTGCTCATTCCTGACCTAAAGCCACTTTGGTAGTTCTTTAATAGTTCCTTGCTTTCGATAGAGTATTTTAGTCTTTTAAATCCATTTACTAATAAATTCCCCTTCCTCTTTCAAAGCATTTGTATTTCTTTTTATTATTCTCTCTCTCTCTCTCTCTGACCCCTTTCCTCATTACTTAAATCAACAGTACTATGAACTTTGGCAATTGTTCTTGCTAGTAACTCTCCCTTTTCCTTACTCTCCATAACCACATTTCCTTGATCATCTTTTAAGACAGGGTCTTATAAACTTTCCTTTTGTGCAACATCTTCTTAATCATACCCCATACTCGATCTAATTGAGCATTTCTTCCTAAAAAAAATCACAATACTTTTTTCTTTTACTAATTTTATAATATTCCTTACAATTGCCTGTTTTCTTATATATTCAATTATGTTTGAAAATTGTGGCTTTTCCTTGAATTTGAATGTCTTTTTTTGGTTTTTAATTGCAGTGGTGCATTCTTGTGTCCACAATGAAACCATCTTTTTCCTTCAATAGCTGTCTTCTCTTGGAATAGATTCTTGAGCTGCTCCTAATAAATATGACTTATTTCTGTGTTAACCTGTGCAATTTCCTAGTTTGTATTAACTTCCATTAATTTATTTTCAGTTATTTTTCTATACTTGTCCTAATTTGATCCTTCAAACCTTCACAAACACGACACGTAATTGTGACACTACTGTCACATTCTCCATATCCATGTGCACCCCCATATCTTAGCTTTCCTTTGCATACATTATGTATGCAAAGGACATAGCAGTATGTCCATATCTCTGGCAATTATGGCATCTGATCGGAGGAGGAACATTGAAGCTCATGTGTCCCATCATTACTCTTCCAGGAAGCACTTCATCACCGAATTGCAGCAGCACTGACTTGCTGTCCACTTTTTTCCCCATTCACAAAGGTCTGCAGCGTCCGGATCCCTGTCACTGTTCCCCATTTCATTAATTTTCGCAGCTCTTCCAAGTTTTCATTGATCGAGATATAACTCCCTTTACTCCTCTTCGCTCACAACCAATTCTTTTTTCCATCGTTTCTATTTTACATACAGCTTGCAACTTTATTATGCTGCTCTGCACTCTTGCATTTCACCAAAAGACTTCGATCACATAGCACCTTCTCCATTTCAATATCACCAATTGGCTTCTTCAACCACATTGTAAGAGTAGTCGGACTGACAAATGAAATTTGATTTCCTGCTTTAAATTTAAGAACTATTTTGAATTCTTCCATCACGATCTTTTCCTGACTTCTTTCATCATCCTCTTCTATGGCCCACTTTCCTCACAGTATCTCCTGAGTATTTCCTGACTATCTCTTCTGTCTTTTGTCCCTCCTTCATTCCTACTATTTACAATCTGTGTCCATCCTAAATTCATATCCACATTCTCCGATAATTCACTGTTAATATTCATTCCAATCCAGTCATAGTCTAGATTATGCCAAAACCACCACTATCACACTCCTGCCTGCTCACTCTGACCGAGGCCTCAGCCACGGGTGCGTGATGCCAGCTTGTCAGCTCACCAGTTCTGCTGTGGTCTTTCCTCTGCGTCTTGATCCCTCTGTGCTGAGGAAAGGAGGGGCCTTTCTCATACCAGTGTCTCACCATTCACACGGTTGAATAGGATGCCTAGGGTGCAGGGTATAAATACAAGGCACATATATCCTATATATTCTAGAAACATAAGAGTCCGTCCTTCTGAAGCGTAAAGTAAAGCGTCGTAAATTTCTGGTGTAGCGGTAAAGACTTTTGAATCAGCTGTTAGTTAGTTGGAACAATACATATAAACAAAGGGCACGCTGCCACTGCAGTAGTGTTTTCTCTCTCAAGCCTGCAAACTATCGGACAAACAGCTGCTCAACAAACTAGCCTCATGCTGTATTTGTACTGTTTGTGTGTATTTTTTTTATTACCCTCATTATTTGCATCTGTTTAGGCTTATGAGCATTCTGATTGTTAATTTACTCAAATTAAAAAACTCTAAGCAATGTCCCTTTGGAACACTGGAAATCATTTCATGAACAGTGCTTTAGAAGCTACTGAGGAGTTATGATTTATCGCTTCTATGAAACTCTTTTGACTTGTATGATCGGTCTGATGAGCTTCAGCTTCAAATCAATAATTGACATCCTATAAGGGAGTGTGCTGGCTGATAAAACATGAAGGCTGCTATCATGCAGCCTTAGTCATTGCTCCTCAAGAGTGATCAAGGGGCAAAGTAATATCAAATAAGAGAATAAGTGTACGTAAAAAATAGTCCTTCTTCCCCAATGAAAAACCCCAGAAGGCAATCTATGAATATGCCCATATTTTTTGCTTAAATGTTTAATTACTGGAAACAAGAAGTTTCTAACTAAAAAACCCTCACTCAGTGTATCTGCACTGTGGTTTCAAGCAAAGAGTGGCCAACTGGCCCACTTAGAGACATATACTGTGCCTGTCATGTAGCATTTGCCTCTGATCTGCTCCTTCAGCAGTAAAGAATAAACTTGCAACGTCACATTTAACCGTAATACCTCCAAACAAAATGGAGGGATTCTCATCTCTGACCTAGGGAAGATATTAGGAGACTAGAAGAGTATACAATTTCCATAACATTGGAGCAGTTTGTAATGAGTCATCTTGTTAGTTAAGAGAATCTTCCTTACAAGCAACCCACCATACCCTTCTACAATAGTTGTGTTGTCACAAATCATATGTTCAACCGTAAAATGGAAATCTAAATTGAAAACAGATTCTGCACACTACACACTGAAGTGCCAACATTCAAGTAAACAAGCAAAACACTTTTTTGAGCAAAGGGGGGAATTGAAATCATTTTTGCTTTTTTCAAGTTTTGATTTTAATTTGTTGCATATTTGACATTATTAAAATAGCAAATATAAAAAAACAACATATACAGCAAGGAAAGAGCATAAACATGAAAAAGAAAACATTATGGCTCTGCAAATTTTTTGGAGGCTAAAAAACAACTTGGATTTTTACAATTAAATTCCTATAAATTTTAATATTGATCACAAAATATCATTCTAAAGCAATACTGGAATGTTCAGACATAACTCTTAGTAGACATGGAAGTTAACTGTATGTACAATGTGTGAGGTGTTTGGTCATTGAGGCCAGGTCAGATTATTATCACACTAATCCAAGGAGGAGTTTGTGTTGATAGTCTGATTTCCTTCTGTAAAGACGTTCAGAAACTGAAGAGATATTTATTCTTATTAATTAATATTTTATAATACTACATTTCAAACTTAATTTTTAATTTTTGTCAACTGTAAACTCTATAACAGTAATTTTTTAAAACACAGCAGGTTTTGTTTATTGGCGCTGCTGTGTAGTCAAAAAATATTTTAACTTTTTTTTCAACAATACCTTCAAGTTACAACTTCAATACAATCAAGTTCTTTGAAGCAGTTGAAGACTGGTATTAGCATTTGCACTAATACTTTTTTAAAATCTACAAAAAATTTGATGCAGAAATTCAAATACTCAACTAGTTTCTACACCATAAATATCAGTTGCATAACACAACACAACTTAAACAGATCATTTTGACAGTGTAGTAACAGCAATGACAAGGACACATTATGGTGAATATACTCTTGGTTGGCTCACTCTTAAACTTCTGCATTCTATTACATAGTTAAATAAAGGCACAGTTTTATTTCTTTGATAGTTTTAGGTCATTTGGCATTTAAAAAGAAAGTACATGGTACTGGTGTTCTCATCATTATAAGGCATTATCTTGATCAAATTTTATTTAAATTCAAGCCCAGCTCTATTACAGTGCATCAATGCAATTAAATTATTCATGTTGTAAACAAGCTGAATATTTTTTGTTTGTTTGTTTTTTACACTGACCTAGAGATTTATATTGACATAGGTTAAGGTTTTTTTTTCTTTTGAATTCAAATGAGCAGTTAATAAGTTTAGCCGAATAAAATCCTGGCAAAAAATAGGCATAATAATAAGCTCTGCATAACATGTACATAGGTAGGTAACAACTAGTCTATATCAGTCTGAGATGAAACTCAGGGATAAGGATTATCTTTTCTTCTTAATTGCTTTCATTTTTATTATACATAGGATGAAAAATTCGGGATTTCCATAAAATGTCATTTAACATATGTAGTTAACGGCCTAATGACTGATTTTCAGCCCGAGAACCAGTCCCATATTCGCCGTGCGGTGTATTCTGGGTACACACAGTAGTTTCAAGATGGCAGCGAGCAGGAGGCTGGCAAAGGTAAATCTCCCTATTCCGTTAATTTCATACAGTTTTTAGTGTATGTGGTTTGTAAGGCGCACTGACGGTTAGTGAAATCATAAGTTGTTTACGTAATGCAAAAAATATAATGTTGTTCAACGAAGTCACAGTTATCGCCCGTTTTTAGCTGTAAACTTAATAAAAGCGAGAGGTCACTGCTGGCCACCCAGCCGACCAAACATTACCGTTAGGCAGCAAAGCACTAGCCAATTAACCGAGAAACAGCCTCCCGAAGGCGACCAATGGGCTGATTATTTACCTGCTAAAGTCGGCTCTCGCGAATGTATGGTAGAAGGGAGCGAGTTAAGATGTGACCAAAATTAACCCGTGAGCAAATTTTATCGGCACAAAGCGTTTGCTAATCAGCTAGCATACCTGCTAACGTCAAACCATAGCTGCGTTTTCTTTAGCTAGATAGAGAGCGGAGAAGCCTTTCACTGCGATGTATTATTCAGGGCGGTGCTCGATGTGGCAATGTAGAGGCAAGCGCGTTGTCAAACAGTACTTATCAATTGTTTTTGTTGTCGTTTGTTTTGTTTAGTTCTCTTTTTTTTGGGGGGGGGGGGGTCATATTATCGGAGGATGAGGTCAAACTAAGTAACAAATGTAAACAAAAGCACATGTTGAATGCAAAGAATATCCACAATCGAATAAGGTTACCTAACATTACTTTGCTAGAAACAGAAAATTAAACCATGATACACATACTACATAATACATACTTTTTTTTAGATCAATGTTTGAATTAGTGCAACAGCATGATTTTCTCTAATTACAGAAGGCACAGATGTTAGTATTTTTAGGCTGACCCACACCATCCCTGTTCTATCAATAAATATATAAACACTTTCAATGAGATAAATTTCAATGTGCCGATTAAAATGGTAAATCTAGTCTAGATGTTTATTTATCTAAATTATTTGAACTTTATTTTTTTCTATCTCTCTGTGTTGTGTGTTCTCACTCCCTGACTCTAAATGTTCATTGTATGTATTACTGCACATAGCCCTATTGGTGTCAGTTATCCCCTTACATGAGGCTATAAGTTCATGGATACTATTGTGGGTAATCCCACTTGTAATTGTTTGAAAGTTTCCCTAGTGCTTGATACAATTTTGCTTACAGCAATATTACCAAATACAATACCAAATACTATAAACCAAATACTGGTTTAATATAAACTTCTAGGGTGCAATTATCATGTTTTAGTACACGTGAATCTACTACAAGGCATGTTTTTAACTAAGTCTTGTGAAATTTAAAGCAGAACAAGTAGATAAACAAATCATGTTTTGTGGTTATTAATTTAAGTTTGTGTTAGTAAGATTCTTTCAGCTGCAGAAAAAATGTGCTGGCAGACCACAGAGGCATTGAATATAGATGACACAAAATAAATCAGTTTAAAGATAGATCCTACACATGCGGTGGGATGCATCATCAGTGATGTTTTCTGGGTTCAGTGGGTGAATTCTAGGCAAATTCTATCATTCTATCATGGAAGGCTGTCTTCAGGGCTTTGACAAGGTGATGATGTCTGGTTGTAGTGATGTTGCTACAATGTTTGCTACGATTTGCCCTGTTCAGGGCTCCAGACTATCTTTGTTTTTATCACTATCCTGGAACCTTCAGGAAAAATAATTTTAACCATCTCAAAGTGAATGTGAACTGTCTCAAATAAAAATATTATTTCTTTACTTTTTTATCATTTTCTATAGCTGTTGTTGTTATTGTTGCTAGTGGCATTACAAAACAACACTGGGATGAGGAAATAAATGATATTTATTTTGCTCCATTCAAAGGAAAGTTGCGTTGGGCTCTACGAAATAAGTGGATGTGCCTTAACGGGATAAATGCAGAAATTGCATGCAGCCCATTTCATGGCTGTAATGAAACGTTACAAATTCATCTATACATTGTTGTCTGTATTGATCATTTAGCCAAAAATCGTGGGGAAATATGGGAATGTTTGTGTTACAATAAAGTAATTAATTACCTTTCAAGCTGCAGTAATATTACACCGTTATCTTAAAATACCATGTTATGTGGAACAGATAAGTACACACATATACACATATTTTTAAAACCAACTTTTTTCTCTCCATTTGCAAAAGAAATTCTGTCCACACCAGACATTTTAAAAATATATATTTTTCTGTTCCCAGGACAATGAGGAAACGGTTGAAAATGCCCACATAAGCAAACCAAGCCAGTAGGTGGTGATAATGTGTTAACAGTCTATCACATGAAACAGCACAGAATATTGCTGTGCACATGCGTGTCCAAGCAACAATATATAACTTTTTTACCTTGAAATAATAGTTTCAAAATCATTTTAATGTTAGAGTGCCGTGAAAAAGGTTAACTGGGCTCTCTGCCTCATGTAACTTCGAGCCAGGGGCCACAGTTTTCAAACTAAAACTTAGCGATGCATTACACTATGAATGTATGTATGTATGTATGTATGTAGAAAAATACCCTCTGGTTTTCACTATGATGTCCTACGACTGCTCTGCCTCAATTCTGTGATTCACAAAGGTTCCTGAAAGCATCAAGGCTTCCAGCTGTGCACTGTAGCACCAGAAACCTTATGCAGCAGTGTTGCCTTTTCTCAGACTGGCATGTAGTTGTTTGCTATGCTAAAGAGAGGGCTACGGACAGACGCAAGACTGGACTTGCTGTTGTTGAACAGCAGCTGCTTGCTTAGCTATGTGTTGTATTGTGACTGTGGACGTTTGGCTGTGTCAGAAACCATGTCTGTTCACTAGTTTCTGAAGCCAAATCAGCCTGTTTTGACAGAGGTTTAGCTGGTAACATGTTATATCACGGTGTTTCTCTAGTTCTGGTTGTGTTTGCTTGGCATGCTGAGCTGCATTTCCACCGAAATACTAGTGCTGTTCTGAGTTGTGTGCAGGGCTTGATAAAACTTTGACACATGATAAAAAAATAAATGTACTTTAGCGCAAAATAGCATATAAACAAATTCTATTCTAAAATAGCATAGAAACAAATTCCTTCATAGTGCTGCTTTAAGGGTCAAGTTAAAGTAAGATGTCATTTCCCAGAACCCCAGTTTTGGCTGTCCCCACGATTACAGACAAAACAGAGTTTTAAAAATTCTCCATCTTGGAAGGTGTTTTCCAAAATATCTGTTTTCAGTGATGTACAACTCAGTTTGTGGGGGGACAGGAGGTCAAAATGCAGAGAAAAAACTACCTCTTGTCCTTTAGCTGTAACGTAGCTGTAAGCTCTGATATTAGTGACTCTGTTAGCAGTTAACTTAGCTTAACTTAGAACTAGCTTACAGTAGCTCAATAAGCTGTTAGTGCTATTGAGCCATTTACGGAAGGTAAGCTTTGTTAAAAACTACAGGACTGTGTCTGCCACTGGCTACAAACACCTTGTATAACAGCTTGAAGTTAACTGGCTCTTCTGCAGCCTCCCATACAGAGATAAGCCACCCTCGTTGATAAGGAGTTTACGTTACAGTGTCCTGTCTGGATTTGGATGTGAACTAAAGTCAGCATTCTTATGTTGCTAAAAATACAATATGTAAATGACATTTACTCATTTTACATGCATCTTACATTTGACTGTGACTTCTCTGGAACTTGAACTTGAAAGTGAAAGTGAAGCAGCAGTGCCCTCTGGCTTTAACCACCACAACATGCTGGGGCCCTGCTGGCAACTTGTGTGTGAATGGGGGAAGTGATGGACCAGTGTGGCGGGAAGCTAACAGTAGCTTTTACTTTTGGTGATTACTAACTTGTCATGCCAGATGGATTTTTTTCACGTGTCCATTTTGGAAACAAGTCTTTTTGAGAAATAGCCCACAGACAGCATTTGGAAGGGGCAGGTCTTTTCCAAAAAGAAGTTTAGAGGTAATTTGACAAACATCCTGTCTGTCTTTTCATTACTCTAACCAAAGCAAGTCAGGAGAAGAACTAAAATATCTTTTCCATCAAGGAAGCCTTCAATGCCATTTTTTTGTTCTTCTTTTACTAAGTAAATGTTGTCCAGTTTTGATAGAACTTCTGCTATTGCAGCATCCATGCAAACTGGCAGGCTCACAGTTGCCCCTCAGAGTATGCTGATTGCAGTCGTATTTTACATTTTTCTAGATGCTGTGTTTTGTTTTTTCCTGACTTTTATATTTTCCGTTTTAATAGAAAGTGTCTAATCATGTGGAGGATGGATAAAGTTGAAATAATTAAATAAGAAAATATAAAATGTAATGATTATTATTGCATTTTGTGTAACTCAATATTGCACCATTTAGAAAAATAGATCTTCTATAGGACAACCTTCAGATACGGCTTGAATATGTGGATAAAGTAGGTTTGACAGAGAATTTTTTTTTTCTTTTTTTTTAACAGAAAATTTAAACCTGCCTCTTTAGCCACAGATTTTTTAATGAACTTGCACGTCTGCCAATGTGGTTTCACATTTGAGAGTTTGTGGAAGTGATGAGTTCTTACTAGCACTCCCTCTCTCTCTCTCTCCCTTTCTCTCTCTCCCCACACACTCTAGGGACATGTCTTCCACATGCCTTAGCGTGTGCATAAGTTACCGAAACATTGCAGCTTTGATTTCTTTTGCTGTTATTTTGCAATGGTGCTGTAAAAAAACAATATGGTACTTTACTTGCGTTCAATATTAATATTCAACAAAAACGTTAAGTATATGTTTGTGTAGTCTAAGGTTTTGAAAATAAATCCATTTTCTACAGGATGGAAGGCTGCGGTAACCCACTAACAATATGTAACTGTTGTATTTACTAACTTAATGTAACTGCCACCAAAAAATTTATAGTAATCGGTCAGATCTAAAATTAGACAAAAGTTATTACTTACATGTCAGTTATGCATGAAAACCTGATTGACAATCATCTATAATTGTGTTGAATTGTGTTGTTTTAGTTATCAATAAGCTATGCTTCATTTTGTCCTTGTCTTTTTGAGATTGGCACTATTTGCCCATGCTGATGATGTCGTACACATGGATATTGAATCGGAGTACCATTTTTTCTTAACAAATAAAACTGCAAAAAAATGCATCCATCTAAAGTTTGTCCCGCTTAAATACAATTTGCACATTCTTATTTTCAACACTGAATATTTTACCTTTATCAATTCAGTCATCCATTACACACTGTTATGCAGTGCAAGGCGTCAATGTATGTAAAGGCGGTTGTGTGCTGTTTCAACTTGGTGTAAAAAGTTATGGTACAATTTATTTCTATTTTGCTTTTTTGAAATTCATTGTGAATAAAGGCAAGTTTTATTTGATGCTATAGCATTTTTGCAAATACCAAATGAAATAAATTTGACAGTTTATCGACTATCGACTACTGTACAAATAAATTAAATGAAGCAAAACCTTGAACATCCAGTACTGTTAGATTTATAATCAAAAAATAGCAGTTGGTTAATAGGATACATTAAAAGTATCACAGTGTATCCCTAGCACTGTCCTCTTTACATTTAGCTGTGTTTCATTACACACCTGATATTGTTAATTGTATATGCTTAGACTGTCCTGCTTAGGCAGCCGCAGCTGAAGCAAAGGATGTTTTTAATAAAAGGTCACATTAGTCCTCTTATTGATTATGAGTGATTGGGCACATTTATTGTGAGGCTTTTTTTGTTTTAATTTCTAGCTGTCACCTGCAAATCTCCTACAGCCTGAACGAGAACCTGAAATATTGGAAATATTGCCTATTTGCAGCAGAAAATACAAATTTATCAGTATTGTGGCCAAAATTTAGAGCAACAAGGCCAAGTCCAGTGATACAATCACAAAGGGTAACTATATCTTATAAAGACAAAAAGTCTACAATCATTAATTAGGAGTCACTGTCAAAATACAGTACTTTTTTTAAACTGTTGTCTGAATGTTTGACTTTACTGCAAAATTGAATTTTCTCGGTTGATTTTCCTTTTTTAAAAGTGTAAAGTTAAAATATTATTTTTAAGTAATAAAATGAAGTTAACAAATGGGTTGAGAGTGATCAAGATAAATCTGCTTAAGCTTTAACACACTTCTAGCATTAGCATTTGGGTCCGAGATAATTTTCAAACAAAATTTGCTTTTGAATGAATAAATGTTAAATATACTTTTAAGTTATGTGAATTGACATTAAAAAGACCATCAAATCCATCATTTTAAGTGAATCTGAGGATAAGTTGCCAAAAATTAGCCTCTCTCAGTTATGAATACCAATGCACATTATCAAGTTTAATAAACTAGAGCAGTGTTTTTCAACCACTGTGCTGTGCGGCAGCACACTAGTGTGTCAGAGATCGACAGTCTGTTGTCTAGTCACTAGACAGCACAGACACTCAACAATGGCATATTTTTCACAGATAATAATTAATTTGTTTTCAAAAAAATGTTTTTTAGACCAATTAGGTGAAACTGGATAATTTCCTACGGCACACACCCTAGTGTGCCGCAGCACAGTGGTTGAAAAACACTGAACTAGAGAATGCAGTTTCTGAGGAAATTTGTGCGTGAATGTTGAGTGCTGAATTGCTGACGCGAAAATGAAACTCTGGCTTGAAAAGCTCAGTAGTATCATTGGTGAATAAAAGATGTAAAATAATATTTAAACTGTGTTAAGGATTTGTAATACTTGAATGTTTGTTGAAAAACTTATGCCAAACTGAATTGCTGAATACCTTAATAATTCAAATAATGAATGATGTGAATTCCTAAAATGTTTGTTGAAAAATTTGAGCTTAGACTGCACTGCTGCCTCTAAAATTTCACTTACTTTGAGTATGTAATGAGAAATGTCATCATTTGATCATATCTTTAAAAGACTTAGGCTACTCCATAGCTGGTTGAAGCATGTCTAAAGAAGCAGCTAAAGGACTAAGAATAGTTAAGAAGGTTAAAGTACTTACATATGAATGAGTTGCAGTAGTTAAATTGTATTCTTGACATAAGTGAAAGATCTGGAACATTTGAACTTTTGAGTTAGGTTTCTGGCCGTCAGTTTTAATGAGTTGAGCCAAGCCGAGTGAATAAATTAATAAATGAATATTGGACGGGAGTAAAATTACATAGCATGATGTACTTCACTGCGTTGCTTGTTTTTTTACTTTCATGAAGAAGCAGCTAAAGGTTTATAAATACATGGAAAAATTAATTACAGTATAATAACTATGAGGTGACATATAGTTGAATAAATCATAGTGTAGTAAAGATGTTGAACATGTTAAGATTTTAATGGAGTTTAAGTCTTAAAGACTTGAAAATATCTAGCCATGATGTCACCCACTCTAGCTGTGAATATTTTGTCCAATACACACTAAATGTAAAAGCCTGAAAAAGGCTGATAGTTTCTTGAAATTTAAACTGGGATTGTGAAAAAACTTTGAATGATATGAAAGACTTGACTTAACATAATAGAGTCCTAGGCCTTGTAAGCATTTTAAAGTTTGAATTGAGTTTGCATGTGAATGTATGAGTGAATGGGAAGAGGTTGAAGATGAATGGGTTGGAAGGGTTTTCTAATTGACTTCCATTTTAAGAAAGCTTGTAAGCTTGTAAGGTTAAATATTTTTAAAAGTTTGAACGGTATTGTAAATGTTGAAACATAGCCAAAAAAAGACAAGCTGCTGAGTAGTTGAAGATTTGAATAGTGTTAGTATGTGAATGAATGGCTGGACGGTGAGGAGTTGAATATATCTGAGAGTGTGTGAATTTTAAAGATTCCGCCCTTAGGGTTCGAATGGGGAAAAATTCCTGGAAAAACTGGAATATCTCAAAAATTTTGAATGTTATCACAATTTTGAATGATAGCAATAATTTCCTGTTTTTTCTGATGAAAAAAAAAGGGGGAGAGAAAGCAAGGCCAAAAGCTAAGATAAATCTATATGTTAAACTATATGTAAGCTATATGTAAGTGTTTTAATAATGATACTATTAATAATACTAGTAACAATACCAATAATAACAATGCTAGCAATAATAATCAGTTTTTAAGGAATCAGTTTTTATTAAGATTATTCAATCAGTTAATTAATCAAATATTAGAAAATCTAATTCATTATTCCTCTCCCTTGCCTCTACCTATCATACTTTAAAATCATGTACCCCCCATGGGCTAGAAAGGACAAGTACTGATTTTTCCCTTGGCTGTCACAGGCCTCTCACACTAAATTATTGACGACTGTTAAAGGCTGTCCACGCCAAGAACAAAAACTATAAAGATAACTAAACCAACACGCTTTTAAAAATTGTTCTAAACTCAAGTGGATGGTGGAGTGCACACCACAACTATTATGATAACAACACTGATACAGGATATTGTTGGAATCACTTTCAGAGCGGCTTCAAGAACGATTAAAAACACTGACTGCTAACCAAAATCTCTCCTTTAGACATAAAAAACATAACCGATGTCCTCTTTGATGATTGCCAGAATCCTTGCAAACTGATGTTAATTTATATGTGATGTCAAACAAAACCTGTCTTTAAAAGACGACAGCTTCCTTAAAAAAAGTATTTGACTATCCCAATTCTCTTCGTTTTTGAAGAATTTCATGCACCCATACTTTTCTTTGTTTGTTTTTCAATTAACTTCCTCACAACCTCAAGCAGTAGGAGGTCATCAATTTTCCTGGAATATATAACACATTCTCTGGGAAGTTGTATAGAAGGATATCATTCATCAGTGTGGATCAGTGTGTTAAAGTTTTGGTTTTAGTTATCATACTTAGTGTGGTCGGCCTTTTGGGCTGTTTTTCTGCATACAATAACAAAATCATGTATGGCAATGTAACCTCTCTGAAGCTCAGTAGAGTTTTATAATATTTTTTCACCAGTCTTATTCAATTTTTTTGACACATTCTCAAATGACATGTCCAGTGTCTCGATACATGGTCACTTGTTGGCATGCCCCCTGCCCTACCAGTAAAAGTCACAAGTGCAGTGAAATTCTGGGAGACCTCCCTCATAACCTCCCTTTCTTTTCTGCAACCAAAATTTGTCTAGGGCAAGCTGGAGGTAACACAATCAATAATTGAACCAGATATCTCTGAGGTGGTAGAGATGGCCTTTGCCACCTGTACCACCTATCACTTCTTGTTTAGCTACATTTTAAACACGTGCATTATCATATGCATAAGCAAGAAGATATGGCAAGACCTATAGGAATCAAAAAGTCTGTTTTTAATCAATATCTCTGGTTATACATTTGGTACTGGTTGTATTTCATACCAGGTTCTCTTTATCTAAGACATATGAAGCAAAAGTACAATATTTCCCCATCTCTAAAATGGAAAGGATCCAGCAAAATAGCATGGCATCCCTATCATGACTATTTTCACTTCTGTAATATACATTTTCGGCTGGTTTTTTTTTAGGAACTTGACGAGATTCGCAGGTCTGGAATGAAAAACTTCAGAAACATTCAAGTTGAGGAATCAAACCTATTGTCATGGCAAGGGCTCATTGTTCCTGTAAGTATAAGTTCCTTATTTGACTGCTCTGACATTTGTTGGCCAGCAGTTTTCTTAAAAAAACCTCTTTTGCTCACTTCCAGGATAACCCTCCCTACGACAAAGGTGCATTCAGGATTGAAATCATTTTTCCCACTGAGTACCCTTTCAAGCCCCCTAAGATCACATTCAAGACAAAAATCTATCACCCCAACATTGATGAGAAGGGCCAGGTGTGCTTGCCTGTGATCAGTGCAGAGAACTGGAAGCCAGCCACCAAAACTGACCAAGGTGGGTGTGTTAGTATTAGTGTTACATGGGGCCTCTGGAGATGCATTAATGCTATTAAATCACTTTTTGGTTTGACTACACATTATATGTCAATGCTTCTACATAGAGCAGAGCTGAAGATAAAAAAAATAAAAGATAAACAAACTGATATTTTTTTTTCCAATACCAAAACTAGCCAATTTTAACACAATACCTTATATACTGTACCATAAATAAAAAAATAAGTACATTTAAAATTAAATTAGGGATTACAAACAGCCTACACAGAGCATTACTTGTGTCTACCTTCTTCTACTGCATTAAGTTACCTAGAAAGATCAAAAAAAAAAGTAAAAAAATGTTACTTCAGCATGCACAGAACTCACCATGAAAGATTCGCAGATTACTCTACCATTTTAGAGAGATTAAAAGTGAAATGAATCTTAAGAGGAAATCCAGTGCAGTGATGAAGAGTATATGTGTCAGTTTGATTTTGCCAGAATACTCAAATAGGGTTTGGAGTGACACCACTTTTATTAATTAGTAGGTGGCTGTCCCTCACAAAAATTGTCAGTACACACAGTTGGACTAACTGTGCTTGTTTTGCAAAACCATGTATATGGTCTGTTAATGTACTTTATCCTTGACTAGCTTACTGCTAGCTTTGCAGGTGCTGCCACTGCTTTCTGCCAGCACATACCACTGTGCAACTAAAGGCCAGAGTCTGTTTGGAGGAGCCTTATCTCTATCTAACTTGATTTCTTTGGCTGTGTGTGTCTTGCAGTAATTCAGTCCCTCATTGCGCTGGTGAATGATCCCCAGCCAGAACATCCCCTGAGGGCAGACCTAGCAGAAGAATACTCAAAAGACCGTAAAAAATTCTTGAAGAACGCCGAGGAGTTTACAAAGAAACATGGCGAAAAGCGACCAATGGACTAATCACCTGACAAGCTTGTAGCCCTCTCTCTGTCTCTCTCTCCACCTTTTCTCCTGTCTCACCTGCCTGATCAAATACCGATCTTCCTCTCTCCTCCATGCTTTTCCCCACGTGTCACCACGTCACTTGCTCACCCCCCCCCCCATCAGTCCTCCATGCAGCCCAGGAGCTGCCCAGCTGATGCCAGCTAGAAGGCTGAAGCAGCCTTAGCCTCCCCCTCCATCCAGGACTCTGTGGATCAGACAGCTTTCTCCCTCTCCTCTTCCTCTTTCTCCTTGGCCATGAATCTTCCAACCACTTTCAACTTTCTACTCTTTTCTTAATGTGAAAAAATAGAAAAAGAAATACTATGGGAACATGATGTTCAGATGAAGAGTTAGATGGTATTCAGAGTAAGGTGTTAATTTTCTCTTGGCTTTTCCTCTATATAAACAGCTCTTATGTTAAATAGATTTTTCTTAGACATGGTTTTTCTCAAGTATTATATTTTTGGCAGAGCAGGAGAACTGGTTATTCTTACTTTTTTTTCTTCAGCCCCATCATCAGTAATTTTAAAGTTAAAAAATGAACATGACAGAGAGAAGAAAAGCCGTAGGAATGACCTGGAGTATTGTATTGGCTAAAATGTTTTCCCTACTCACCTTCATTGCTTTTAGACATGCACTATACTCTGTGGGACAACCCCTCTCTCAGCTCCTTCCCCACAGTAATTTTTCCCCACTGAGTAGGAAAAACAGTGCCAGGCCATGCAAAAAAAAAAAAATTGAATTGTTATTGCTGAAAATACTACAGACCATTTGTGAGTGTTTAAAAACAGTTGGTTTCCAAATACTCCAACCATATAGTTATCAGCAAGTCCCTTAAGACAAATTAGAAAGCACTATCTCCACATTTTTTTAGATGTCCTTTTATGGGCTTTTGCAAAATAGATGAGTTGCACTCTCAGACCAAGCTGTTAAAACAGTTTTCTGCATGACAAATGGCTTTTGTTACATTCTTTTCCTTATTAATTATTAATAAGAATTTGATTTGTCCACTTTAAATTGTTTGGATTGGCACTTGTTATAGAAACTGATAATGTAGGAAGAACTGGGTTAGTTTAAATATTCCAGGCATGTCTTCTCACTATTGGGCACATCCTTATAACTGCCTATAATACTAGAAAATTGAGCCCTTCACCACACTGAGACATTTGCAAGTGGCAGATCAACTGTCAGCTGCCCAGCTGAAAAGGACCTAACTCTTGGAAAGGAAGGAGAGGAAGGAAGAAGCTGCAGAAGGTTACTCACAGCTGGAATGAAGCTCCTTGAGATGGTCCTAGAAACAAGCACCTTGAAGGCAGCTGGGAGAGGGCTGGCTGTCTAGGGATGTGTCAGGACATGGAAAGGGACTGTAGTGGCCAAATAAACCATGTAACAACTGTTTGATCTGGTCCCAATATTGTTTCATAATAAAGATGGCTAACCACTTGGCCTCACTGTCTGCCTGGTGGTCGAGTGGATGTTACATGTGTCGGGAGAATTAGAGAGAAGAGCAGTACTATTCCAAAAGTAATAATACCGTTGTGTGATTAAAAAATAGGTAGAAGTCAACTCAAAGTGAACTTAGTGCTGTAATATTACAAACAAACACTACTTCATGTTGTGATAATACAGTTTCTCCACAGGTGGACAAAAATCTCAACTTTTTGCCCAATGATTTCTCCGTAGCTTTTAGCAGCATCTCACAGACTTCAAAAGTGTAGGACACCAACATCATGACATACAGTTGATTGCTCTTGAAAAAACTAGGAAGTACAAGTTAATTTACAATTTTTATTTTGAAGGTAAAGAATAAACTTTCCCAGTTAACATTTGTGATATGACTGGTCAATATTAACACTTTTCATATTTAATCCCATTTACATCAGATCCACTATACACTGATCAGCCATAACATTGTGACCACTGAAGGGTGAAGTGAATGACGAATGACCTTGATTATCTCGATACAATGGCGCAAGGCAGTGGATGGAATATATTAGGCAGCAAGTGAAAATTCCATTTTTTAAGCTGATGTGTTGAAAGGAGAAAACGAGGAAAGTGTGAGGATTTGAGTGACTAAGTCCAGGGCCAAATTATGATGGCTTGACAACTAGGTAAGATGATCTCCAAAACTGCAGCTCTTGTGGGGTGTTCCCAGTCTGCAGTGAACTGGACATACCAAAAGTGGTCCAAGAAAGGAAAACTGGTCAAGTAGAGACAGTGTCATGGACGGCCAAGGTTCACTGATGCACTTGGAGAGTGGAGGCTGGCCTGTGTTGTCTGATCAAACAAAGGAGTTACTGTAGCTCAAATTGCTGAAAAAGTATATGCTAGTTCTGACAGAAAAGTGTGAACACACAGTTTTTTGTGTATGGGACTGTGTAGCTGCAGACCAGTCAGGGTGCCCATGTTGACCCCCCACCACCACCACCAGAAGCACCAGAACTAAGGTTACATAGAAACTGTAAAGCAACGTCATATAACAGACTCTATGAAACTAACCTGGTCGAGACCAGGTTTTTCTCAATAAACCTCGAGTTTCTCGGTCTCCGCCCTCTTTCAGCCAAACACGGTATTTGATTTCCTTATTCATTCAGTCGCAGTAGGCGAATTTTGGCGTAACAGTTCT
>JAPZDZ010000022.1:112862-142228 GCA_029783805.1 Acanthurus tennentii
CTGCGGACAGTTCTAACATGACCACATCCTGAAAGTATTCCAGCCATTTCCTAGCGTACAGTTTGTGGGGAGGTAGCGAGCGGTGTACTATCAGCTTTTTGGCGGCTGTCAAGCCAGCCAACCAAACCTCGAAATCAACATGAATATTATGATTATAATCAGTGGTGTCACCAATCCGTGTCCGTGCACCATGCCATGAGCAATTCGAATTCTGTGAAAGAGAGGAGGGATTTATTCATGAGACTTAGCCAGCTGGGATTTGAAAGATTTTCCCTGAGTTGTCTGCTATATGATGGAATAAAAAAAAGATGGAAGTGATGCACTTTCTTAAATCTTAAGGCCTTTATGACAAAATATAGGTCATAGTGGACAAGAGAAGCAGTGACGCATATTTACCAGTGGGGGGCAGCAATGCACTAAACCGTGCCTAGTCTGTCGTGAAGAAGAAGAGAAAAGGAAGGAAGGAAAGAAAGAAAGAAAGAAAGAAGTACCTCCAGCTACCCTGTAGCGGCAATAAGTTTGCATTGTAAACATAGCTCTTTATTATTAACAGATCAGTTTACATTACAACAATACAAAAATTTAGAGTGATTTGGACACATCTGTTTTGGACCCATCTAACGGTCAATCGAGGTAAGTTTATGCAATAATGTCATGCAGCTTGACAAAGCATAAAGTTCGAGCGGTCAACGTTAACTCACTCAGTTCTATATTTTTGTAGTCAGATGTTGCGTAGATGTGGTTAAACAGCAGGAACCTTATTGCCCAAAGACATTTAAGTTAAAAAACTAAAATATACTTTTTGGGTCGTACTTGGCTGTTGTTTTTTTGGAAGTTGTTTGAGGTCTGAGGATATCGCGTTTTAACTGCTAGTTTTGACAGCGCAGCATCAAGAAAGCTAAAGGTCATAAAATGTAACACCTAATACCGTATTATTATAGAACTGATTTCACTGCTTGTCAGGTTTCCAGCTTTTTCTTGAACTGCTAACGCCCCCCTAAATGTGAAACACCACAGCGAAAGATGGAAAAGCTCTCTCTGGGAGATAAAGCTACTTCAAGCAGGGTAAGCGCTTGTAATGGCCTTAAAGAAACACTCACATTGTATGTATGTGTATGTCTCTGTGTTAATTTTTTTTAGAAACACAACACAAAAACACGCAAAATGTGTGTGTGTGTGTGTATTAAACCCCAGGTCACCGCAGAACACATAAAAACTCGTGCCTGCTTCTGTAAATTAAATTCAATACCTGATCCTGATTTACTGTGTCTTTATAAATCTTTAGTCTTTTTTCTTTTTCATTTTTTTTACTGTATTGTAATTTTTTACTGTATTGTAACTGTATTGTACTGCACTGTACTTTAATGTTTTTTTTTTAACTGTTTTTTTCTCTTTTTTTTCTGTATTGAAACTAGGTGAACCGCTGGGTGGATCCTTCCTTTACTGATTTTCCCGGGGAATGCTTTTCACTGTCTGGAAGAAGAAAGGGTATTCAAAATTTTTGCCCTAAGGCTGAACCCAAAAGGCCCAGGAAAAGGAAAGGAGAGGTTTACAGTTCAGAGCCTCAAACATTCGGCCTGCTGAAAGAGTCAGCCCAGAGGGACCAGGATGAGCCCTGGGTGGACAGATACTCACCACATTCACAGGTCAGTATCATCCCAATGAAGGTTATTCTAGTAATAAAGTTGTACCACTGACATGAGCATGTATTTTCAGCTGGAATTCAGCACCAGTGGGCATGGGTTTGAGTTTATTTGATTTGAGTGTCTGGAGGCAAAAGGCCCTTATTATGTTAACCTTTGTACAAAGGTGAACCTTTTAGTGCCTATTAATTGCCACCATGTATTTTTGTGCAGGCTGAGCTAGCTGTCCACAAGAAGAAGATAGAAGATTTGGAGAATTGGATAAAGGCTCACAAAAATGCATCAAAGGTACTTGAAGTTTAATTTTCATTCTGAAAATCAATCAATCAAGCAATCAATTAAATTTTATTTTTACAACGCCAAATCACAGCAAAAGTTGTCTCAAGACACTTTACATTTCGTGTAGGTCTAGACCAGAGGTCGGCAACCCGCAGCTCCAGAGCCGCATGCGGCTCTTTCATCGCTCCCTGTGTCTTTGGAAAATAAAATATTTAATTTAAATTGATTTTATTTTATTTTTCGTTTTTTAAATATAATTCTAAATTTGAAGATTATGATGCTCTTGTAACATTAAAATAAAGTGTGGTTATTTTCTGTTTTTCTTTTCTTTTTTTGTCGCTCTAAATATGCATCTCAACCGCGACATATGCGACACCTACCGGCACGCAATCCAGTGAGCTTTTCAATCCCCGGTAGGCCAACCATGAATAATTCAAAGAAAAGAGAAGTTTCTGAAAAAAATAGAACATTTACCAGACCTCAAATTAAAGACATCAATTCAGCTGTCACGTACTCAATCACCAGCGTCTTTTTTCGGAATTTAAAATGTTCAAAATGTTTTTTTTGCATGCAGAAAAAAATCGTTTTCTCTGTACCAGTTCATTGATTTCATGAATGCAAGACACTATAGTTTTTTATACATAGAATAAAGGTTAAAAAAAGAAAAAAGATATATGCAGTGTTATCTTCATTTTAGATGTCAAAAGGATTTTTCGGCTCTCGGTGTTTTCTTTTCTGTGGGAAACGGGTCCAAATGGCTCTTTTAGTGTCTGAGGTTGCTGACCCCTGTTGTAGACCACCTATAATTCAATTTAAGAAGACCCAACTCTTAAGAGCAGTTCCCGCATGAGCAAGCACTTGGCAACAGCAGCTAGGGAAAAAATAAAACTTCCCTTTAACAGGCAAAAACCTCAGTACAGATCCAGGCTCAGAGATTGGCAGCCATCTGATGGGACCAATCGGTTTAAGAGGGAGAGAGTAAGAGAGAAAGAGGTAAGGAGGGGAGGGAAAGGGAGAGGGGGGAAGAGAGAGAAAGTGTTGGAGAGAGAGTCAGAGGGCAAGACAAAGTTAGAACAAGACAGGGGTTAGGGGGAAAACAGATGCACAGAAACAGTGATACAACGGATTCTATAATGGTAAAAATATGACCAGACAGAAACGGTGCATATTATGAAGATTATGTGTGAGTGTGCAATAAAGGCATGACAGTCACAGTAGAAAGTGCAGCAATGCTCAGTAGTCCAGGAACAATCATCACAGGGCGAGAAAGCAGTAAAGATTCTGGGGAAGATGGCAAATTAGTAACAAGCGTGGGTAGAATGTAAATGCAAGGCAGATGAAGGAAGAAAGAAAGAAAGAGGAGGAATAGATGAGATGGAGGCAGAAGGGGAGAGAGGGTGGGAGAGAAGGGCTCAGTGTGTCTTGGAAGTCCCCTAGCAGCCTGAGCCTATATTGCATCATAACTAAGGGCTGATTTAAGACAAACCTGAGCCAGCCCAAATTATACCCTTTATCAAAAAGGAATGTTTTAAGTCTTCTCTAAAATGTTTAGATGGTGTCCGCCTCCTTGCCTATAACTGGAAGTTGGTTGTGGAAGTGGGTTCCACAGGACAGGAGCTTGACAGCTAAAGGCTCTGGCTCCATTTCTACTTTTGGAAACTTTTGGAACCACAAGTAAATCTTCATCCTGAGACCACAGAGTTCTAACTGGACAAAAGTGTACAATAAGCCCCCTAAGATACAATGGTGCCTGACCCATAAGAGTTTTGTAGGTGAGGAGAAGGTTTTTGATTTCTATTCTGGATCTCACGGGTGGCTTATGTAAGGAAGCTAAAATTGGGGAAATATGCTCTCTCATTCAAGTTCTTGTTTGTACACATGCCACATTCTGAGTCAACTGTAAACTCTTTAAAGACATATTGGGGCAGCCTGATAATAAGGAATTGCAAGGTCCAGTCTAGAAGTAAAAAAAATGCATGGACTAGTTTTCTGCATCTTTGAGAGATAGAATGGGCCTGATTTTTGTAATGTTATGAAGATGAAAAGAGGCAGTCCTAGTAAGCTATTTAACATGGGAGTCAAAGGACATGTCCTCATCAAAAATAACGCTCATATTTCTTGTGGTGAAACTGGAATAATAAAACAGATATATGATTTCAGTCCCTGCACCTCAGCTCTAAGTGTGTGAGAAACTTCTATGGCCTTTTTTATGTTAATACAGTAACAGGGCATCAACCTTCCTCTTGGCAAACCTAAATGTGTGCTTTGCTGTCAGGAGTGAGACTGAGATAAGAGTAAAGTTAATCTTGTCAAGAAAAAATCTGGTCAAAGATGAGCTGGAGGAAGTGAGGAGGTCAGAAGATAGTAGATGTCTTACGCAGAGGCGTTTATTGCAGAACTTGATGTTGAGGCGATCACTACCAGCAACATTCACAAGCAATCATGAGTTTTGCCACCACCAATCTGAGGCTGTCCTGAGTGTAAGGTATATTTAAAACTTTGTGTCCCCACATGTCTCTAGCTCTTCACTACATATCCAAATAAGGCCAAGCTTTACACTTTCAGGATCTTACTGGGCATTAGAACATAAACATTTCTACCTAACTTTCATTGAGCTTCATCCTAGTGAAGGTGACAGTATCTCGTACCAGAGGTCAGTGTCTGTCTCTGAAAGTCTTTTGACGTCATGAGCTATCCTCTTGCCTATTTAATATCAGGAAAGCTAAGTCCTCAACCTTGGTCCTTATGGCAAGGGCAAATGGGAAGAGTCTGCACAATTAACTGTAAGACACAATACTGATTGAAACAAAGGGACTATGTGACAGAACCATCAACTTTGTTAGCCTAAAGTGCAAAGGAGTATAGTGGCACAAGGAGAGGTAAGAAGGCCTAAAGGGTTAGAGAAATTCCTTCACAAATCCTATGGTCGGAGATGTTATGAACTTAAATTATTGAAATGTTTTCTGTGGATGTCTTAAAAAAAAAGGGAAGATTTAGTAGATAGCTGGCTGTTATTGTCTGCAGGGTGGAATCTTGCTGTTGATGGGACCAGCAGGCTGTGGAAAGACTGCAGCAGTCAAGGTTTTGTCTCAGGATCTAGGCCTCAGGGTCCAGGAGTGGACCAACCCCACCAGCCTGGAATCATACTGCAGCAGTCAGCATGGTGAAGACAAATCCCTACTTTCCTTATTAACATGAAATTATGATCTATATAAATGAGAATAACCTTGTTGATGAAAACTGCCCGTAAGTGACCATAAAAACTGGAGCAAAAATGCTTTTGCTTAGACTGTATCACTTAGAAGCTGGTGCTGATGTATTACACTGCTTTAGTTTGAAGGTTGTTTCTAATCTTCTTTTCACATATCTTTTTGTTAATGAGGAAGGATGTTTTCTAGATTAATGCAGGTGTTGCAAATGTAATAAATCATCTCAGATAAATACACCAATATCCCGTATCAGTATACAGGCTTCTACACCCTATGTTTTTTCCATTGTCTCTCCAACTCTCCATTTTTTGTCAGAATGGAGGATGAATGGCTTGTCTTGCAGCTCCCAGTTCACCCAGTTCCAAGACTTCCTCCTCAGAGCCAACAAATACAAGTGCCTAAAGATGGTGGGTGATAAGGAAGCTGTTGATAGGAAGCTCATACTAGTGGAGGTATGTACTGCACCTTAAACTGAAGCCATTGCTCGTGTAATTATCTCTATTTGTCATTCCCATCCATTTCAGTTGTATAGTGCAATAGCTGCAGCAGATCCTCATGTGAATTGTTGCTATTTTGTGTCTTTGAGTATAATTTGGCTTAGGGCTGGATAATAACACCTGATGGCCCTGACACACCAAGTCAATGGTCTGACATTAGCTGGTCATTCAGTATGTGTTGTCCTGGTCTTCCTAGTGGTCCAGCACCATTGGCTTTAGTTGTCCCTTGCCAGCAGCATTTGGTTAATTTAGCATGTTGAATCTTCGGTTCTGCTTGTCAGTACGTGAAAACGCTGTGATCGGCTATTCTCCGACAGAAATACAGTCCCAGTATTTAAGTAGTTTTGCCTCTGGATGACTGAACTGGCAAGTTCTGTCAACATGCACAGGTAATCAGGAAAGAGCTGAGCAAAGTTTTCTTGACTTCACAACCAAATTTCATGTTAAACTCTGTAATTATTTTAATTATAGATATATTACACATGTTGCATTACATATACAGCAGCTTTACATTTTATAGTAGCTGCTACCTGAAAAAAAAAATGCAGAACTATTTTAACCACAGTGTTGTCTAGAATATAGTAATGTTTGATTCACTCATAAGAACAGAAAGTAGGAATGCATGGTAATACATTGGACTGTTAATATCTTGGTAATTAGTTAAAAAAATAATGTTGTATAATTATGTCGAGATTATAGTTCACAACTGAAGTTGTGAATACAAGGCCAAAATATGTTTTAATGAACCTTGTGCGCTACAAGAAGCATAGCTGTCCCTCGACCCTTTTCCGTTTCTTTTTTCAGCATAGCTGTCTACAGAATGCTGTTTGTCATTATATTTTATCCTGAGGCTTAGCAGACTTAAGCTTTTGGCTCTATATCCTTTGTTTTTGTGTCGTTTAGTACATTGACATATCTAATCTAACAGATAGTTTCAAAATATTTAGTCTGAATTCTTTGGCAAAATTATCTTTTATAGCCAAAGTATGCTTATAAAGTTTTTTAACAACTTTGCTGGAAAAAATGAATTAACATTTGAAGAGTCACAACTGTTTTATGAAATGATCAGTAAACTTATTATCATTGACTGGGAAAATAATCCATATTATACTACTTTAAAGGAAAACTGCACTTTTTTGGGAATTCAGCGCATTCATCCAGAATCCCTATGTGAGACAAATCATAGATTCCTATCCCCTCTCTGTGAATTCAGTAGGTTTTTGGATGGCCTCCTTGCTCCAGCAGTTTTGCACGGTGAATGGAAATAATGGGGAGTGTTACAACCCGGAAGAATGGTTAGGGGAGGAATGGGAAAGTAACAATAAAAGTAACCGGGCATGGGGAGACAAAAATGAAGAGTAGGAAAACGGAAATCAGGATAAGCGAGTATTTTATTCACAAAAAAAGAAAACAAAACCAAAAAGATAAACAACTAAAGGCGAGCACGAGGCCGATTATCAATAAGGTAAACAAAAATCCCACTGTCTATTATTTAAACAAAGAAAAATACCACAGGCTCCAGCCACCGGGAAAATCTGGTCTTTGCAAAATACAAAACACACGGGAAGGCAACACAGACACAGTCGACAATCTGGAGGTTTGTAAGGTGAGTGGGAGACATGAAGGCTGAGAGAGCGAGTCAGCGCAGCTGTGCCTTTTTATATCTGCCCAACTCATCACCCCAAGCAGGCTCACCTGTCGCACCTGGAGAGGAACCTACCGAAGAGAGACAGAGAAAACACAAGACACCCCCCCCAAAAAAAACACATAAAAAAAATCTCCAACACGCTTTATCTACATGCTGTAACCATGTTTTTTGGAGGAAATGAATGGGAAGGATCTGGAGGGAGAGCCGATTGAGATTGTTTTTGCAGGTCAGCACATTCCCAAGCAATGAAATAATAATCTGTTGAGCCTGAAATGAGGGAAACCCTGGGTTTTCTGTATCAGGAAGGGAGTTAACTCAAACCAGAGATAGATGGTTAACTCAAGCTGATTTTAAAAAGAGAGGTAACTAAATCTCTGAACCTAATTTGGTTTTCCTCCATGAACCTTGAGTTTCTCTCTGTCTCCTCCCTCTTTTAGAGCCAGAAATGCTGTTCATTCCCTCCTTCATTTAGTCTGCATGACTCGCATTTTAGTGGAGTTTTACCATCTGTCTGATTAAAATCCACGTGGGTTTATATAGTTTAGTCTGTTATATAAAATGTAGTCCCCTTTTTTTATTTTAAACATGGCGTGTCCCTTGCTGAGGATCTTAAAATGAAGAGGTGGAATTACTCGCAGGGAGATAGGCCTACATATATCTTACATTTGGCGATTAATTATTATAATAATTAATATTATATAATATTTTTTTTATAGTCTATAGCCTTATATAGGCTAGGCCTATGCATAATCTCATCTGTCCTTACATCACCAGCATCACCCATCATTGACTTGCTCTTTCATCTGAGCATTTTCTTTGTGTTTCTTAAGATGTTTTTTTTGCAAATAGGAGTTCTCTGTAGGCCATAACAACACGATGGGGAACATTTTGTAAGGCCACTGTATACAGAACCATCGGGAAAGTGTTCCTCACTTGTGTTTTTTCCTAGACAATGGGTTAAGTTGGCAGAACTCTTTGTCAACTGCTTCCATGAATGAATCATAGTATCGAGGCCCCATTTATATTGACTTTTTATAGTGCTGTTGTGTGCGCTTCCCTCGGGCCAAACCTACTCAGAGCTGATGAACCAATTCTGATGAGCTGTTCTGGCAAAAAAATCTGAATTTCCCAGCTCAGGTGAATCAACTCAGAGAACAGGACAAGACTCAGAGTTTGTTAAGCCTGCTTTCTGAAATAGGGCTCAGGTAAAACCCCCAGGCAGAGAGTAATGTTACTAGGCTAACATAGCAGAGGGACATATTCAGCAAATCGCATAACATAATCATGTAACATTAGTGCTAAAGGTTTCATCCACAGACTAAGAACATAACAAAGTAGTCACTGACAACATCCACTCTCACAGGGAAGCTGTCTGGTGGGATGACAGTGTCCTTCGAGACAGGACTTTTGTTCACCATTGTGCTTGTAAATTCAGCATAGTCCTCTCATGAAAAATGATGAGAGTAAAATGTGCATCTTTCTGTCTCTTCTCTTGCTGTCTCTTCTCTGCAGTGTCTTCAGGTCTGTGTTGGGAGCAAGTATTCACTGTTTCAGCCCGTCTGCATTTTTAGTTGGTATTGGTGGAACTTACTCGATCAGTGCCTTGGTTTGAAAAATTTTTACACTCGACCATGCTTAACATACAGGTCACAACATGTAGATGGAGCATGTTGGAGATTTTTGGATGTGTTTTAGAGGGCTTTAGATGGTAGTAAAGGTGTCTCCCCATTACTTCCACTGAACATGCAAAACTGCTAGGGTGGGGCAGCTATCTAGCGACCTGCTGAACACAAAGAGAATGGAAGGGCATCAGTATTCTTTACTTACTTATAAGAATTTAAGATAAATAGGCTAAATTCCAAAAGAGTGCAGTTTTTCTTTTACAGAAAGTGGACTCCCTCCTATGTAAAAATCTGTACTCCCTTAGAAACATTTTCAGTGATCGTTACCTGTTGGATACTAAACAGGACCAGACTCCTATCTGAGTGTACATACATGCATATTGTCTTCTAACTTGTTGTGTGTTAACTTCTCCTCTGATATGATCACACTCATATATTTGTTTAAAGCTGCACTGTTAAATCAACTGGAGCCTGAGTTTATACTATCACTTATCCCTCCTCAGGATTTCCCAAATCAGTTCTACAGACAGCCTGGCAGTCTGCATGATATCCTAAGGTGAGGTCTGATTGGATTTCACATTGGATTTTCAATCATATTTTTACACAGGAAACAAGGAGAAGCTGCTATGATGACGTGCAGCTTTAAAGCCACAATGAAAAAGTAAAGGTAGAAGCTTTGTGGCCAGCACCACTGGTTTAACTTTGCAACTTTTAGTCTGTCAATACTGTGTAAAGTAGAAGGTGATCTTTGCTGCTTTTAAGCCATGTGTCATCACTGGTATTAGGAATTAGTGGGCCTGATGAAGCCTTTCTACAAGTCAGTGTGGTCCTTATTTGTAGAAGCTTTATGGATAGTATTCACTACTGTATTAATCTTGGAATCATGCTGTCTAGTCAGAACCACCTGTGTACTTTCATGCTCTCTGTGATGTTCTGATCTGATGTATGTCTTTCAGGCATTTTGTGAAGACCAGCCAGTGTCCTCTGGTGTTCATAGTTTCAGACAGTCTGAGTGGAGACAGCAGCTTGCGCTTTCTTTTCCCAAGAGAGATACAGGATGAGCTGAGCATCTGCAGTATCAGGTATAAAGCACTGAACACTGCTAACTATGTGTCAGACCTTGAAAGTACCCTATGTAACATTTTGGCACCGATTACATCAAATTAGTACTGTGTACTTTATGCACAGGGTCGATGGCAAGTTTAAATAGTGTTATTGAAACACAGGAGTGTTTGGCAGTGGAATAAATGTTGACTAAAGACCATGAAACTGTCCTCACATTGGGAGTTAAATTGTTCTACCTGGTTTAATCCTAATCAATAAACCATATGGGACCTTTACCATGTAAATACTACATTTGATATTCTGAGTTGCATTTTATAGTCGCACACAAACAAAGTCACAAGAGGTTTGCATCTTGAAGCCAAAATGTCCATCTTGTGAGGAATTTTCCTGACTCTTTGATAAATACAGCCCATGTCTGAGGCTGGGAAAGTACTGCAAAAACCCAGGTAAACCTGGCTTTCAGTGTTGAAGTGTAGATCTGTCAGTGTGTTGTGTTTTTATTGGCAAATGGAGGACATAAATTATAGGAAATCAACAGAATATCAAATAAAACTCATTCTGCTGACCTTAAGGTCTGTTAGGTGTATTTCATTGAAAGGAGTTGTTGAATGCCCCTCATTGTTGTGTTGTGTGTTTTTTTTAAAATTTATTTTCAGTTTTAATCCAGTGGCTCTAACCACAATGATGAAGGTCTTAACCCGAATTGCAAGTCTGGAGGCAGCAAAGGTGAAAGGAAGCCTTGTAGTTGATAACACATTTTTGTGCATGTTTTAATGTGGTTTCTACAATATACTTTTCATAATTCCATGCAGAGCTGTGGAAGGATACACGTCCCAAACCAGGCAGCATTGGAGACACTGTGTTCAGGAAGCTTGGGAGATATTCGCAGTGCCATCAACAGCCTCCAGTTTTCCTCCCTCCAAGGTCTTGAAGTTAATCCACCTACCACACCATAGGGGCAGTTTACAGTTTGCACATGCATACAATTGTATTTGCTGTCCATTCTTTTTGATTTTTAATTACCTCATGGCCTTCCAGACACATCATTGGAAAAAGGGCTGTGCAGGATGAAGAAGGTCAGACCTGTGACCTTACTAGGCAAGGGTGTTTCCAGAACAAGCCATAGGAAGAAGTCCAAAAAGACAAAAGAACATGAAGAGGAGCAGTCTATTGGAGGGAAAGATGCTTCTCTGTTCCTTTTTAGAGCACTTGGAAAAATTCTGCATTGCAAACGTGAGTTATATATATATATATTTTCACTTAATTTAATTGAACTACCTTTATGCAGTGCATTTGTAGTTTATATCCAATATGAGTGTAGAGGTTATACGGTTGTTTCACCGAAATCAGGTCAGAAAAATGGAGAGTAAATTCATGAAGCCAGGGGAAGACGTCCTAATTGACTACGGCCTTAAAAAAATGGCGCAACAGTTGTTAATTGAACTGGCTTATGGTTTAGTGTATTCAAATGCATTTGTTTATTTTCTATTTTGTATTTCCTATAACCTAATTTGCAATTGTTTGTTTTGAACAAAAACGATGGAAATGTTGCAATTTAAAATGACAATATTACCTACAGTTCACTGTTGCTCTGTAACTGTTTATACTAGGGCTTTCGAAGTTAACGCGTTAATAACGCATTACCTCAAACTCCTTTTAACAGCACTAATTTTTTAACGCGCGAATAACGCACGTACAGTCTGTGCCTTGCCAGCTCCTGTAGTTTCAGGAAGTGGCGCTAAAGTGACATTGCAAACGGTTACAAAGCAGAAATGGATACAGAAAGGTGACTTTTAAACGAAAAGTTTTGCTTTGCTTTGAAGTTTTTCCCAATGGTTCTCTGAACAAAACAGAAGTAATTTTTATTTATTGTAAATGTGAACTAAGTTACCACCGGAGCACGTCAAGTCTGAAATACCACATGATTGGAGAGTATCTGGACAGTATAAGTACGTAATTGTTTTGGAATGTTCCAATTAAAATAAATTTAGAATATTTCCACAAAGAAATTATTATTTTCCTCTCCAATTTTTCCTAGGGTCTAAGAAACACAATAAATATCTTGTTAAGTTACATATAGAGCGGGGTAAAAAAAATTTCAATTAATTTGCGTTAATTTGAGTTAACTCAGGACACTAATGTGATTAATTGCGATTAAAAATTTTAATCGACTGACAGCCCTAGTTTAAACATTTTTTGTATAAATTGCCGTTTACTGAATTAAATGGTTTCTAAATGAATAATTCAAATTAATTAGCCTGACTGAGTTTCACATGTCCTTATAACATTATTACCTTTACTTTCTAAAATTCACATCTAAACTGTATGTCATCTTGTACCCTGCCAAGCACAATGCCAGAATGTTTTTACCAAATTTCCTATAGTGTGTATGTGTCAGATCCACTGCACCCCTGCTTCCTGGAAAAAAGTTCAGGCTCAGGATTTTTTTTTACTTTAAGCCCTGTACATGATACACTTAAAAGTCAGTCTCTACTGATTTACCTGCTGATAGTCCTTTGCAGCAACAAGCCTTTGATCACTTAAGAGAATTACTAATGCACCATGGCCTTAATTGATTAAAAGTGCCAGCAATTTAGTAGTTTTAAGTCTTAAGTATGCGAGTAGCTATGCTTGATTGTTCAACAGGAGGGAATCAGGCAGATACTGAAGCAGCTGAATGTGCCCCTGGACCTGCTCTACCAGCTCACCTGTCTCATCATCACAGAGAAGCATTACTAGTAAACCCTGAGGTACAAACATACTGTCCCTGCCACTTAAACAGATAACAAACAACATTCCTATAATTTCTCTAAATCTTTGAAAAACACTCAAAACTTATCTGACTTTGTCTCTTTGTTTAGTTGGTTGTTGAGCGTTCACACATGTCTGGAGAGTTTTTCCACCTGTATCTCCACCAAAACTACTTGGACTTCTTCTCTGATGTGGAGGATGTTGACCCAGCCAGCGAGTATTTATCTGACGCTGACCTCCTTGCTGCTGATTGGGTGGTGAGTCTTACCTGAACATAAAAAATGAACAGACATTTGATCAATAGAATCTGAAAATGTTACTCTATTAAATAAGGCTAAGGGATAAAAACTATTTCCCTTAAGTGTTTAGATTTCTTTTTAAAATTAATTAATTAATTAATTTCACAGTGCCCTGATGACACTTACCTGACTGACCATTGAAAAGTGTCTTACAGTGCTGTATCTTGTTATAAATTTGGTGATTAGGGCTCTTATAGACAATTTATTTTGGGAAAAATAAATTGTGGGCCATGAGTCAAGCCATTCAACAATTAATGAAAAGCATCTGTCTACTGTGACTTCTCTCTTCAGCTGCTGTACAGACACTTCATGCTCTTGCTAGGTTTTGACCCAGCAATCAGCAGCTCTTATGAACCCGTGCATGTTGCCCTTAAAACAAGCATTCTCTTAAGCAAACTGCTTTGTTTTGCCATGATTTTCATCCTAACCAACATTAAAAGCAGTTTATTCGCAGAGAAGTTTGTTCCTCTTTGCAATGCCTGTAGTACACAAAGAGTGAAAGAACCAAAGAAAGAAGGCCGCTTGCTCTCTGATAATTGTAAAATATACTGTAACTTAAAAAGTCTGGCCTATCATCACCACTATACAGTAACCAGGAAGCAAGAAACAACATTTGCTTTATTTTTTATTAGTCATTTAGTCAGACAAATTTACCCAAATTCTTCAGCGAAAAGGATTCTTTCTGATTGAAAACTATGCTAAAGAGGGGCAGGCATGAGTAAGCAGTACCTATGAAAAATGGTAAACAAAAGAGTAAAATGTAGACATGTCAGCACTGCACTCTGTAGCCCACCATGAGCACTGTAACCAGCACTTGGTTCAAGTCAAGTTCATTTGATTCTATTTATATTGCACAACATTGGTTGTCTTAAGACATTTTACATATAAAGCGTGTCATAACAAAACAGTCACATTCACAGAATGGTCAGTGAATTTGATCTTACTTTGCAGTTTAAAATCAACAAACTGTAAAGCAGCCTTTTAAGTACAATACCCAGGCTCAAAATTACCATTAGATTAAAAAAAAAAAAATACTACCACTAGATGGAGACATTGTCCGCCATTTCAGGCCAGTACACATAGTATATTTCTGGTTATGTCCTGTATGTGCTGCCCTAATAGAATTAGCTTAGCATTAGCAGCTGAATATAGCACATAATGTCACTTTATGTGGTTGATGGTGTCTTTACTTTGGACACTAATCTATGCAGACTTTATAAAGGGCTGTGTTGTACTATTTTCAGAGTCGGAGCACCCTGGGGGATTATGGGTCTTCAGTGGCCACCAGGGGGCTTCTTCATTCCAACTGTCGACAAGTATCTGTTGGCTTCAGACCTCTGCACAAGCCCAGCTGGCTATTGGTTAACAAGAAGGTAAGACCTATTGAGACTGTTGCTTCATTATTAGCTTAGTTATAGTCTGAGATATGTTAAAATTTGTCTTGTGTGAAACAAAAACACCTGTTTTCTTAAAAAAAAGAAAAAGGCAGTTCTTTGTAGTCGACACACAAAAAGCCACTCTAGCTCTGTGTCTCAGTTTTTTGCAGTATCAGACCTCAGACCAACACCTTTTAAATACAGGGCCAAATAAATGTTTAAAAAGCAGGCTGATAAAGTTAAAACTAGAATATTTGTCATTGATAAAATGGTAAATTGTCCATACTAATTGTGATCTTAAATATATAGAACATCTTTCAGATCAGAGAGTTTGATTCTACTTGTATCACAAAAAATCAACTTGACAGTGTTGCCAAACTGATTCTAATTTGCTCCTGCATGATCTGAAAAAAAAGCCATTGTATTTAGAGACAGTAATGTAGATAAAACTGATGTTGTTTTGGTCAGCACCGCGAGAACTGTCTGGCTGCCCAGTCTCTGTTCAGAAGCTTCTGTCTGACACCAGTTAGCCTGCAGACTGAACTGCTGCCCTACCTGGCCAAACTCACCAATCCTATGAGGAACCAAGGTAACCCACACACTCTTATCCAGAATTAATTTATATTTTACAGTGAAGTTAGTTAATGTATATTATACCATTTTAATCCTTATTGCTATGTTAATCAGGTATCTCACCCTTATCATCAGAGCTTTGTAAACTGATTTGTCTGAGTGTTTTTGCTTATATAGTTTATGGAAATTTACTAATAGAATTTTTCTGTGCTACACTGTCTCCTAGCTCAGATAGCTTTTATCCAGGACGTGGGTAAGATGTCACTGAAGAGGTTCCCTTGCAGGTATAGAGATTATTATTTAATCACCCCAGAATCTACATTCCAATGATCAAACCAACCTTTACAGCAGTTGACCACACTGTCTTGTTGACAGAAGAGAATGATGGAAATTTTAAAGAGAGAAATTAGACAAGGGTCACAGTGAAATTAAGAAAAATTCTTAATTTGCCATATACAGCTGAACAGTATAAAATATACTGAATTAAGTTTCTCTGCATATAAACCAATCTACCAATCATCTGACTGAGGGATTTGCCCAATGCTAATGAGTGAATACATATTCACATGGCTTAACAATAAAGACTGCCTGAAAGCCTGGAGCAAGTAAAATGCCACATAGGGCTATTATACTTAGATGCTTAGTTGCCAGTAGGGCAGGTTGTAAACAAAAAAATGAAGCACATTGTTTTTTTTCTGGAGCTTATGATGACAATAATCTCTGTTGAGATTTGCGCATAAGTAGTAGCAATTGTGAACTTGTAAGTAAATGGCAGCAGGTAAAAGCATAATGAGCTAAAGTGCAAGTGCACATTCAATTATCCTGGAAACAAGAGTTTATTCAGGTGGCCTTAGAAGATGTTGGAAAACTCGCAACTATGTAATGAGAATTTTAGCAAGTTTTTTAGTTAAGTGGATTAAACAGGGTTGAGCTTCAAAGCCACCCTCAAGTTTTCGAAAATGTCACTGGAGTGTCTCAACAAGAGCCAACAGGGTCTGGCTTGCTGACGTGACAACCCAAACCCTTAACTTTAGTCCGCAACTGCATAGTTGGTTAATTGTTTTATTGATATAGTTGACTTAAGAATTTTTTAAAATTTATTTAAAGTTAAAATTACTTGACTTGAATAAGCTTATTTATTTTCTTTGGTTACAGAACCCATGACTTCATTGTGTTACTCATCCTTGGATCATCTCTATGGATGCTTGTGCTTAAATGTACATTACCTGTAGCACTGGAATAATGGAATGATATTGACTAGTCCTGACAATATATGTCTGTTACTGATTTGTGCCATATCTTTATATTCTTATTTTTGTTTTTGTGCTGTGTGTATGGGTGCAAATGTGCGTGCTTTCTTAGATTAAAACTTGAGACTCTGACAGACAAAGAGCCAGGCCAGCTGGAGATTGACTCTGAGGAGGAGGAAGAGCAGGAGAAAAAGAATGGCAAGGGTGGGGTCGAGCAGGGTCTGCCGGCCAGTCAGCCCCAACCTACAACAAGCCAAGTCCTTTTGGAGGAGGACATTATCATAGAGGAGTATATGAGTGACTAGCTGTCTCATATATAGACAAAATCATTTCAGAAATAATTTTTCCTCAGTTGTTGGATTGAGCCCAGAATTTAAATCATTTTGCATGTTGTTTTTAGCCTGCGCCAAAGTATTGTACTGACTGTGAGAAAAGTTCATATTTTTGCCTCATGTGGGTCACACCTGTACAACATATCATAAGATCAAGCTTGATGTCTTGTAGAACCTGAGTTGAATGTGATACTGTAGCTTGTCATATGCTGGTAATACAGAGAATCTTGACAAGTTAACTGAAGAACCTCCCAAACTGACTTGACAGTTCAGTCCTGCATGTTAAAATGTTGTTATATTTGTTCGAAGTACATGTTGAGCACTTGTTTTTTGTATTTGGCTTTTGTTTTGCTGAGTAATTGTTGAACCGTGTTGTAACTACAATGAAAAACTGTTAAGGAAATAAGTTGACCTTTAAATTACTTCTTGTTTCTTTCCTATGGACAGGCAATAAATAACTTTAAATGCACGAGAGATGCATTATTTAAACACATATAAGCTGTAAATAAAAACAGTATTTGAGAACTTGATCATGGAGCTTTTTACTTGAAAATAATCCTGTTCCTACACTCTCCCTAAACACACCCCTTTGCCAAATATTTACCCAACAGTTTCACATGAAGTTCTTTTAAATATTCCCTCTGGTGATGGTGGCCTTCCACCTACTCTCTGCCACTGGAAAACAAAGTACTTTTAACTTAAATTCAGCTAATTTTGCCTCTTTGAATTCGTTATTGAATATGCAGCTCACATAATGTATATTCTATATAGTTAAGAAGTATTACATTTCATAATGTTTGCTTTAGTTTGTATTATCGACAGCAGAAAAGTTTTAAATTATACAGTGCTGTCTGTAATAGGTTAAATATCGTATTTCATTGTTGCATCTTATGAGAAAAAGTATTTTCAGAAAGGTCTCATCAATTATCAAGGCACGTTGTCAACATTCCTTTATTGTCATTCATACCACACAAGTACACAGTAGTAGGAAATTTCGTTGCAACAGACTTGAGACGCTAAAACAAAAAACGTTGTTAAATATTTTGAATTTAATTTAATTATTTTAACGCAATACCTTGTCCTTGTCTGGAAATGTTTTTACCGGAAGTAGTTTACAGCCTTTAGCTTGACGTTGCTGGAGGTTTGGGAGTATGCCACTGTTGGAGGCAGGGAGTTCCATCGCAGTGTTGGTAATGCGGAATTGAACGAATCGAACTAACTATTTAATAGTGTATAACTGTCTTGTCATTTCTGTCGGTATCGGTGAGTCAGTCGAAGCTCAAAGCACCAAGGAACAGAGTTCGCTTCAAACTTGCAGGTAAGGGGAACTAATTCATTAAAATGATCAATTATTGACATTAGGGAGATTCCACTTTAGCCTAAATAAGAACCAGCAAGTTATTTCCTTAACAAATACCATAAGGCATATACTACATAGGCCTATTTAATAATAGACCTGTATTAAGTCTAGGTCTATAGTTTAGGTTTGTTTGTGTGTCTTATCAAGTAATTCCATAAATTAATCAACTAAACCCTGTGTGTTATCTGGAGATTAATCCCAGTAGTTGTACAAAGTAGTCAGTAGTAAAACAATGCTGGGTGATATGTCTAAAATCAACATATCACTGTATAAAAAGGAAAGTTTCAATAGGCTATGTTAAATATAACGTTACGCCATTAAAAATAATATATTAAATGACGCTGCGAACGCCAATTTGACATAATAGTAAAGAAGGCCTGATGAGAATGCGGATGAGTAGAGATCGATCACTGAGATGATCGAACAATTTTGTCTCCGGGCGAGGCCGTTTTACCGATGATTGTGAAAACGTCAGCTTCAGGTTAGTGGTGTCTTTAACCAGTGAGTGAAATTTACAACCTATCGGCGCAGTTTTGTTGTCGGTAAGTCTTACAGTTTTTCTTGTATACCGAAGTTTTAAACCAACAATTTTATGAGTAAAGGCAAGAGAGAAGAAAAACTAAAGAAAGAACCAATTTAGTGGAGCTCCTAGCAAGCGTCGCTGCCTGGACCCTTTTATAATCGGTGCAATTCGCTGTTGCACTCTAAGGCTTTTTTATTGAACATTTCACACACTGAGAGAACTCAGTAACAATAATAATGTACTCAGTTAAATAATTAAAATCAAATATGTTATATTTTACGATGTGTTTGGTATTATGTTGGTTAGTCAACAGAACAAACGACTTAAACCAAGTTACGCAATTAAATATTTATCTTGCAAAACGATCCACACAAAGCACTTTTTTTTCTTTATAATGATGAGACTACAACCTATTTGTTAACTTCTGTCAAGGATTCAGGGGCCAAACGCTGGCTGGCTTGGATTGAATAACAAAATAATACCCTAATATTGTGACTTAACAAAACATCAAGTATATGAAATGACCCCCCAAAGAGTTGACTTTGTAAACGTGCTAAGTTAATGGTAATTTTGTAAACAAATATGTAGCTATTATTTTGCAGATCAAGTCACACTAAGTTAAAGCACAGTACCTGCCTCATTTCCATCATTCTGGCCTATGAAGAGTGAGATTTAAAGGTTTTAAAACTAAAGCAATGGCCAAAAGCTTTTATTTACATGAGAAAATACTGTGCTGTAGTTTCAAGTTTTCCATGAAGTTTAAAACTGAAGTTTAGGCATAAGTACAGAAAGGGTTAGGCTATAATTGCAGAAATGCACTCTGTAAGAAGACAGAAACCACAGTGGTACCATATCATGACATTTAAACTATGAACATTTTCATCATTCATGACACACATTTTAATATTTTACCTGTGAATTTGTAAAAGATTCTCATTTTTGGATTTTTACAGCTTTTTCAATTCCATGCAACATGTTCAAAAGCTTATTACAGCTGTGGTTAAAAGAACACATGATGTTCTAGTAAGATGGTTGCTAACCTCCACAAAATGAATAAGTACATGCAAGTACTGATTAATGACCTGATCCCTAAAGTGTCTCAGACAATAAAGAAACTGTTAATAGAACTCTCTCTCTCTCTCTCTCTACATATGTGTATATATATATATATATATATATATATGTATTACAAGAATTACAAGACATTTGATGGAAAAAACCTACAAAACCAAACCAAAACCAAATGACCATTAGGAAGACCATAAAGCAGACCCATCCACACTTTTTAGTTTAGTTTAGTTTATTGATTTATAAAGGACAGTGTGCACAGACATGAATTATTTGAACTTAAGATGGGTGCATCAGATTTAGCTCAGAGCTAATTTCCATACTGGCCTAAATTGTACAGCAAAAGAGGTTTTAAGGGATAGATACCTAGTATAGATGTTTAAATGTTTAAAATCTCTGACATCCGTTTTTTTGTTTTTTGTTTTAATCCAAAGGAAGGCAATGTGATAGGAAAACTTCTTTTTTTTTTGATATGCTGTTTGGCAAAGCCACTGTGGTAAAAGAGTAATTTCCGGTTTGACCTAGTGCAGATGCAGCAGGTCAGTGAGGCCTGCAGTCTGGAGGATGACATGGTGGATGGAGACCTGGGTGACGGAATGGGAGTCAAAGCAACTCCCAGCTCCACAAGGAACAAGAGCAAAAGCTTCACTGGTGTCACAGAGATCCCTAAGCCCAGAGCAGAGTGGCTCAGGCGTGGCAGTCAGACAGGAGAAGCAGCCTGGATCCCGCGGCTGAAGACTGTAGAGACACAGCAGAAAACCCGCTGGAAACTGTCATGCTCCGGTAAGAACGTCTGTACACTGATCCTCTGAACGAAGGAACTAAAGAAGAATGAAATCTTACAGGCAAATACATCAAACTCTCAAACTTTTGGTTTACCTGCCAGGAGGAGTAAATCAATGGGGAGAATCTGTCATCTCCTGTTGCCAGTAGATGCCACTATGAAGATGGCTGAGTTTCAGCATGTAGATGTCTTCCTGACAGGATGCTTATCAAATGTGAAGTTGGCATACATTGTAAATTCAAGTTACAACAAACAAGTTTTAAACATTAAATCTGAGCCCAAAGGATGAATTTAAGAGTCTCACAGCTTGAGAAAAGAAGGAGTCCTGTCATCTGGTGGTAAAGCAGAGAGAACAGGCTCTGACCGTGATGGATATTGTCTTTTAGAATCCCCCAAGCTCTCTGTGTTTCTCTGAGAAAAAGGTGTTTCTCATCTTTTTTAATCTTTTTTCAGCACTAGGTTGTTCTCTGTGCACCACTTCGCAAGATTAATGATTTCCTCTTGATATGAAGTTATTTGTTTGTGTGCCATGGCCACCTTGTTTGTTTATTTTATTTTTATTATTTTATTCATTTGCTGTATATTTTATCCTCTTGATTTCCGATTTCTTTTATTATTAACTGATTTTTACTGTGGTCCATAGGTAAATAAGTATTCATACTTGGTCAATTAGGTGTTAGTGTGGTCAACAGTAGTGCTGGGCGGTAGAACCAAAAATGTATATCATGGTATTTTTCAAAATTATATCGGTTTCATGGTATATGACGAAAGTGTGTCATGCACGACTGGCCCAGTCAGGTCCCAACGTTATATACGCTACACACACACCGGTATTGGGGTATCTGAAAAATTCATATCAGAAAAACCCCCCCAAAAAAAACAGTATTCGGTATGAACCGGTATACCGCCCAGCACTAGTCAACAGGTTGTTCTGGGCACTGCAGTTACTGGAGGACCTTGTTCTGTACCTGCATGACTTGCCTCTGTCCACAAAGCAATGTCTATGAAGACATGTTTAGAAGAGTTTGATCGTGAGGAACTTAAGTGGTCTGCACAGAGCCCCGGCCTCAAGCCCATGCACATTTGGACAGAATTACATTGTTAATTGTTAGCCAAGTCTCACCTAACATCATATACTGTAGGCGTGATCCTGATGCACAGAACTGAGTAATGTGAATGTGGGTCTTAAGATGTATTCAGAATATGATGGATGAGAGGATTGAGATGAGAGGATAATTGGGATTGAGATGTAATGTCTCCAATACTACTCCAATACCCCCCCCCCCCAAGGGGTACAAAGGAAGTCTGTAGGAACTACATATCAATTTTCAAATACTTAACATTAGTATGCAGGCTTTTTAAATATAATTAGCCATGCAGATATAAACTGCTAATATCATCCAAGTGCAGGTCATCCACAAACCCAAGTGCCATACCTTTAACAGCCTTTTAAAGCTTTTTGAAGAAGTCACATTAGAAATGTTTCCTTGCTTGAATGTATGCATATGCATATACATATACATACATACACATACACATACACATATATATTTTTTTTACCTTAAATGCATGTGTACACTTTTTGTGAATCAGCAGACTGCGTGGTTGAGCTTTCCAAAGGAGAACTCAAAAACAGACTACAGGAGGCAACTGAGGTAGGAAAATATAAGAAAAAGTATAGTTAATATTACATTTTCCTCTTTACTCCAGCCTGGCAAAATGTAAGTGATATGTCTGCTGTTCTGACAGGTGATAGACATGTTGTGCTGTGAGCTGGAGGTGGCACATCGTTACCTTGAAGGCAAATATGAAGCTCTGAAGATCTTACAAGGGAAGGTAAAGTAATATAATTACTCCATCTTACAACTTAACGTAGTTCATTACAAGAGCACCCACACAGCAGGTGAAACAAGCATCTCTCAAGAATGCTGCTCAATGAGTGTCTTTACCTAGTGGTCTAAGACAGGGGTTTCAAATGTTAATATTTTGTTACCTCCTTAAAATAAAGCGGTGTTCACCTGTGAACCTCTAGGTTGTTCTTAATCTAGCTGGAGTTTTGACCCTTTCAGGTGGCTATTTTGTCATGTCATCTGTCTCAATCTTACCCTATTTTTCTTGTCTGATTCTGCTGTCAACTGTGAAAGAGAAAGGGCCAAAAAGTATACTCAATACTCAACAATGGCATTTGAAGGTAAAAAGCTGTAAAAAAAAAAAAAATCATAGCCACAACCAAAAAAACTAAGCTAAAAACTGCTCTTCTTTACACAGGCCATTCTTGACAAAGCCACAAGTCACACTAAAAGTGTGTTGCAGAAAAGTGAAGAGAGGGTCAAAGCTCTGGAGAAGGTAAGTAAAAGTGCAAGCTGCTCAAATCAGGGCTTGGTTTGTTTGGTTAGCAGATTACAGCTTACAGTCAGGAAATGTCTTTATGTGTTTTTATTTTTGTTCCAAATTATAAGCAAGTGTAAAACCACATAAAAAGGGAAAATAAAAAAACATTTCTATGTAGACATTTGCACCCAACTGGTGAGTAGTATTTTCATTATATTTTCATTATATTTTTAGTATTAAGTTGAGAAATTTCATGAAATAAAAATGTAATTATTTCATGGAAAGTGAAGCAGAATTTATGACACTGTATATCTTTAACATGTAAAATCACATTTGAACATGACATTCCAGAAATATCTCATAACAGGCATAAAAGTTGTGGTTTAAACACAGCCTGTTGTGAGCCATTGCCTTTATCAAACAGTTAGCAAGTAAAGCAATGTGTTTGTTTTATATTGTTTTATTAACATACTCACAAACCATTTATAACCCTCTGTAATACAAAATAAGTCCACCTACAGGCCTGCATGGAGTAGAAGGTAGTAGAAGGTAGTTCCTATGCATTATAATGGCTCACAGACTTAAACCCATGGTATATAATTTCTGCTGCCAGACGCTTCTCCTTAAGAATGATGAAAAAGCTAAAAATGTGTGAAAAAGATGTTAACACAATGTAGAGGGTTTGTAGTATGGGTACTGATGATAACTGTGGTATTTAAAGATTATATATTGATGTTTTGTCACATGATAATAATATGTAGTTAATAAAGCACCTCATAAATTATTTTGTTGCAGCCTGTGGTCTCACAAGTGAAAATGCTGAAAGTCTCTAATAGTGCAACTTTTTAAAATTTCTTTTTCTGTGAAAATAAACAGTGAACAGAGATAAAGAGATTTCAGTAACATTGAAATTCTAATAATTGTTAAGTATTTACACGTAATTAAAGTATTTACACATATCAAACTCCACATATTACCCTTTAAGTTGCAAAAAAATCCAAATATGCACAACTTTACTGAAAAATAGGCCTGTACCAAATCACTATCAACAGCATTTCAATTTTACAGTAACAATATTTAAAAAACATAATTAGTGTACCCTGCTCTGGCAAACAAGGATGCAGAACTCCCAAGTTAGTGATCACAGCAGTTATTACTTGCAGCCTCATGCCAAAACAACCAAATGTAAGCAAAACACACATTAACAGAAAAATAATGAGCACAAATGCCTCATTATACAAACATATACACAACATACTCTGTATATCCATTAGGCAGACACAGGTGGAGTGAGACACCTGATTGGCAACACCATGTAAGTAACTAAATCTGCCACTATGCCATGCAGTTTCTAGGCTTGCTCTGTTAAATGGTCTGTGGCTCATCGTAGAATTACTAATAAACAACAGCTTCACCTAAGATTTAGGCCTATATATCTCTTTCTCTTTCTGTCCATACTCTGTCACAGTAAGGGTTTTTAGGGTTTTTAAACAACACTTAGCCCTAGCTGGACCCAAACCCAGGACTATCTTGATATGAAGCAACACTGCACCACAGTGCTGCCCTTCACTGATGGCAATCATAAACTTTTTATCTCATCTTTTTTCCTCAGGAGGTGAACAGTTTGCAGTGGGAACTTAACTTTAACCAGGTCCAGATGAAGAGGTCTCAGCAGTTATGGGAGCAGAAATACAACAGGTAATGTTGAGTCAATATACAGTGGTGTTGTTTTGTATCTTTATTAATTTGCTTTGTAATGTTAAAGCCACATTATGAAGGAATTAGTTTTTATGCAATACGGTGCCCTGGCCTCATCACATGTATTTTTTTCCCCATGGGTCAAAGTTACTGTTTTGAGTTGTGTCAAAGTTTGAACAAGCTGTGCACACAACTCAGAATAGTAACAGTACTTTGGGGGATGTGCAGCTCAGTAGGCCAAGCTAACACAACCTGAACTAGAGAGAAACTCGGTTAAAATATGTTACCAGCTAAACCTCTGTCAAAACAGGCAGATTTGGCTTAAAAAACTAGTGAGCAGACATTGTTTCTGACACAGCCAAACATCAAGCAATGACACATGACACATAACTAAGCAAGCAGCTGCTAGTAAACAGCAGTAAGTCCAGTTTTGTGTTGGTCTGTAACCTTCTTTTAGAGTAGCTGTTGCCAACAACTACACACCAGTCTGCGATGACTCTTGCAGGCAACTCTGGTGCTACTCAGCTATACCTACAGAATGCAGCAGATAACCTTCATGTTGCTTTCAGGAACCTCTATGAATCACAGAAGCAGTTGTGGGACATCAGAGGGAAAACCTGAAGGCATTTTTCTATAAAATATGACCTGGTTTCATTAAAATTATTGTTTTGTCCAATGCAGTAGTGCACATCGTCAGGTTTCAGGTTTGTAACTAGAGGTTGCAGCCTAAAGTTACATAGTGAAGAAACAAGCTACAGGAGGGACAAGTGGCTGAGGCATAGAGCCCAGTCAACCAGTTACAGTTGACAATAACATAACAATGATTTTGAAACTGTTATTTCAAGGTGGAAAAGTTACATATTGTTGCTTCAAACTTCTTGTTTTTGCATGCAGAATTTTGAATGAGATGAAGACTTTGACTGATAACCTGAAGGACAGAGAGAGCAAGATCCTGCAACTCCAAGCAGAAAATTCTGGTAAACAATGTAGAATCATTTTGTAGTCAGCTAAACATATCTACACCATATCACCAACAGTTAAGTGGATCTGTCTTTAAGGGAGCGACTTGACTCACCAAGCATTAGTGTGTGTCTACAAATCTCAAGATTTGTGTCCATTTACAAGCTTTTTGCACAGGCTTAACTCTTTCTCATGGTCTCTACTAGAAATTGAAATTGATTTAGTTACCATCTTAAAATAATTTCTGTTTGTATTTTTGCAGCTCTAGGTCGGCAATGCTTAGAGCTTCTCTCCATGTTAAATGTAAAGGAGCAGAAGGCTTACCAAGAAACCAAACCTCAGTACAGCTCAGAAAGAGACGGAAGTGTTCTGGAGGTGAGAGAGCACCAACTGACAAAACAGATATTTATAGTGATGAGAATTAAGTCAAGCATGAAGACAAAGGCTAGACATTTACAGACTGTCCATGTCCAAACAACCAAGGACATCTTTTCAAATTAACTGTCGCCAGCACATTAAGCTGATAAATTTACAAACTACAGAATTTAAATCTATCAGCTAAGCAACCTGCCAGGTGGTAAAGGGGTAGAAAGAGCCTTTTCCTGTTGAGCCCCCAATTTCTTCTGCTCTACAGTTCTGTGGTATTTAACCCCAAGACAGGAGGCCACTCAGAACAATAGAGCAGGATATCTCAATATCATTGGTAGATTTCAGTAATTTATCATGAAATTAAGTGGTGGGCCAAGAATAAGCAGACCATTTTTTCTCAGGTATTGCCAACATGTGGCCATTTACTGTATGAAGCCATTTGGTTTCACACACCTGGGTCGTATTCATAAATATTAACTTACTACCAGAGAACTCCTAATGTAGCCTAAAATTTTTTATTAAGTATTCTAGCTTAGGAGTGATTTAAAAACATTTTCATAGAAATCTGAGCAAGGAAAGCGCAGAAACTTTTAACTAATTGAAGGTTGTGGTTGACGCCTTTGCTAGGTATGAAGCATTATTTTTAAAGGTGTGACTGATTGATCCAAAAGAAGAGAAAAAAGTAAATAGAAAGAACACTTAATGATAATCCACATAGAACAGACAATGAAATTTTAGAATATAGTCTGTTCTAGGACTTGGTGTTTTGCTATTTTATGCAATGAACATCTCTATTGAGAAAAAATATGAGTCATAATCTAAAAGTAGCCAACAAAATTTTTGAAAACACAGGACTAATTGAACAGTAAACTATTCTTGTTTTAAAGGCTAGTGGTAGCCTATATTTATTTGCTTTTGTTTATTTACCTTGCTTGTAATTTTTGTAATCTGTTTGATACAAACAGGGTTGAGAATGAGCCAGCTTAACTCAATGTCTGTGACTGCTGTGACAGACTCAAGACATCACCGCTACAATGATGGAATTTTCCAGTTACACAAATACTTTAACATTGCATTTGTTTTCATTCCTGGCCATCTTGTATTATGTTGTTCTGTAGGAGACACAATAGTATCTCTAACAATATTTACCACAACTATGATCTCCTCACAAGCTGATATGTAGTACATTTGCTATCTTATACCCGGCGCACCGGTGTCAACTGTGCATTGCACTTAGAGCAGCCAAAACCTTGTCTAAAGCAAGGGATCTGAGAGAGCTGTCTGATACAATACATTGATTGAGCTTTGTCCCTGACTAGCTGAATGAATGAATGAATGAATAAATGAATGAATGAATAAATAAATAAATAGATAAATCCTTGTAGTTCAGCCATCTGTTTGCGACCAGTCTTTAAAGGGAATAAGAGGGGATTCTCTTATTGGTTCATGCATTTTCAAAGGAACATCAATGATGAAAATGTCAGAATGTCTCAGAAAATGTCCTGATTCTAAGAAATTTCTTAGAATTTCATCACAATGAGCAAATCTTTAAAGACAGGTCTTTATAATACAGGCCAGAACTGTGAGAATCATAACTTCTCATATTCTTAAATTTCACTGCTTCTTCATTTTCATATTTTTCTCATTTACTTTTTGCAATACTTTTAGTTCATATTTCTTCGGTCGGCCGTAATCCAAAATTCATAATCTATATCTGATATGCACTGTTTTCCTGAACCAGAACTGTTACTCTAATTGTCAATCTTTTACACTGATCAGCTCCACTAACACTGACACTATGCAGAAACTGATGCTACACTGAAGTAGCAGAATGTTGATGTAGTAAAATTAATAACACAGTAAACGAGCAGCAGCAAGACCAATCTCCCAAACAAACAGTTTTTGACTGATCTAAAGACAATTTTAAGGATCTACTGAAGACTGTGGTAACTTTTAACTTTGTTTTTATCTGGATTACTGTTCTTAACTACTGAATGCTCGGATTTTACTGTTAAAACCACAAAGGACGATAAGCCGGTAAACAAACAACAAACCTAGCTGGCCAGCTACAGGTGAGCTACAGGTGAGCCATGCCTTCACTTACCTCCTCATCCATTTGTGACAGTTGTGCTGGTCTGAGCCAGAAGGCGGCCAAGCTTGGACAGCAGATATACACCTTACTAAAGATCTGGACGTAATCATGGGAAAGAGAAACAACCGCCACCAGCGCCCAGCTAGCAGACACAGCCCAGTACTCCTTTGCCTCTGAGTCCCGGCCATATTCATCCCACCCTAGTAAGGACTCACACGAATCAACAAGGGGCTAGACCCAAAGGCCTGATCAGCTCCACTCCAGTGTCGGACCCGTGGATTGCTGTCGGGACCCGCAATGGCCGTAGGACGCGGGGCAGCCGGCTTCTCTGCTCCCCTCCCACCGGAGACATAGCGCTGGGGAATAAATTTAATGTCCTGGACCACGAAGAGTTTCCTTCACTGACGGCAGGTCTAACCGTGTTGCTGCCTCCAGTACCCCCTCAGTGCTTTGGCTCTGCTGTCAATACAGGCACTGGGCAGCTCCATTTCAACCCCGCTCCAAAACTTAGTAAGAGCGGGGTGCCAGCTATGGACTGCGGGTCACCACCACCAACACTGGGGCTACTGCAGAAGAGTGAGCTTGCATCCCGCCACCAACTGCAATACCATTCGGAGACTCCGCTGCTCCCCCACAAATGCCTGGTCAGACCACTGGGTGTGTGCCGGGGGGGCTCTGCTGCCTCCTCCGCTCCTTTCCTCCCCATGCCGTGCTCGCCGGCCCGGTGTGGGTTGGGAGGCGCCCTTCTTGCACATGCCGAGCTCGGTGTGAGCACGGAGGTGCCTCGGCTTCTGCAGACGGCCCCATGGCATTTCGGAGTCGGAGTTCGGATACCCGTGCCTCAGCAGCCAGACCTGGCCAGTCTGTACCGGTCCTAGGTACGTTGATGGTTCAGCACGTGAGAGTAAACAAGTGCCACACCTCCTGTCATCCAGGTGCACTCGTCAAGGACATCACAGACTCCGCCCCAAAAATCCTCCGTCACCACCCTTCAGTTTCTGCAGTAGTAGTTCACAGAGGCACCAATGACTTAAAACTACAACAGTCAGAAAAACTGAAGGAAGACTTCATAACCCTCATCACCACAATCCACAATCTACACAAACAGGTCATAGTTTCAGGACCACTTCCACCACCTCGTTTTGGAGACATCAAATTCAGCCGCTTGAGACTCTTACACAAATTCCTCAAATCATACTTCACTGCTAACCAGATCCCATATGTAAACAATATCCTACATTTTTCAAGAGACCTGGACTATTCAAAAAGGACCGTTTACATCCCAATTTCCATGGATCCCGCCTTCTTTCACAAAACGTAGAACTCACACTGGAATCTGCATGACAATACATCCAGTACACCTCCCCTTCATCATCCACTGCGGTCCCAATAGACTCAACTATAACATTTTCATTTCATATTCTAGTAATCATCAGCAGAGAGTGGCCTATTCATAAAACCTCCCACATATCCTCCATTAACTTCAATAATCTCAGATCTGTCACTAAAACTTATTCACCATAAAATCCCACAGTTAATCAGCCCCCATGTACCATAAATATGGCCCTCTTAAACGTCCGCTCTCTGCTGAACAAGTCTTTTATTGTAAATGACCTGATTTTAGAGCACAAACTTGA
>JAPZDZ010000022.1:146189-160434 GCA_029783805.1 Acanthurus tennentii
AGTTACCTCTCTCTGTGAAACGGAAAACTCAGAGTTTCCCTCATTTCAGGGTTAACAAACTCAGAGTTTTCACTAAATCTGCTTTGTGAAACGGACCCCAGTTGTGTTCCTTGCAGGATATTTATTTTTATGCTTTGGCATACTGCTTATTATCAGACACAGGCATCTGAACTGCTAGTATAGATCAGTTGGAGTGTCAAGAATACTATCATGCTGTCTCATGCTGTCTGATATCAGTGGCAGCATTACCCCAGACCTTAGAAATATACTATTGAAGTTTTAATCAGTGTCTGTTTAATCTTTCAAACACTTTCTTGCCATGTTTATTTCTTGAAAATAAAATTCTCTCTAATTGTTTAAAGTGGGACCTTTACCTGGGTCTCACTTGCAAAGCTCTCTAAGTGAGACCCAGATTGAGTCTGATAGTCCTATTGTAGAATTATTTTCCAACATTAACAAAACATCTCATTGCTTTTCTAACCTGCTCACTGATGCTAGCTCATAATTAAATAAAAATCTCCACCACCTACTTTTAACACTTAGGTTAAAGTAATTTATGCTGCTTTAAATAAAAGAAAATCACATGCAACTGTAGACTCTCTAAAGACTTACTGGGGCAGCCTGGTAACAAAATATAAGACAGTAGTCCAGTCTAGAAGTGACAAACGCATCGACAGTTTTTCTGCATCTTTTTGAAATAGAAAGGGTCTAATTTTTACAATGTTGTGGATGTGAAAAAACGCAAAAGCTTTTTAATAGGGGAACTAAAGGACATATCCTGTTCAAAGATAACTCACATTTTTCACAGTAGAGCTGTTGGCTAGAAAAAAATATATCAAGAGACATTATAGGATTGGATAATGAGCTTCTTTGTTGTTTAAGGCCAAGGACCATAACTCCAGTTTAATCTGAGTTTAATAGTGGAAAATTGAAGCTGATTCAAGTCTTGATGTCACTTAAACATGTTTTAAGTTTAGTGAGCTGATCACTATCATCTGGATCTATGGATAAGTATACCTAGGTGTCATCTGCATAACAATGGAAAATTAATCAAATGTTATCTTATTAATGTTTCCTAAGAAAAGCATATATAGGGTTAATAGAATTTATCCAGGAAACTGAACCTTGTGGAACTCCATTGCTAACTTTAGCGAGAATTTGTTGTTAACATGTACAAACTTAAAACAATCTAAAGATATGACTTAAACCAGCCTCAACTCAGATCTAACAGGTCATTAGTTACTATTACTAACACAGCCTCAATGCTGTGGTGTACTCTGAAGCCTCACTGAAATTCCTGATAAAGGCTGCTGTTATGCAGCAAGCCTCGTACAGGGGCAGCTAAAGCTTAGGAGGTAGGGTGGGTTGTCACCTAATTGAAAGGTCAGTGGTTTGATTCCCAGGTTCCCCCAGTCTTCATGTTAAAGTATCCTTAACCCAATTTGGTCGTTCCTGATGAGCAGGTTGGCACTCTGTAGAATAGCCACTTGGCTTTAATGTGTATATGTGGGTGAATACTGACTTGTGTTGTAAAGTGCTTTGAATAATATAAAGATTAGAAAAGTGCTTTATAATTACAGTCCTTTTACACAGCTGATTGGCGACGGCTTTCTTGCAAATCAGAGTGAGTGAAGATCAGACGTAGGTATACAGTTGGCTTAGACCTTTTGGATCAAGAGTTGGCCTTTTCAGCAGAGGTTTGGTCATGGCTAATTTAAATGACTGGGGTACACAGCCTGTTGACAAAGACAGATTTATCATACTAGGTGCTAAATCAAAATCAAATCAAGTCAAATTTTATTAATACATCGCAAAATCACAACAAAAGTTGTTTGAAGACACTCTTCATATAGAATAGGTCTAGACCACACTCTATGATTCAATTTATGGAGACCCAACACTTCATTTCCCACACAAGCAAGCACTTGGCCACAGTAGCAAGGAAAAGCTTCCTTCAAATAGGCAGAAACCTCGGTACAGATCCAGGCTCAGAGGTGGGCGGCCATCTGACAGGACCGGTAGGGTTAGGTGGGAGAGGGAGAGAAAGAGAGACAAAGAGGTGGGGCGAAATAGACACAGGGAGAGAAAGAGAGAGGAGAGACAGAGAGTATTGAAGAGAGTAAGTTTGAGTGAGAGAGAGAGTCAGATGGCAAGACAGAAAAAGAGAATAAGATGGGGGTCAGGGGGAGATAAACATGCATGGAAACAATGATACAATAAATACTATAATGGTAGAAATGTAACTAGAAAAAGTTATGGTGCAAGATACCATAAAGGTAACATGTGAATGTATAATGGAGACGTATGCATGGCGATCACAGTGAAAAGTGCAGCCATGCTCAGTGGTTCAGGAACAATCACCCAGGGGAGTTTGTGAGGCAAGAAAAGAGAAAAAACTCTGGGGAAGATGGCAAGTTAGTAATAAGCATTGGTTGAATTTAAATGCAAACAGATATAGAGATACAGGAGGAGAGAGAGGAGGAAAGAGGAGGAGAAAATGAGGTTGAGAGAGAGGGGGAGACAGTTGAGGAGAGAGAAGGGAGAGAGATGGTGGAAACGCTTTTTTAAGTAGCCTAGTTGGGATGGTATCAAGGAGACAGGTGGATGGTTTGGATAAGGAGATAGTTGATGTTAGTTCATAAAGGTCAATGGGAGAAAAAGTCTAATATTTGTCCGATTTCACAACTGTTTCTAATGTTTCCTTGTTTGAGATAAATGAATACCAGTAAAGTGCAAGAGTTAACAGATTTTGTCTCTAATCATTGTGATTTTGTCATTAAAGAAGCTTAGAAACTCATTACTACTATAAGAAGGAGTAATAGAGGGTTCAGTGAAGCAATGAATCTCTGTTAGCCTGGCTATGGTGCTGAAAAGAAACTGGATTATTCTTGTCATCCTCTATTAGTCATGAGTGGAAGGCAGCTCTTGCATGGCAGAGGGCATTTCTATATGTTTTAATATTATCCTGCCAGGCTAAAGGAGATTCTTCCAAATTGGTGGTGCGCCATTTCCTTTAACAATTTCTTGACACCTGCTTTAACCTGTGAGTTTGGAGGTTATACCATTTTTAGAGGAGCAATTGAGTCATGCGACATATGCAAGATCCTGCAGCATTATCAGTAAAACTGTCAATTTGGGAGGGGTTAAAGTTCATGTGGGAGTCCTCTGTTACATTGAAACGTTACACTGACTTAAATGCCAAGATCTTACTCTTGAATTTAGCTGTAGCACTTACCCTTAGACACTGAGTATAAGAGTTTTGCCTTCTGAACTTTAGTCCAGTAAAAGCAGTTCAAAAGTAATTTAATTATGGTCTGATAACCTGTGAGGTATGCAGTTAAATGTTCAATTTCAATACCATAAGCCAGAGCAAAGCTCGGGGTGTGGTTAAAGTAATGTGTGGGTATATGCACAGGCTGACTGAAGCCAAATGAGTCTAAAAACAAGATAAGCATAGTGCTTAGACATTATTATTAATGTATCTATATTAAAATCCACATGAATATTAAAAACCCCTACAATCATAACTCTGTTTTATATAAATATAAAATTATTAAAATTATTACAGAAAAATTCAAAAGGGTCAAAAATGTAAGTAGCAGGTAGTTACAAGCATCCACATACATATGCCAGCTAACAGCACAATAAGGGAACAATACTTTAAATGTGCTAGGAGAGAGAGTATAAAAGCAGATCAAAGCACCCATTATATTGCAAAGTAAATTCACATAACTAAAAAAAATCCATATTTCTTATGAACAAGAAATGGTGGCATTGTTTCAACAGAAGCATCTAAAATAAACTTCACCTTTGAACTGGAAAACACTCCACAGTTTACATCAATAAATAAAAGGACCACAAATCAATTAAGAGCAAACAAAGACACATACACACATAAACACACACACATTACCCCCTGCATATACCTTGGTCCCTCATTACTGAGCCCAGACGCTCTATTGGTTATTCATTTAATGGAGTTGGTGTTTTGAGATTGGACTGTACCTTCTTTGACATGTCCTGCTGTTGATAAAGCTTTTAGATGAGCTGAAGCGAGAAAACAAATAAACAGAGTAATTAGAGAAACCAAGTGTCACATATATCTGGGGAAGGTGCAATTTGTGAGCCTCCTGTTTGTTCATCTGCAAATTACTCATATTTGCAGGGAGTGTTGCAGTTTTGTCATTAACCAAGAGGGGGCAATAGCATCCCATGCCTGAGAGGGGCTTGCATTCCATAAATCTTGTGTATTGAGGTGAGGAAACAGAGTTGGTTGCCATATGTTTATCGTTTTATGTATTGAAGTATGTTTAAGTGTATTTCAAACATATCCCTTAGAGGCATCCTACTCTGTGTAGGAAAAGGATAAGATGATTCCTCCCTGCAGGACCTTCTGGGGTAATAAAGGGGAACTGTAGACACACACACACACACACACACACACACACACACACACAGAAACACACACTCATACATACAAATTTACTGAAGTCACTGTTGGGGAAGACATAGACTTGCATTAATTTCTCTGAGACCTGCTCTAATTTTAAGGGCCTGGATATACTCCATATACAAATACGTATAAGGACAGCTGCACACACCATGGTTTCATAGTGGTCCTGTTTATACTATTTTCCAAAGTCTGCTTGCCAGATGTGTGGTTTTGGGTAGAAATTTACATCCATCCATCCATCCATTCAAGTTATGGTCTTTTAATACTGATTAAGTTTTCATTTTTCTTACTTTAATAAGCTGGTTGGTTGGACAGCATTCACAAGCTTCCAGCATCATGTTCCAAACAGCTCTCTTGAAAGTCTCACTGCCAACTGTGTTAGTAATGGCATCAATCAAGACTCTTCTCCTTGGACCAGAGCACTTTACTAAAAGCTTCAGCTAAAACACAGGTAAATATAAAGGTCAACAATAATTTTCTCAACGTGACTTTGACAGCTCACATCAAGAGTTTTTCCACTATCATCATTCGCACTTGTAAACACAACCAGCAAATGGTGCAAAATGATGAGAAGATGGAGAGTAGATAGAAATTTGGTTGGAAATAAACCATAGTGATGTAAACAGCTCACATAGAAAAAGTACTGCAATCTGAAAAAACATGAATAACAATGAAGCAAATACGAGGATCATGTGTCTACAGATTAATGTGGGCTCAACACTGTTTGGGTAGGTGCCCTGAGACCTCAATGCACTAGATGAAAAGAAGGATAAGAAGTAATTTCATATAACAAAAATGCTGCACAGGTAGCAGGTAAAGTTTTTGCATTATTTCATCTTTGCCTCATTATCAAAGCACCAAAAGGTCCTGTCCAACAGTCCCTCTAAAGGCCTTGACATACTCAGATGCAGATGTAGTTTCATACAACATCAGGTCCATGCAGTAGCAAATTTGTGCTGCACATGGACATTCATAAATTTGTACATATGTTGACATACACTCATTTCAGAAATTATGTATCATAGATAATTCTGTTTGCATTGAGACACTATGCTAAAAAAGCAGATATTCTTCCTTTAAACAAAACTCTGAGAACTGATAGCCTGAGAACAGAAAACTTGGTTGGTCCAGGAAAAAATGTTATTTTGGGACTGGGCATTTTGTGTCCTTTCATTGTGCCACATTACTTATATTCTACAAATTTCAACAGTGTGACCATTAATATTTAAGACTCTCCCTGCAGTGGTTCACCTAAAAATAATAATAAAAAAACATGTTCTTTCCTTTCTTTAGTGGGCAGCTATTTTAGATATTTTTCTATTATCAGCCAACAGTGTCATTGGGCATAACCAACAGTGTCACTGGGCATCGATTTTTTTTTTTTTTTTTTTGCATGTTTGTTTTGTAGCACTGACATTTGCTGTGCTTGTTTAACCTACAATCTAAGTTGTTTTTTACTGGAAAAGACAGTCTTGAAAAATCTGGTCTTCTGGTTTTTTGAGTCCAGACACATTATTGGAGAGCAGATACTGAAAAAAAGTCATCATTAATTCACCATTAAAGTTGTCTTCGAGTTGCAGATTAAGATTAAATTGAATTGAAGAAGAACTGACGAATTGGTTAAGGCTGTCTGAAGCTCCGTCACATGAGTGAAACATTTCAGCTGGGTAGAGGAGATTATTTATCCAACCAGTAGACACCCTCAGCCCTTTGCTAATCAAGAAAATCAGGCTATTGTTAAGTTATTTTTGCTGACCTGTGAATTTTTCAAATTCAGATGAGATAGATGTTGTTTTCTTGACACCACCAATTGGTAAAGTCTGGATATTATGTAGAAAATTTTAATTATTTTGATTTTTTTGTAAATAATTATGTGAAAGTGTTTTTACAATACAGATAGCAGGCCATTAGTCTCTTTGTCTGACAATTTTGGTCTAAGCTGCTATCATCATAACTAGCACCAATAAAATTTGAAATGGATACTCATTCTCCCAAGAGGATTAAGTGTACTGATTGTCGTTAGATCCTAACTTTTCTTCTAGCATTGTGAAAGAGAAAGATTGCCCATGACCATTGGATTGGCCTGTGATAATATATGTGAAAAATAATAGCCATGATTACCATGACATTTAATGTGGATATTTGTTGTTCTTATTGAATAAATCCTGACAATATGCTGACCTTCTAACATCTTCTATGGAATCATCATCAAGCAAAAAAAAAATCCTCTTGCACACACATAATAAAATTTACTGAGTACATTCAAGCTTCTCAGAGGATAAACCTCTTTAGTCTTTCATCATTCTAATGCTGGGATCAGACCTCAGGATATTTTTGTCTTTTTAGATAGTCACTATGTCTGATTAGATTATTATAGAGTATGACTTTGTTTAGAGACATGACAGATATTCAATCGCAGCCACAGTGTTTGTTCCATTTGACAACACCAACAGCAAATGCTTCTAAATGTAATTGGAGTTTAGTGGAGGAAGGTGGAACCATGATCTCTGAATGGCTCTGACTTATTAAAAAATAACTTGTTTATTTAGTTTTTTTTTTTTAAATGGCAAATTAACACCTGTCAAAATATGAATGTAGGGAGGTGGGTAGAAAGACTTTGTGGTCATAACTGTAAAAGCACACAAAAAGAAGAATTACACTTTAATTTTTCATTTTATGGCGTGCGGCAACCAGCTCTAAGGTGCGTAACTACCACCCACAATAACAACGCAAGACCTGAAAGAAGCAGAACACACTTTACATTTACAAAATATCGTAATTATATTTTTTACAATTCTATTAAATTATTATGTGTAAAAATACATTAAAAAATAAAAATACTATCTTCAGGTGTTACTGCGTTGGACAGCACTTATACTGTTAGCAGATGGCTGGTTCATTGCTGGTAATTCCAACAACTGGGCTGGTCCCTCTGTGCATTGTAAGTCTTCATATTATTAAATATATTATTTTTTATCTTAATTGCTGCAAAATATTGTCTATCAGTAACTTAAGTCTTAAGTAGAGTAAAAGCCTTGTTTCTGGGGAATGGTGTGGTCAGCTCTCATTACAGATAGAATCTATATTCAGTGTCTGGCACAAAGACACAAAAGACCTGTTTGTCAGGCCATTCAAGCAGCTAACATGGAGTGATTATTCACAGGAGAAATCTGCCTGTTGGTTGCTTGTCTTTGTCCAGGACTACTCTCTGTGCGAGATGGACTTCAAAGTAATGGCAGTGTTCCAAGAGAGCTGCTGCCCACAGGCAACATCTCTGCTCTACATCCAGCCCATAAATCCAGGAACTGGTCACAGTGACAGGCTGTTATTAATCTGAGTAGCTTGTTTGATATCTCTATGGATGACATCAAGGCTTACACTGGGTAGAACAGGGATCACAGAGTGTGTCCCTGTAGTAGTTTGATGACTACATTTGTATAAGTGAAAGAGATTCTACTTACACAAAAGACATAAAAACAGAATTTTTAGTGTGGTTTCGAGCAGTGAACATTGAAGGATTATAACTACAAGAAGGCATAACTATAAGAAGAAACCATATGTTGCAGGAATACATTTTTAAAAGGTACTAGTATGTTATTAAAATGTGGTTTTCAAAAAAAAGATACATACATATATATGTATGTATGTATGTATGTATGTATGTATGTATGTATGTGTTTATATATACATTAGGTACACTATATACACACACATATACAAAGATATATACACACATATGTATGTGTGTATATATACGTGTATATATGTGTGTGTGTGTGTAGTTATATATATGAAGAAAAAATGAAAGTGAAAGAAAGTAAAACTACTGTCAATAAAAAACTATTGTCAGTCACTGCTGTAATTATCCATTGGTTCATTGACATGTTCACTACTTTAAGGGGAACCAAAGACAATTGATAAGTTAATCATCGCCAATAATTTTGTGGTCTTTTATTAAACCAGATTTCAGGGACAATACTTAACATTGCTCTGTAACTTCCAATTTAACCCCTTTTTCTTTGTTTTGTTTTTTTTACATTGCCTTGTGTTGCCTTTATATTCTATATTCTGTCTCAATGACCTTTATACTTCATGTAAAGGACTCTGAATTGCTACGTTGTTGAAATGGGCTATACAAAAAACTTGCAGTCACCTGCTTTAGGCTAAGAACTGTCTACCACTTCTTGCAGTTACTTTAGTTGTTTGTGAACATTTTTCCTGTGCAATGACATATTGTAAGTGGCATTTTAGGTGTGTTTACTTTCATTTTGATACAGATAAAGTGACTAAGATCCTCTGAATAAGGTGTCGGTTTGTTTCTAATCTCATGGCTCATGTTTACCCTTTACTCTTTGGGCTTTGTGTTAGTGATGTTGCTGTGTTCTTAGGCCTCACCTATGATGTTACTATAACTGATAACGATGATGACCATAACTTAATAACCAAAAATAACCATATAATAAAAAAATATGGCATAACCATGGAAAGCTACTTATTGTGTAGTCAGTTGTATTTAAAAACATCTAAAAACACAAACTGTGCAGGTAAGCTTACACAGCAGATCAAGGTTTTGTTTTTTCAATTTTTCAAAAATCCCTTTTTTAAAAAGAAAATTTGCAAGTTGAAAAGTGTTTAACACACAAAATCTTTGGCCAATGAATACAATATACTTTATTAATAATAAAAAAATCATATCACATATTTTGCCAAAATACTGCACTTGCACACACTGCAAAGACTACAAGCCTACAGTGAAATAGCATGTATGTTCTGTGCCTGCCTCTTCAGACCAACAGGTGAAGGTAGTCTGCATTTGTCAGTAAAAAGCTATGAAAGAACTTGAAATGCAGATATACATGGTGCTGCCAAAGCTCAGTCAGTAGAGCGGGCGCCCCATATACAGAGATATTGTCTGTGCTGCCGCAGCCCCAGGTTCAATGCCACTTGGTGGCCCTGTGCTGCATGTCATTTCTCTTATTTCCCCTTTCCTGTCTACTCTTCAGCTGTCCTGTCTAAGAAAAGCTGTAAGGGCCAAAAATACTTAGGAGAATAAAGAAATACAAATATGCAAAGCACTGCTTTGACAAAACAGCGCATCATTTTTACAACACTCTGGTCCACAAGCACCATCAATTATATATATATATATATACATATTATATTACACATGGTATTCAACAGCACAGTCAACCCACCAATTGGACAGTTACCTAATACAATATTACTGTTTTCAGCCAAGGATGTGTAGATTGTTGAAAATGACACTGGTGTTGTCAAGCCTTGGTCTTTTGGTTTGAAAGAAGAAAGGAACAGAATCAGAAGAAAAAAATGGGGACACCACACTTCAGTGAATTCACAGATATCACAGGAAAAATCTGAGGAAGGCTTCCTAATGCTGTGTCCAGAGCTTGAGACAAAAAAATAAAAATACATAAAAAAATAAAAAAATAAAAAATAAAACCTCAGATTTTGAAAAACATTGCTTAGCTTTTCCTGCTTAGCTCCACATGTTAAAGGACCTTTTCAGTCCAGTCATCAGCAGGCAAAAAAAACTAACTACCACGACTGTATTTCTGTAGTTGGGGCATCCAATCAGATTGTTTTAACTTATTAATATTCTCAATTGATCGAAGGTAACTGACATATTAAACTGATATCAAAGTAACATAAGTTAAGAGAGGCAAGAGAAAAATGACAAAAAACTACGCTGAGTGAAATCACAGGTATTAGGCAGCAAAAGCACTTTGGTTAAAGGTTGTCAGAATACAGGGTTTTGGTTAAATGTGAATGAATGTGTGATATTTTTAGTCACTGCAGACTTTTCTGTATTAAACATTAAAAAAATGAAAAACAAATACAAAGTCATTGCATAGACATTGTATTGCAAATTTACATATTTTGGTAGATAACATACAAAACATTGTTGTTGAAGGTTTTGCTGATTCATTCTGTACCAACATTTTTTGTGAACTGTCAAACATGTTAACACAATTTCATCATTATGTTATACTATTATTATACATTACTAAAAACTAATTTTCTGCAAAATGTTTATAGATATTACTTCTCAGAGACAAGATTGCTTTAACACAGGTACCTTTATAAACAGGTAAGGTAATGAGTGCACTTCTTTATGGCAATATGCCTTTTTTGTTAAATTTTTCTAGGTTGGCCAAATATACACAGCCTGTGTATTTATAAGTAAATAATTATCCAGAATATCTATCGTATAACCTTTAATAATGGAATATTATTACATTTACCAATTATAAAAGATTATTCAAATTTTCCCCTCTTAATAGCAATAAAAAAACAGGTTTCATTTAAATACTTACCATTTATTTAGGGTTTCATATTTTTTATCGCCTTGAGACAACTTACATTTGTTTTCTTTTTTTTTATCACACTATGCAATTGGATGGAAACAAAAAAAAACACTCTCATACTATAAATGAACAGTGTGGTCTTAATCCTTTGGTGAGTGGATCTCTTAAACAGAAAAAAACAGAAACTAGTCAGTAGCCGCTATGACCCTGGTTTTATCATATGGCCGTTTGCCATATGGGGCTGGGGGTGGTGTGTGTCAGTGTGTGTGTGTGCAGGATGTGTGCTGACTCTTGTTCCCCGAGCAGCTGTTCAACTATTAACCCCCCTCACACACCCTGCACACACACGCAAACACACATTGTGCTCCTGCCCCCTGTTGCCTTGCAGCATGCTGCTCCTCAGGTTGAGAGGTCCTGTGCTGCTACAAAATGGCTGAGCTGCTGGCGGATTAGCAGCTTGAGATGAGGAGAGAAAGTATGGATGTATTTATCCCCGGCTCATAGCATGCTGCAAGGAAAGCCCCTCAGAACTAACCCAAATCCCTCAGATCTCACATGGCTCCATGAGAACCAATTTGACGTTGATAAATTCAATCACAATCAGAAACACAATTTGTTTTTTTTTTTACAAAAAGAACATATAGCAGGAAGTTTTCATTTGACCTTATTGTACTGCTAGTATCTTTCTTTAAAACACATTAAACAATTTTTTGAGACTGATCACAAATCACCACTGTTGACACACATAATCTGCAGAGTATTTCTAAGCAAAGTAAAAAGCTCATGAGACACATCTTGTCCTATGACATTCTCTGGCTCCCGTCATTAGAAAGGAAAGATAATTTTTGTATCTTTTATGCCTTTTCAAAAAAGGCAGCTGTCACTGTTACCATTGATCAGTATGCTCAGCCAGAATGCAAGAGCTTATGTGGCCTTCAAGTGAAACTTGTGTAGTCGTGTACAGGGAAGGCTCAGCGTGCAGTTGGTAATGGCACAGGAACATTGTTGCTAGGTTACAGCAAAATTGATGCCAAAAGATTGCCTGTTCTCTTCGTGGGTGTCTATATGGAAAACTTATTTTAATTTCAATAATAAAAGAATTTCCATTAAACTTTAAAATAGCTTTTACTGTACGCAGTCATATGTTTGCCAAGTTAGCTAAAAAAGTGCATCAGTTAATGATATTTTAGCTAACCTGGCTATGGTTACTCTTGGCGTCTAGAGTTAGTCTGGAGTTAACAAGCAGGTAATGTGATAAATATAAATGAAGTAAATGAGGTAAATGGAAAAGCTAATCACAAGATTAGGCTTTTGTAATATCAACATTTTCACCAGATATACGGTTTAAATATAATAAACATGACTTCCATGGACTCTGCCATTTCTGAAGTGTCATAAACACATAATTACATCACACAATTACACAACTTATGAACTTGAAGCTTCCAGAAAAATGCAACTTATTATGTCATGAATACCACATGAGGGAAGCATTCATAAGGACCTTTCTTGTAAACACAGTAAGCACAACCTCATTTGAAGGCACCATTATGTTTTTAAGGATACTGTATGTGTGTTATGGGAGGCAACATATCAACAGAGTAACACGTAACTGCTGCTTACGGCACTCTTAGCCTAGTGACAGCGGTATGCTTGTTGGCTAAGTAAAGTTTTGATGAGTTTTATATTCTGTTTCTTATATTTTTATTTTCATTTATGTTGAGTTTAAATGAAGTATGTTTTAACAGTAAGTTAACAGGCCAATAAGGTTGGCTTTTTAGCATGATAACTAGTAGATATCTCAGCTAAACACAACATGTGCCAACATGTTTGACATAATGTCAGAACTTATTTAGGTTTTTGATGATGTTCAGTTTTTTAATTGTTAAGTCAAATTCTGACCATAGTTGTCACATTTGCCTTTTTAATATCTGATAGAAACATGACAATGTTGAGTGACATGTTGTGGTACAGTTGAACAAAAAATGAATTTTTCAATATAATCATTAAGTTATATCAACCACTCAAACCGACACAGTTTCAAGAAAAACTCAATGTTATAACCTCCATGAAAGAAGGATTTAATACAGGATTTATCAAATCTCATGCATCGTTATACTATAAAACAGCAAATTTAGCACAATATAATGCACTTTCCCACTTAAGGTCTTTCTATGTGTTAAGGTTAGAGTGCGGTTCACATGTTTAATCTTTAATAAAAAAATTGAAAAGAAGTCAATCAAGCCGTTTGCCTCTATGTCTATATTTTATGTAGGGTCAGTTTCATCATAGCAAACATCATAGCTGACACATGACATAATACTCACATAGAGTTATTGGTATTGTAGGACCAAAACTCCTAGAATTTTTTCGCTGTATTATCATCCCAAAACTACACAATCCCAATAGAAAGTAAAGGTACAATTCTCATAGTAAAATAGGACCAAATCCTAAATAAAGAGGAGATAAAATAAGATAACATCTACATACAAAGTGTATCTGGCATCTGCTGGGGGGCTTGATGCTTGCTGGGAGTAAAAGGAGATTATGCTAAAGCCTAAGTGAGGCTTTTACATTTTGTCAAATCCTGCAGGCATAATCTAATCTTATCCGTCTCAATCCAATTTTTAATGCTGGCTACACATAGGATTAAAGAAGTGCAGTTTGCTTTGTAGGCCATTTGACAGTGGAGCAGCATCTGTTGCTGATGGATGGTAGAGGTTGAAGTAGAAAAGATCAGGACCATAGGAAAGGCCAAGACCATTTTGATGTTTACAGTGGCAGGCCCACAGGATTCATAGGCATAGCACAAAAATCGTTTTATATATTAAGGTTGCGCTCAGAAGCAACCTTCTATTTCATTGCAATATGGGGAAAAAATATCAAAAAGTTTTCTTTCACAGCTTTTGCAATAAAGGTTTACATTTATTAAAACTTTTTCTCTCCATTATTTATTCTGACATATTGGTAGAGGTTATCTGGTTTATGCTTGGGATGGTCATGTATTTACGTGGTATAAAACAGATGGCAGGTGTCTCTAGATTGGCACGTTTGCCTTCAACATTGGAACTCCAGATTTAGATTAACACAAGCATTGCAGTAGTTTGGGACTTTAGGTGCAGTAACTAAATTTAAGAGTCAAAGCAGTTTTTTAGGTCAGCTTGAATTTATTTTAATGTAAAAATGTGGTCAATAATTTTGCACAAACTGTGCAGAGATAGAAATTTGCAACTACACTGATTTAAAGGCCAGCTTTCTAGCATTTTCCAACCATCTATTAATTAAAGTTGTGGTAAAATACTAGGGATGGCTCGATACCACTTTTTTACATCCAATACCGATACCGATACTGCAGCCTTGAGGATCTGCTGATACTGATCCGATAGCGGTCCAATTCTTTTTGTCACTCTAAAAGTTGTTAATAATACGTGGATGTAATTTGCTTGATACTGACATCAAAAACACC
>JAPZDZ010000022.1:164060-174409 GCA_029783805.1 Acanthurus tennentii
ATTTGTTTCCTCTGGCTTTATTGATAGATATAATTGGCTATCATCTGCATAACAGTGAAAGTTAACTAAGTGCTTTCGAATAATATTGCCTAGGGGAAGCATATACAGGGTGAATAGTATTGGCCCAAGCACTAAGCCTTGCAGATTCTGCACTGAAGCACCCACATTTAAAGCAACTCTTTGGATCCTTTTCAGAGAAGACAATGTGCTGGATGAATGAATGGTGGCTGACATGCTTACCCTCTGCAGTTAGTGTATTGATTGACTTCTTGTTGCTATGTTTAAAGTAGCATGATTTCACTGCTTGAGCCTATCACAGTTACTTTCGTCATATTCTTTAAACAGGGGCTAATTACCTGCCTAACATTAAAATAAATACAAGTCCTGCTCAAGCCCTCATAGTAATCAAAACTGTGACAACCCAGAATTGACACGAGGAGGCAGTGTAGCTGTCATTGTTAGATTTTATGAACATGCTTACTATGAACAAAACTCAGTAGCGTCATGACAATATTATGTAGTGAAATGCACATGCAGTCAAGTTTGCACAAGTTTTGCAACCAACAACAACATGCTAAGCTTAAGCTAGCACATGTACTTGTTTTTAATATTGTTCTTTTCCAGGTAGTCCATCAGCAGGATTCCCTTTGCATCTAAGAAAAAGGCTAGCACTTTCCCCGCAGACCCCACTGATATTTTTTATTTTACACCTAGAGATTCTGAATGTTTCCAGTTTGTCGATTGCTCTACTGTCTCTTTTTGGAAGTGGTTGATTGAGTTATCTCAAGTGTGATGACAGTAAACAGCCCTTCAGGTTGGTGCCATCTTTCAGACTCTCTACGTCTGAATCCAGCAAGCCATTATTTTAACATTGTGTAATCAGAGCTACCCTCGCCTAGTGTATTCACTATGTCCTTGTGGTACTCCTTGAGTGATGAAACACTTAAGAGCAAAGAAGTGTATTACTGCACAAAGGGTGATGTCTATTTTCTTGGACAGTGCTGACTTGCAATTTAAAATGACCCAAAATAGAAATACGGTTAAAAGAGTCAAACATTTGTTTAATTACTCGGACTTACATTGAATGTGCATGTAACAAGAGCTGTATAACTCATCTCTTACCCTAAATAAGAAACCTATCAGAAACCTTGTAATTTTTATTAGATTGTGATTGGTATACCTGAATGTAAGATATGAATTTAGTAAAGCAAAAAGGGAACGAGTAGAAATGCATCAATTATGTTCTTAAGGATTGTTTCTCTATTTAAATCCCACCAATGACAAATGAAGGGAATGGTAAGCCTTTAAATTTTTTTTTTTTCTCTCAAAGCTGTATTCTTTCTAAACTTACAAATGGCTGACCTTTGGAAATTGCTGTGTTTAAGTCTTTGCTTTTTAGCTTCTGTAAATGTCACATAATGTTATGGGCTGTGGCAGCACAGGATCATTAATCTTTCCTGTGCAAGCTGGCTGCAGAAAATACGACAGGAAGACCAGTTATATCACTAAATAGGGACATCAGAGCAGAAGTGTAAACATCATTAGGACACTGCAGTTTTCCTGTTCTAATAGGTTTGATGTTGATGAAGGGAGACCTTCTTTTCTAAGTGCAGTGATGCACAGTGCTCAATCGATATTTCCAGGAAGGCTGGTTGTTCTACCCCACTGAAAGAAGTGGAAAAGGTTGAATATTTGTCTTGAACAAAGATAAAGAACAAAGTTATCGTCTTTACTTCATTTTTGTACTCCACCAGATAATGCAGCTGGTAATAAATATGTTGAACCTTAAAGCAGGGATCCTCTTGCTAAACTCTTAATTTTGCAACCAATCACATGTCACTGATTTTCTAGATACTTCTGAGAAATCCAGGAATTTGGATAAAATCAGTTTTTAGTATAATTGTATTCAACAGCTTGGTATGTTGCCCTAACCCTATTGTCTTGCATTGTTTTTCATACAATTTTTGGGGCTTTTTTGCTCATCTGTTCCAGCAGTTTAGACTGCAATTATTATTATGTATCAATACTTACATTTTTAGAGTGATTGCTTGCATTTCATAAACTACATAAGTTCATCATGATGTTATTTAGCATAGCTGTGGCAGCTTGCAGCTGTGGTCACACGGTTGTTGGTTTCTGTCTAGATAGGGAAACTGCTAATGGGCACCAGAGGTAAAAGAAGCCTTGTGTGCTTGGTTTATCCAGTGGTTTCCTAAAGCAGCAAACTTGACTAATATTCTATTATAGTGTTGTTGGCAATCTTGCTCACCCCGGTTCATTGCAGGTGATTTCTTGCAGCTGGTGCAATCAAACAGTGATTCGTCCGTCAGTGTTTGTTTAAACAACATTCAGCTTGGCACTTACTGACGACATTACACCTGCACCTTGTCAGCAGACCACTCAATTGCAGCCTCTGCTCAGTCCTGTTACCAAGCAGGACCACAGTTATGTTGCATGGTTCTTAACTACATATGTGAGGCTGTAGTAGAAACACAATATTATAATAGCTTGACTTTTCAAAATGGCCCCAGCCCTTGCAACATTTTTTCTCTAAAGGGTTAAAGAAGAAAGCTTGAAATAAGGTTTCACTTATCCATTTGTCCATCCATACTTTCTTTGCTACAGGTATAAAGACCACAGACCTTAAATCAACCAGTACCAGTAACTAAAAGGCAATACTGCACCACTGAGGTTTTGCTGTCTCTGTATCTAAGGCAGTTGTATTTATCACAGTAAAATAAACCAAATTTTTTCAAGACTCAACAGGTATATGAGAGTCTTGGAAAGAAATAGGCTTGCATTAAATATATAAAAAAAGTGAAGTAACTGATCAGACAAACAAACAAAGAAACAACAGTCCCACTTAAAGCTTAGCATTTTAGGTCAAAGAACACAGTGGGTTTTGGTAAGTACAGACTTTCCATTTCCTTTTGCCATTTTTTAAGATATACATGTTTGCCAGAATGGTAAATCCTACATGAGCAAGCACTTGGCAACAGTGGTGAGCAAAAACTTTTTCTAACAGGCAGAAACCTTGATACAGATCCAGCCTAGAGGTGAGTGACCATCCCATTGGACCAGCCAGATTGAGAGAAAGAGAGAGTAAGTGAGAGAAAGAGGTAGGATGAGAAATCAACACAGAGAGAAAGAGAAAGAGAGAGAGGGGAGAGGGAGAGAAAGAAAGGGGGAAAGAGAAAGAGGGAGAGAGAGTGTGAGTGAGTAAGCATGAAGACATTTCAGACACAATCTGATGGAGTCTCAGCCTAGAAAACTCTGGAAACTCAAAAAGAAACTTAAATTGCCCTGCAGACCTACTTTGGAAATCATATAGTTGTGGCAGGTTGTGTCACTGGAAGGTGACAAACTGTTGTTTTATGCTTCACAACACCAGCAGCCTGAACACTGTCAGACTTTCATCAAGTAACCCCCCTCCCCCAGAGCAAGCCCATACACTTACACTCTCACACAGCCTTCCCAAATGCATGAAAAAACATGCAGTCATCCATGCATATGTGGGTGTACACATGCATGCACATGCACACACTTTGCACTTATTCACAGTCACTTGTCTCTTTTACACACACACACACACACACACACACACACAAACATACCCCAGAGCTTTTCAATTGTGTCCCAATATAATTTTAGCCCAGTATAGTCACTTTATTATAGAATATAAAAGTACATTAAATTTCATTTAATCAGATGAAAAGTTATGGCATTTACTTGGATCATGTAGACCCATTGGCATGGATCATGTAGATCCTTCAAGAAGGGGCCCTGTCTACTTTCACAGGCCACACATAGAATCATTTGAGAGGAAGTAAGTGGACTTTAGGGGACAGACTAGGTTCATATAATTTTAAAATAGCAACAGCCTCTGTCCCAAATGAAATAAACAAAACACCCTGTGTTTGTAAGACAACCCTGTGCTTTGCTGATTGGGCCTGGATCGCTTTTCCATCATTATGTTGTTCCCTACAGGAATTTTCTTAATTCTTTTATCATTGGTTGTTTAAATATTTGCACAATAGCAGCAGTGGCATTCTATTTTAAGTCTAGAACTGAAATGGTTTTACATTGTGATGGGCTTTTGGGTTGTAATATTTATTTCACCTCAAAGTACAAAATGTTGCATGGACCATGTAACATACTTATAGTTCAGCTTTTTTTAGAATCTTAACAGGAGGGAAGCCAAAAAGGAAAGGCTGTAGGATTTAATCATAAAAATGTACAGTTTTACAATTGGGAAAAAAATAAAAATATACTTACTTTTATATACTATATAGATATATATACTTATATATATATATATATATATATAACAGACAGACAGGGTATCTGAAACATTACCAACTTCAGTAGACAAAAAAATCCCACCAAATTGATGGGATTGAAACCAGCACTACAAAAATTTAACATTTTTTACGGGAGTTGGCTTATGGGTTGCATTATGCTTTTATCAGAGCATCATACAGAATGATGGTACAAGCCTCCATTTATGTTACTCAGACAAGACAATCATCCCCACCTGTATAGGAGGAAAGTACTTACATAGGCAGTTGCATGGTATTAAGTGGTATATCCAAAACACCTCTCTTTGAGACAGAAGTTTTTCCCCCCATCAATTTGGTGTTTTTTTTTTACATTTACAAGAATGTACAAGCCAATGAGGCAATCAGAGGACACACACCTGCTCTGCATTTGATAACAACCTTCGTACTTTGATCCTAACTTCAAAGTAGAGGCATATTCTTTTGCCAATGAAGAGCAGAAGTTATTATTTCATTTTCCTTATTACACAATGACCCCTATTGACTTTTATGTGTGTTTTATTTTCTTGCAAACACTTATTTTGCATAAACCAAGATTGTATTACAGGAATAATCTGATCTCTGTAGAAATCATCTCAGTAAAAGACAGGTTTGCCAACACCAGTATGGAGCCTTAGAGTCTGATAACTATAGAGTGAATCAGGGTCAGAAGTTAAACAATAGATTTTTTTTTTTTGTAAAAATAAAATTTTGAATCCCTAGGATAGACCAATAACAAACTGAAGAGACTATTCATGTCATCTGGTTTTAGAACACCTTTGGATCTCCCAGTAGTGGCTGGAAAATAGCAGGCGAGACATCTGGACTACCTTCCTCAGCCAACTGCAACCGTGACCTTGTCCCAGGTAAGCATTTGCAAAAGGATAAATGAATTTAAAATCCTAATAATTGAAACAATACAAATAATTGAGGACATGAGCACCATAAAAATATTACAAAAGTCTTAACATTTTCTAACTAATCTACTGTACTGTACTTCAAGAAATAAATTAAAGATATATGCAATTACGCTTGGAAATGTATCTGTCTGTGATAAGTTGCTGCTCCAAGTGAAGAGCTAACATTCTTTCACTCTTTTTCATAAATGAGAATAGGGTAAACTGCAAGCTGGACAGGTGAAAATGTGTGCTAAATTTTTGTCCCCACCCCTACCTATTGCTCGAACTTCAGTGAGGAATAAAAGATTATGATTACTACAATCAGCTGACATGATGCATATGTTGCACCACTAGAACCAGGGTCAGGAACTATGACACCTGGAAGGTGCTCTGATTAAAACCAGTGCCTCATCACAATGAAAGGAGCCAGCCAAGACAACTCAAAGCAGCTGATTTGAAGTGTATCCTAGGTTTCTCCCTCTAGAGGATTTTCTCCTTTGGCTGGGAGGAGGCATTGGGCCAAACCCAAAATATGCTGTAGATATAATGATATATTAATATATATATATATATCTGATATATCAGGTCTGTGGGAGCTTCAGAGCCTTTGAGGAACATACCTTGTTTGGCTTCCCAACATTTGTAATTTAGACCAGGATAAGCAGCAGATAATAGATGAATGGATAAGTGTGCAGGGAACATTGTTTAAACCAATGCAGGTCTCTATGATTAAGCTTATTGGTTATGTTACATCTAAACATATTAGGTCCAATGTAGTAGTGGGGTGTGGTTTAGCACAGCCAAAGGGGTGAGATAGATTAAAGTGGCTTGTGGGAGCAGTGCAAGGGTTCTAATAGGCTCAGGTCCTACCTGCTGGCTAACTACTCTGTCTCTTCAAATGCAGTTACATACTAAGTCTGAAGCAAAACACAGGATGAAACCAGATAAGAACGACTATCCCCCTCTTTCCATTAACTGTGCTGTAAGTTTGAGTAATTTAAGAAACTCCACTATACACCTCTTAAGTTACCAAGTAGGGACAGAAAAAACTACAAAGGATATTCATGTTGCGAAAATGTGCTCTAACAATGACAAAGTACAACCTAAGTGAACAAAACTGTGTGGAACTGTGACTGCTGAGTAAGATCTGTAATAGCACTGACTCCAGTTACATCCACCCACTGCTATTTTATGCCTGAAATAACAGGACAGGTTAAATTAAAATCACTTTAGTTCTAAGAGAAGACAGATGCAGTCTTAATTCCTGAAAAAAGCTAGGATTGGCATTACAGCTACCTAGCCAGCTAACTAGTAAGTCAAAGTACCATATACTGACCAAAATTTTGAATGCATCTCAAGCTGCAGACAAGGTCGGAGCCAGTGAGTGTGTAATAAATTGGGAGGGAGTGTGCTAAAGCCATTATCTTTCCCTCTTTGCTAGCCGAACAGTGCAGTGACCTGACATTACAACAAATGGAGGGGAAAACTCTACCATGAGATGTAAATTCCCTCTCTGCTCCCCTGTGAATGGGGGTGTCTCTTCAGAAAGTGAGGCACTGACCCGTTGCATCCACTAAGATCTGACATGACAGAAATGGAAGAATTAGAGAGATGGAGGAATGCCAATGGGGGAGGGGAAACCCTGCACAAGGGGTGGCTGTGTAAAAGAGAATTATGACTGCAGAGGATAAACAAGATGTTTTGTCAAAGGGACTTACATAGTGCTCTATACAGTAAGTGACAAACAGTAGTCCAATAGTATAAATGAGGGTAGACGCTTAATATATTTGTCTGTGTGTGTGTGTATCCCTGTTAAATCAAAATTTTAAAAAATATATAATTTTATTATGTGTAGAAGAATAATTTTATAGACACATACATATACAAACATTTTTTATCAACACATGTACAACTCCCAAGTCATCAGGGTTTCCATTCTTTCAGTTTTTGTGCTCAAACAAAAAAATTCTTGTTCCTCACTTTGTGGCAATTTAACAGCTTTATTCCAAAAAGCCATACTCTTTCTCCAGCATGTGCAGCTTTGTTTGGTGATGGATTTTGTTCAGTTCATGTCATGCTCCAATGTTTGTGATTCTTTTTCAGTAATAAATATTTTTTCTAAATGAACATCACCACATTTTTATAATTAGTTTCTAAGTTATCAGGACATAGCTGTCTGTAAATCCACAGTATCAATGCTTACAGCTTATACAATTACTTTTAAGGCAAATTGTTTATTTATATTAGACGTTTTTGCTAGCTGCCCTGATCAGCACTAGACCTGAGGGCACGCCTGCAATGGTTGACCAGCCTGGTCAAGACAAACAGACATGGTTTGGATCACAGCATCAGATCAGAGTGTTTTTTGCCCAGCAAAATAAGTCTGACAGTTGCAACTACATAAAGGCTTACTCTGTAGTTTTGAGGGTAGGTTGGTTTGCCTTTTTCTGTGGAGAACAGCCTTTTTTTTGTTATGTGTCAAGATTTTTGTTGATTTTGAAGTGGCATGTCAATCAAAACCACCCAAAGCATTTAAAGGATTGGCATGTACAAAAATAAACAGATTAGTGCAGTTTTTAAAATTCTTACTTCACAAGGCTATGTCCCTGTCCCTGGTGCAGTGAGTTCCAGTGTTCATAAGCCTCCCCAGTGTCTGTATTAGACCTTGCTTCTCTTTTTGACTAGACTTTTTTTGAACACCACTGCTTGTTTTGTCTGAGTGCCTTTGTACTTTCAAATACTTTGAAATTTTACTCTGCCTAGTAGACAGTGTCCTCCTGTCACTCCCAAGAGGTTCTCTCCACATTTTTTGAGAAGCCTATGCATACTGGGAAAAATAGACTTTTGCTGGAGAAGCATCAGTGTTGTACTGATGAGGGCTGCTGCTTCTGCTGCACCCAGCTTTGGACATTTCCTCATAGGCTATCCAGTTATTAGCATGGGTGCATCTGTGAAGCAGGGTGCGTTGCTGAGCTCCTCCCTGGCTTCAAGCCAAATCAAGTATCTTGTTGTCATTGTATAAAATGAGACAAGTAGAACAAAGAGTAGTAAATACAAATACATAAACAGACATACACAAATAAAGTAATATAATAATTTCAGTGCAAGTAAATGGTAAACAGAATGTACTTATATAGTACGCTTCTAATCTTTGAATTACTCAAAGTGCTTTTACAGTACAAGTTGGCATTTTCCCTATTCATGCACACATTCACACACTTATACCAGGGGGCTTCTCTACAAGTGCAGACCTCCTCATCAGGAATTCAAACACACATATTCACATGCCACTGGCACAGCCACCAGGAGCAATTTGGAGTTCAGTATCTTGCCCAAGGATACTTCTACAAAGCCGGGATAAAACCACCAAACTTTTAGTTTAGTAGAAGACCTGCTCTACCTTCTGAGTTACAAAAATTGCAGTATCTTCTGGTTATCTCCTAGTGCAAAATATGCATGTGTCCATCATAGTGCAAGTATGCAGTGGGTCAGTGTCTGTAACTTCAAGCTGATAGGTGGAGTTGTTCTGAGTATGGTGGGGTAAGATGGAGTTATGAACTCTGTAATTTCGTTTTGGAGCTTGATTGTTTCTGGCTGTGATGCCCCTGTGGGATCATCAGGAAGTGTCTGTGCTGCTGTTGTTGTCTTGGAGGTGTGTCCCTGACCTGTACCTCTCACTTGCAGTGCCTTAACTGGAGTAACTTAGCAAACCTGGGCCTAGTGTGCTGATGTTACTGAAGTCCTGCAGTTGCTCAAACTCTCTCTCTCCTCTGGCTGTCTCCACAGGCACACCACGGTTTGGTTTGTTGATGTTGTCCTGAGTTTGCCTAATGCTGTGTTCCTACCCTACAACACTATCACAGAAGTAGAAGTTCAAAAGCACAAGCAAAAGCTTCCGTGGCAGGATTACTGTTGATGTGGCATGTACAAGCTCATTGGTTTCTATGATGGTGTCAGTAGGAATAGTGACTAGAGTTGTGTTGACAACTGCAAATTTCTCTTTAGGTGGAACTTTGAATATAGGGGTCGGCTGTGTCTATCCACAATTTTCATCCGATTTTGACTGGTGGTGGGGTGGTGTGGTTCTTTGACACTATTCCTATGTATTGGGGTCAGCAAATTTTTCCGTGTTGTTCAGATGTGTGGATGCTGGTCTTCTGTTTATCCACAGTTTCAACATTCACTGCATGTACCCTCTATCCCCTGGTAACCTGTTGTAGTAGTCAAGTCAAATCAAGTCAGTTTTATGTAGCATTAAATCACAACACAAGTTCTGTCATGATACTGAACATATAGAAAACCAAATCTATAATTTTAAAAATAAAATTATTGAAACCCAACATTTTAAAGCAATTCCTACATGGGCAAGCACCAGCTGGAGACAGTGGCCAAGAAAAACTTCCTTTTAACAAGTAGAAATCTTGAAACAGAACCTTGCTCAGAGACGGGTGAACATCTGACATGATTGGTCAGGTTAAGAGAGACAAAGAGAGAGACAAAGAGGGAGAGAGAGCCGTAAGGAGAGCAAGACAGAGAAAGAGCGAGACAGAGAGGGACATAGAGGGCAAAAGAAGATAAGAGAGAAAGCAATGCAGAAGGGGATATTAAAGGGGAGTATGGGGCGGAGATACACAGCAACAGCAAAATAACAAAATACATCATGCTATTTTACTAGTGCCACTCTTTAAAATTCATCTATGAATTTTAATTTAATAAATTGTTTTTATTGTTTTTTACTGTATACTTGAGAATACCTCCTAATCTTGTTGTTTTGCACTGCAGCACAGTGGCACAAAATCTATTCTATTCTTTTATAAACTTTTAAATGAAATTATTAAGAGCGATGGTACACATAAATGTGAGCAACATGTTAGTATATGTTAGTATATGATCAGACTTAAATGCAGGCTTACAGAGAAATCTACATGTAAATCAATGAAGATATCGATCAAACCCACACCTGTTTGAACCAGTGGCGGTTCTAGACCAATTTTACTGAGAGGGCCTGGCTGGGACCTGGGGTTTTGAAAATCCGGGACAAAAAAGACAAAGATTCGAAATCTTATTTGATTTATTTTTATTTTCATAAAACTAGTGATTAACCATTGTAACCAAAGTGAATGGTTCAAAATAT
>JAPZDZ010000022.1:208820-220942 GCA_029783805.1 Acanthurus tennentii
ATGGGATTCAGCTCTGAGTGACTGTGGAGAAGTGGCTTATCATTGGTTGCAACTAATGCCTCGCACACCCCTTCTCACCAGTGAAAGCTGAGGTTTACCTGAGTGAAATTGTTCAATTTAGGAGACATTTTTAGGAAAAGAAAAAGACTAAAAAAATGTATAAAATGTGCTTGACAAATTTTGACAACTAGTTCAAAATTTTTGTATGTAATGACTCAAGCAATGAAATGAGGACTGTTAGTTTTATAGGGAATGACTATTCAGCATTTACAAGTATAGTTCATTTTGACTGACATGACATAAGCAAATGATAATGTTATAAAACACAGAGAGTTGTATGAAAGCAATTGATGCATGTCCAAAAGCATTTGCAATTTGTTGGGAGGAATGAGAAACTGCTACTATGATGTGCACAAATTACTAAATGTTGTGGAGGTTGAACTAACTGTTGTGCAAATGTTAATAGTGATGTGAGAAATGCACCAAAACGACTGAGAAAAACTGTAACTTTTCTTATCTTTTAATTACTCAAGCAGCTCTTTACAATACAAGTCAGCTTTTGTTTTCTTGCACACTAATGCCCAGCAGCTCTACTATAAAGTGCCTACCTGCTCATCAGGAACTCAAACACATACATTCACACAACCACCAGGAGCAATTTGGGATTCAGTATCTTGCCCAGGGATACTTCGACATGAGGACCGGAGGAGCCAGGGATCAAACCAGCTGTCTTACAATTAGTAGATGACCTGCTCTACCTTCTAAGCTACAGCTGCCAGAATCAAGTGCTTAAATATTGTTTGAAACTGTTGGTAGCCCTATGACTGTGGCACTTGTGCATTCTAATGTTCCATTTGGGAGTCTGTGGAGGTGTTGCAACTTTGTTACTTAATGGGACTGAATCAAACCAGTTTCCACATGAAAGGGGTGAAACTCATTTATTGTCTTTCGTAGGAAGTCTGCATTTTCTAACATAGCTGAAAAGAACAAAATCCAAACAAAATTACTTAGAAAGACACATTGTTTTGGCAACAAAAAATGATATCAGAAATAAAATAATAATGTTAAAACAGAGGTGCCATAATCCAACCCTGAAACCTATGCATCCCTGTAACACGAGATAACATCCCATTGGTCCATGATGGAGCTTGTTTTTTCTCGAAAGGGCAACAATACAGAAAGCCTGTATCCAACTACTGAGAGCAAATCTTCCATGAAATCTAAAGGCCTTAGCCAATAGTACCATTTACTGAGTTTCACCTTAGTAAAATGCATGGAGCGCTATAATTTCCTCTCACACCTAAAGGATTAGATTAAGGATGAGTACCCCACCCCATCATCATAGTTAGACGAGAGTATCAGGGTTTTTTAACTGCTGGATTATCAGGTTGTGGAAAATCTCTGGCCAGTGTTTTCACTCCAGCAGGTCACTTGCTAGCAATTTATTATAATTTGCAACTGCAGACTTTGTGGTTTATTTGGTAAAAAAAAAAAAAATTATTAACAACTAATTATATTTTGCATCTTCAGATGACTTAGAGCCATTAGTTGCCCATGAGAAAACACACATTAAGGGCCTTATGAAAAAGAAACATAGTTTGGGAAAGTGAATTGTCTTCACAATTTTAAATTTAAGCTACAAAATACAGACAAGCTATACCTGGTGAGCTGAAAATCTCATTAATTGTTTCTTTTAGCGGCGTAAAAGAAAAAGAACTAAACCTGTGAGGGAAAATGACTGACTGAGGCTAGTACCATGATGTACCATCTTAAGGCTGTAAGATCTTTTTAATATATTCTTCTCTGTACCAGGACCTGAAAGGGAAAGGGAAAGAGGAGAGCTGAATGGATTCCATTAATTTAATTGAAGCAAGCCCTGACAAGAGATAAAACATCTTGGGCCCACATCTCTTCAGGGTTGGCACTGGGCTTCATAGTAAACAAGCTGTGATCCGTAAACAAAGCCCAGAGAGCACCGCCATGCTCTACAGAGACTTCAAGGCCATGGAATATGTCATAGATGGGCTTGAATGGATACTGAAGTGCCCCCCCATCCCTCCCACCCCTCTCCATCCACCCAACATACACACACACACGCACACTCACGCTTAAGTATTCAAGCTGTATTGTGACCATTGTGCCTCAGCTTGCGGATATTTTGAAGCTGGTAGCTGCCTATTTCAGTTACAGTACCTGCGATGGATCAAGCAGAAAAGAGGGACATCCACTCCAGCTTGGACACTGAAAAATGGATACTATTGTTGAATTCTAGAGATAAGAACCACTTTCACTTTGATGTGTTCTGAAGATATTGTACACCCACACAATAATTCACTGTAAGCTAATGTGCAGCATTTCATAAAAAATCTTTATTGCAAATATGTCAACTAATTCAACAAGTGTTCATTTCATTGTGGGAACAGACATGGTACATGTGTATCTGAGAGTATACTGGGGAAATGCTATACTCTGCGAAAACAGTATATCTGAATCCAGCCCACTGGTGCTGAAAGCTCTGTAAATGTGGGGTTGCTGAATACTGAGTGTGTAAAACGCATGTTGTTTGGCCACTCAAAAAGCAACTGGTATTTTGATATGTCACATTCTTCAATGAATTGTTCCACAGCAGGCACTGCTTTTCATTCAGACTGAATAGGAACACAAAACCCAGCTGAATCCATTAAAAGAGGAATAGCTTTATCTTCAGAACAGTGAGAGTAGATGGCTCGGACAATACAAGCCATCTACAGCAAACTGGGCCTGCATGCCCTACAAATGTTGCCTACGAACAGAATTCCAAGGTTACAGCCTTTGTCCAGATCTCTGTAAGCTCCGCTGGCAATTCAGCTGCATCGTTGTGTGAATGTGGACATGGCAGCATTTCACCTTAAAAACCATAACACATTAGTGTCACTGCTCTAACTTAGGCATTAATTGTAATTGCATCCTTGTTTGATAAATGCTTCAAAATTATTAAAGTGATCCAAATGACAGATTTGGTGCTAAAACATTCAGCTAGATAAGGACACAAATGCCATCACGTGTTCAAATTTACTATTATATCTTGCAAATTAAAAAATTAGATTAGATTTCCCTATTTTTTGCACTCAGAAGAAAGTCCCTTTTCAGCCAGTCACTTTTCACTGATGTGAAAGAAAAGAAATGGCTGAAATCACTCATGCTGTAGACACAGAAAACATCTACTCTTTATGTTATTTTTTTACTGTGAAGCTGTGAGGATGGAATTGTAAAATGCTAGTTCTCTCTAATCCACATTTTGCATAAGAGCTCAAAGATGCTAATCCTTACACTCTCATTTCTCAGTTATTAAAATATGCTGCAGTCCTAATTTTCATGTAGACTTCACTGACCATTTACGTCAAATGCACTACTAAAACTGCAGTCAAAAGCCAGCTAAACAACAACAGAAACATGCTGCATGCTTTATGCAAGTACAAAACCCAATTCCAAAAAAGTTGGGTGGCTATGTAAAATGTAAATAAAAACAGAATACTATGATTTGCAATTATTTTTGGTCTATATTTAATTGAATACAGTATAAGGACAAGGTATTTAAAATATACACTGATAAACTTAATTGTATTTTCGAAATATACACTCATTCTGAATTTGATGCCTGCAATATGTTCCAAAAAAGTTGGGACAGGGGCATGTTTATCACTTTGTTAAATCACCTATTCTTTAACAACACTTAGTAAGAGTTTGGGAACTTGGGAACATTCTTGCTTGATTTATGATTTAAGTTGCTCAACAATCTGGGGTTTCCACTGTCATATTTTGCACTTAATAATGCACCACTCATTTTATATAGGAGTCAGGTCTGGACTGCAGGCAGGCCAGTCTTATACCTGCATTCTTTTACCACAAAGCCAGACTGTTGTAACCTGTACAGAATGTGGCTTGTCATTGTCTTGCTGACATAAGCAGGGACGTCCCTGTAAAAAACAATGGCAGCATGTGTTGCCCCAAAACCTTTATGGACATTTCAGTTGCCCACACCATGGGCACTAACACAACCTAATACCATCTCAGATAATGGATCCTGAAATTTGGTAACAGTTTGGGTGGTCCTTTTAGCCTGGAGGACACAATGTCCTTGAGTTCCAAAAACCCTTTGAAATGTGGACGTTGTGTTGAGTTGTTCTATGCCTCCACATTATGCCTTAAAACTGTTTAACGCACACCTACAAGTTGATTTTCCCATTTTAGTCATGGTCATTACAAAAGACAATAACATATAAGTCCGTTAATTTATATTTTTGTGTATTTTGCGGTCAAAATAGAAAGTTTTAAACTAGCAACATCTCTGTTTTCCTAGAAACACCTGAGAGCTTGTCTGATAAATGGAATTATGATTACAAACACATGAGGTTCTTTTGTAATGAAAACGCAGTCCATTTCTTCAGTATATAGGACGGACCACAGATAGGATGTGACACAGTAAAAAAAAACTATTTTGTCAGCTGACTGAATTGTTAAGCTCAGCTCTTGGCCAGAGAGCTACTGTTATGCTGGCAAGGTTCAAAATCACATGGCGCACAGTGGACAGCCACTAAATGTAACTGGCCACCATATTTAACAACAGGTCTTGTTGGCCAGACAGCCATGTCACTGTCCCCGAATCAATAACATATTTCACAAAGAAAAAGAATAGCGGTGTTTATTTGCCACAGCTTAAAATTATGTTACAGGGCTGAGCAACGCTCAGATGGACAATGAAACAGGGCTGTAGTGGCTAAACGCATTATTAGCATTTGCTAGATCTAGCCTACTTGAGAAGTTTTCAAGGTTTTATATAACCAGAATATAAATTCAGAAATCAGAAAATTAAATTTAAGGTAAACACAAGAAACTTGTGCTACAGAAAATGGACCAGACTCAGTGAGTAGCTCCCTAAGCTTAACAACTGCCTTACACCCTGTCCTATATAACCTAGACAATTAAAATCAATTATTCACCAGGACAGTCGTATAATGGTAGGTGTTATTTCTTTTCAGTTCTCTTTCCTTTATCCCATTCTTTATAAGTGTCGTATTCTCCAAATAATTTAAACAAAATATTTAAATCAGCCATTGCTGTGTTTTCCATTTCATCATTTATCAAGTTGACAACTCAGATTTAGAAAGTATAAGTAGGGCAGACTTTCATTAGGCCTCTCTTGCAACATGATTCAAAGCTAACATTTCCTCAGTGCATGAGGCTTATTGTGTAAGGGGCACTGTCAGTCTGGATCTTTAGCCCCCTTCTAAGCACAGCTCGTAGGAACCACCATCAGTTCCAAAGATACCTCAGTCTTTTTCCAGACTCTTTGACTTTGTTGTTGTATTTTCAGGGTCTTTTAGCTTTTTTTGTTGTTTGTTTGGGATATCATGAAGCTGGGGTCATTTCTTGTTTTGGCTCCATGTTTTCTTAATTTCCCATTGTCTCTTTGATATAAAAATGAATAAATAATCTCTTCAATCCTCATTATTGCTTACATTACAAATGTACTGTACTCATTGTGTACATGTACATATACTCATTATTTTAACAGAGGCTCATAGTGGAGCTGAACTTTAGCCTTATTGTTTATCTTAGGTCCATCAGAGAAAAGTGTCCTGCTTGAAACACCAACCAAATCCCTGTAGGATGAAATACTTGGGACCTCTTGATTATTTGAGGTCATAAAAGCTAAAACTACCAAATTTAACTTTGGCTGCCATCCCCTTCAAAGTAGTCCTCTTGTTTGGTCTTTAAGACTGTGGACTGCTGCCTGATATCTGGATTGTAGCCACAGACCCAACTCTCGACCCTATAATGATCCTTAACCTGAAATGTGGGTCATTCAGGGCCTGTTGATGGATGCTTGGAGATAGTGCTGCTTCTGTCAGTGGTAATAAAAACATGTGCAATACCGGTGCTGATAATGATCAAGTGATGTACCTTTAAATACTCACTCAGAAAACTTACTGCTTGCTTCTCTTACACGTACATCCCTGCAACTAGCTCTCCTTTCATTTTAGACAGGGAAAGTCTCTGAACTTTTTGAATTGTAGACGTGCAATTGAAATCTTTTTCACATCTGTGCAAGTTACTGCAGTTTACTCCCAATAACTTATCCTGAGTCAAGCTAACCAATCACATAGTGACTACAAAATGTTTCCTCTCACATGTACTGTTTTTTTTCTTAACTGAAAGTGCCAATCAGAAGTACTTTGTAACTGACAAACAAGTTCCTCAAAAGCAAATGTCACATGTATAATGATAGATTATTTTAGCACACTGTGTTTTACAATATGCCTGGCAATAGCTAACACAGATGTTGTACTTATATTAGTTTATTGAATGAAGGCTGTTTTTAGATTGTCCATTTGTGCTTTTGAGCATAAAAAATGTGAGTAGTCTCCTGATTCACTTTGCTGCTGTGTGGCATTATTATCACCCATTTGCCATCATATTCTTAGAAATAAAACAGATGGACTTCAAAAGGCCAATGAAATCAGAGTATAGTGACACTGTGTGATCATTTAGCCTTACAAATGATGTTCAGGAGCTCTAAAGTAATACAAGATTATTGTGGTGAATCAATAATGAAACTAACCTGTTTTCTGTCCACCAAGCTTGTCTTACTTTGGAACAAGAGTGCAGTCTTGGACACAAATTTTAAAGTGGATTCTTGCTCTAAAACTGCAATCCATTAATAGTGCAGGAGATGCAATGGAATCCAGTAATGTTTGTATAATACCTTATTAGATTCCACCTTTTGAAATACTAAGGCTGACCTTGCAAAGGAAGGGAAAAAAATTACCTCTGGTGAGATCATACCTCTTAACTTTTGCTTTATAGTATTTGAGACCCACATAGAAGGGCTACATGATTTACTGCAGAAAGGCTGTTGGATTGTTTCTTGTGAGGAATGCTTCGAAGTAGCCTTATCAACATCACACTGGGTAATTTTGTTATAGTCTTCCTATTGTAAACGATGAAAATCCATATCAGAAAAATTTCTTTGAACGCTAGAGCGATTACAATGTTTGCAAAGTAGCGTGTACAGTGTAACCAGAAGATAACATTTACACTCCTATCAAAAGTACAAACACATACCTATTATGCATAAAAGATTATGCCTGTTCAATAAGGAATTTTTTATCATTTTTTATCACATCTGACGTCCAATATCAACTGAGAACACCAGCCTCCTTCTCTTTGTTCTTCGGCAGGACTGTTTATTTTCCCATAAGCAAAACTTCTTTCCCTTGGCACTTCATTATGTAGCAAGGTAACACTAATATGTCTGGTTATAGCAGGTAACTGATAAAGTAATCATTGTTTGATAGAATTTTGTGATATTTTTTATCCCCCTTTTGAACATGTCACCTTTAGTGCTGAGGCTTTCACACAAAGTCTAATTTTATGTTGAAGCTTGAAACACTTGACATGCATGACATGGCATTCCTGTCTTTTCATTAGTGAACCAAAGAGAGAGCTTAGATTTTACTTTTTTTTTGAAAAGTGGCAAATTGCCCGTACATTCTTTTTTGTTAGGCTAATATATCATATTTTATAAAATATTATATAATAATATATTGTTAGGCTTGTTGCATTGGTTTCTTTTTTGTTTTTTTATATACTCCAGCACTGTAATGGTACATTGTTGCACACATCAACTTTTATCGTAGTCTGCTTGATCCAGTTATCAGGGCAGATCAAATTACAGTGGTGTGTCTTTACTAATGTTGATGTCTCAGATGACTCTCTGAAAAGAGGACACTGTCACAGATTCAAATCTGCAGCTTTGTCATGTTGATCTTTGTCTTCAGAGATCACTACTAATCTTTAAAAGCAGATTGATGCTGGTGTTGTGAAAACCCCTCTCAAATGTTTCACCTGTAGGCCTTCTAATCAGATCCAACCATGCACTGACCCACACCTTTTTGCAGTTGAATCATCTGATAACCCCTTCCTCAATCAGCCCCTATAACTAAATGAAAAGGAGAAACAGATCAGTTTCACTTGAGTGCTTCCATGACCTTTATTTCTTGCTTAACATCTGTATGTGAGTGCAGCTGAAAAATAGAAACACCAGCACTTGCGTCGATTGAGGTGAGATTGGATTTACTGTGAGAACAAACATGAGAAGGAGACCAGAGTTGTGTGTGTGCTTGCGTGTGTGTGGATGTGTGGGTGTACATGCATGTGCATGCATGTGTGTGTGCTGTTATGTATATCTGAATTTGCTTGTGTAACTTGTACAAGCCAAATTCTGTGCCCAAAATCACACATGAACTGTAAGTATTTAAGACGGATTGAATAGCAGGCATATATCCATAATACAGTAAATGTTTTTGTCAACGGAGACGGAAAGATTAAGAAAATGATTACTTTAGACTATCTATGTAGTCAGCATAGTTTTAAAGTGGGCACCCAAAATTAGTGTCGCCAGTTCAATATCTAAGCCAATTTAAAACACTTCCTCAATCCTGGATTATGACATTAAATAATAGCCAGGAAAGTATTTTTGTTGACCATTATGATTACACAATGGGCACAATGGTTTACCTTTGACTTTTTGAATTTAAAATGTTGTCACCTAATTATATCAGGAATTTTTTTAAAATTTTGGCGTAATACTAAATAAACATCCTCTAGCCGTTTTTGAGAAATTACATTCACAAGAATAGAAGAGTCCTCAAGACCTGTGACACTGCATTCAGGTATGGGGCTAGGACCTGCACATCTAGAGCTGACCAGAGAAAGGGCATCAGGGAGGCCAAATGAGACTGTAAGAGGAGAATTGAGGATTACTTCACTAACAGTGACCCAAAGTGGGCTTGGCAGGGAATTTAACAAACCCCAAAGGCAGCAATCCCACACTTAGCAACATGGATGCCTTGCTGGCAGAGGAGCTTCAACTCAGACTTAGCATCTTCAGGAATTGGACATGAGACGGGTGTTCAGATCAGTGAACCCAAGGAAGGCTGCTGGCTTGAACCAAGTTCCTGGCAAAGTGCTCAAAGCCAGTGCTGACTAGCTCTCAGCTGTTTATACCAACATTTTTAACTTAAGCCTCACTCAAAACATCATCCCACCCTGCCTGAAGTCACCCACCATCATCCTAGTCCCCAAAAAGCCTTCCATGGACTGCTCATCAAATGCAGGCCTGTTGCATTAACACACATAATCATGAAGTGCTTTGAGAGGCTGGTATTAAAACACATCAAAGCCAGCCTCTCACTGACCCTCAACCCACATCAGTATGCTAACTAAGCGAACAGATCAACAGAGGATTTTATCGCCATGGCTCCATATATAGCCTTGAGCCACCTTGAACACAGTGAGACTATGTGAGGATGCTTTTTGTTGATTGCTGATTGCTTGCTATGTTAACACCATCATCCTGGACATACTGATCAGGAAGCTGTCTGACCTCGGCCTCTTATCTCACATTTTCAGCTGAATTGAGGACTTTTTCACCAACTGTCCGCAGAATGTCAAGTTTGGACTCCACCTGTCCTCAACTCTTACCCACAGTACTGGCTCCCCACAGTGCTGTATGTTCAGCCCACCACTGAACTTACTGTATAACTGCACTTCAGTGTGTCCCACTAACACTATTATTTGGTTCACTGATGACGCCATGCTGGTTGGATACATAGCAAGAGATGAGTCTGTCTACAGGGTTTAGGTCCAACCACTGGCTATGTGGTGCTCTGCAAATAACCTTACACTAAACACCAAGAAGATGAAAGACCATAGAGTTCAGAGAAGCAGTGCAGACCCCCTCACTCTGATTATCAATGGACACTGTGTGGAGAGGGTACACGATTTTAACCTTGGAGCCTTCATCCAGGACAACCTTACTTGGTAACTTTAAACTGATACTCAATTATTTATGATTACTTATTATCTCTGCTTAATGTTTTTGTTTTTATTGTGTAAATGGGTTTGTTTTATGCAGTGTTCTTTGATCTTAAAAACACCTTAAAGGAGTAGCACTCCGATTTAATTCTATTTGCATTATACAGGGACAAAAATGGCATCCTAATTCTAATTCTGATTTTGACTCACTTGACAATAAATGAACTGAACGGATGTGATTTCATTACTGCCACTGAGGAGAACAATCAAAATAGTCTAGAGTGATGATAAGAAAATGATCACATAAAAGAAAAGGTGAACCATTAATTTGTTGGTACACATATGGATATGTATCACCTTACAGCTCAATGGTAACTGTAAAAAACTGTAAATATGTCTCTTACACTTGTCATATACCTTTCCTGTATATCAAGGAGCCTATTTGTGCAAGTATTTCTAAATGAATTAAATTCCAGAAGTTTTTTTGTAAATGGATGATTGTTTTATTGAAACTAGTTTTTGCTGCAGATTGCAAAAACAAATATAAGAAAATTCTTAAAGCTCACAGTAGACTTCCTGGTTAAGTAAACAAATGCACAGAAACTGTACTTTAATTACCATATACATAACAATTGTAAACAAGTAGGTAAAATGCATTAATTGGTATTTGTCTTATGTACATATAGGTACATTAACTTATCATTATATATGTCAGCAAATATTATTAAAGAAAAATTATATTTTTTGGTAGTTTAGAGACATTGTTTAAAAAATTACATAAGTCCTTTACACAAGTAAAATTAAAGTGCCATAGTCTAAAGATAATCTATAACAAGCAAAAGTCACAAATTTATAATATCACATAAGTTAAGGGACATTTGCATGTCAAGCATAAGTTCCTTAAGGTTATTCAAGTATGTAGCCTTTTTTAAAAAAGCGGTCCCTAAAAATTTTTCATCAAGCATCAAGTACAGTTGTTCATTAAGCACATATAAAAACCCATCTGGATTACATTTCTTTCCTGCTGCCCTAGTGATTTGACCCTAGATAAATGGAAGAAAATAGATACATTAATTGATGGATGGATAAAGGAATAATTATTATTTTATCCTAAAACAATAAATTCATTGACTTATTTTTTGTTTCTTTATTTATTTATTTACCCTTTCTTTTATCAAAATATTTTTTGCATAAAAAAGCAGACTCTTGGAGGTTGAGGTCTAATCGAAAAACAATGATAAAAGCTGAATACTTTCTTCAGTTCTCTCTAACTTATTTAATCACAGTGCTCGAGGAAGACAGACTTTGATTAAGGTTGCCTCAATCAATAATGAAGTCCTTGAATTTGCACAAGTCACTGCTTGCACTTCCAATATTACTGCTACCTGCATCAACAAAAATGACCCATCTGCATCTTAAATCATATATACGGACATGTCACAGATAGAGATCAAAATCAGACTAATTAGGTATTCTCACAGGTTGCCCATATAAATATTTTCACCAGTGAAGCTGCTGCATAACTGTGATATTGCAAGGAAAGTTGAAGAGGAAGCTCTTTTCCAGTTGTTTGACCCAGCTGCAAAGACCTGGCCTCCATGTAGGGGAAGCAGAAGCTGGAGTTGTGTATAGTGCTCTTATTCTTTTGGATACCCATTCCAAATGTGCATCCAAAAAACACAGGATTACTTTCATCAATTGAATGCATATAAAATGAGTCCCCTCGGAAAAATATAATGTTTTGCTGTCAGAGGTGGCTCACTTTCATCGCACATCTCTCTCTTTCTCTCTCTCTGTCTCTCTCTCTCTCTATTGCAAAGTTTAGAGGTCATCTCACTCAGGTAACCATAACAACAACCTAAACCCTCTGTCTAAAGAGATGGTTTGTGTAGTCATTAGTTACAAAAATGGGCTTTTCTGGTTAAAAAAATTGTACTAAGTGTGGAGCATTGAACGATTTTTGAAAAATTAATTAAAGCCAGTACAAAACAATGTGGATTCAGAGGGTTATCAATCCAAATTAAAGCTGCAAGCAGCACTGAATGGGCCCTCACACCCTGGTGTTCATTAGGCAGGGCCGCAGCCGCCTCAGACAACACAGAATACTTGTGAGGGCCCTATCGTATCGACACCCGGTGCTGGCAGGTGCCAGCTGCCAGTGGCAGGTGGCATTGCTATCTTACACCCAGCACAAATGTCATTTTTGCCACTAGTGTACGATAGCAAATCCACTTGCGCCGAGTCTGTGTGCCTAGGGGCGTGAG
>JAPZDZ010000022.1:241272-255643 GCA_029783805.1 Acanthurus tennentii
CATAGTGCTAAGGCGGGCAGAGGGTACAGTGAGATGGAGGGAGGAGGAAGATCTGAGGGAACGGGATGGAGTGAGAATGTGCAGGAGGTCAGAGAGGTAAGGAGGGGCAAGGTTATGGATAGACTTGTAGGTGTACAGAAGAATTTTGTAGGTGATTCTTTGATTAACCGGGAGCCAGTGGAGTTGCTAAAGTACGGGGGTGATGTGGTGGGATGAGGGGGTTTTGGTGATAATCCGGGCAGCAAAGTTCTGAACCAGCTGAAGTTTATGGAGGGACTTTTGAGGGAGGCCGAAGAGGAGTGAGTTACAATAGTCGAGGCAGGAAGTGACAAGGCTATGGACAAGGATGGCGGTGGTGTGGGGGGTGAGGGAGGGGCTTAAGGGTCTGAGGTGTGAAAATGGCACTTTTTCACTTTGATAGAATGTATAGTACAAAACCTCACTCCTCTAAAGACTGTACACTGAAGCACATATAGAGGCAACACTGACCATGGAGTCAAAGCAGGGGTAAGAGCTGTAGAATGATAAAAGTAGAGCTTATCTCCCAGAACCTAAGAACCAACTTTTATCTTCAATTTTTGCAGTTAGATTCCATGACCACTAGATGACACCATGAGTTAACTTCACTTACTATGTTTATAAAAATGTTCTAGATTGTATTATTATTGTCATTATTATTATTATTATTATTATTATTATAGTAGTGTGTTGTTTTTGTGTGCTGTAACAAATAATTATAACAGGGACAGGTATTATGCAGTGAAAATAATTTGCTGTTTATCAGTGTATCTAACACTGTCTCATGTAGATAAGGTGTAGTGAATAACACATATTTACTGTATGATTAATGATGAATTCTTATGATGAATTCTAAGAGGCCAATTGATTATGCTTGTTGGGATCTAAGACCTGAAGCTGACAATATCAGTCAGTAAAAGCAGGATGAAGAAAGCTGCATCTTCATCCTTTTAAAAGATTAAAATAGTTATATAAAGTTTGCCTACCCCCAAATATATATATATATATATATATATATGATGCTTCGGGGGTTCATACAAGGGGGTGTTATCTATTACATATAACTAATAGTATACCTATTATTGTTTGAAATTCTTCCTTCATATTTAATAAATACATATAATGTCTACCTTTATTGTAACAAGAGGCACATTATTTCTGCCTGGAAAGAACATGAAAATGCAGTTAGCTCTGAAAAGAAATGATTTGCATGACAACATTACATGACATCTGTATGGAATACAATGGAAAACAATTGCTATATGGTTGGGAAAATATTTTGAAAATCTTATGTTAAATAATCCTAAACATGCTAAAACAAAGATATTGCATTTCATGATTTTTTCCAGATGTTTTAGTGTATTTAATCTGCAAGTTATGGAACAGTGCAGTGATTATAACTCACTTACTCAAGCCATAACAAATGTATCTAGGCAAGTGGGGAGGGGCTCACAATCACATTAAAAGAACATCTAAAAGTAGGGTTTCCCACTGCAAAATGAAGGTGTGATAAACAGGAGCTTAGAAAACGTGTACTGGTCATCTGTTAAATCATGTCGCAGTCCTGTGTATTTTCTCTGGTCTGTATGACATTTAGGTTAATTTTTACAGTCCTGAAATGCTGAGTTGGAAAAAGGTTACATCTGACAAACACATAAGTTGTGGAAATTAAAGCAGTATAGCAGAAATCTATTCATGCAGGGTGCTTCAGGCGCTTAAGCTCTCCCAATCCCTTTTCCATTCTCTGAATGTGCTGCATATAAAGCAATCCATTAGTCTTGGCTTTGCCAGAGATTTTAAGTGGACACCTGTCCATTAAGACCATCGTTTCAGCTGTGGCTCATCTCTCAAATTATTTGCCCTGAATTTAATTCCTCCAAATGTATTGGAATGCGTATTTATAGTATTTTTTCTGCATTCCTGTTATCCACTACTGTCCATCTTGTTTTAGGACTTTTTTAAAAAGAGCGTCTGCTACATATTAATAATCTGTTCAATACAGCGTCCTTCTGAAGACAAGTGATGCAAAGTGACTGTCTAGATCTGAGCTACTACTCCATCAGCATTTACACAAGGCAAATGTGATGTGAATCTGCTTGTTCACATAAAGATACACAACAGTTCTTAAGAAAAAGGACATCATTTAAACAAAAGTAAGACACAATAAGTATGTGTATATATATATATATATGTGTGTGTGTGTGCGTGTAGAAAGAGAGAGAGAGAGAGAGAAAACATTCCATCGGACTGCCTGTACTCCGAATATATTTATGTTATATACATATATCCATCTATCAATGCATATACTCTTGTTAGACTTATATTTTTAATGAATAACACATTTGGCATCAAATGCTTGCTGACAAAGAGATCTGTTAATGTTTTATCCTTCAAGACTTGAAAAATTTCATCATAAATATCATTAAGAATTAACTGTATTTTCTGTTGAGTAGGAAACAAATGCTGCAGCAACTATTTTTTTTTCAGTTACAGTACAATTTTCTAAGGCTGAAGTCGGGTTTACATTATTTGGTCGACCTAAATCTTTGCTGGGAATACTATTTGTACTTTTCTATTTTAATCTGGGCCTGTCAGTGATGCTAATATTATATGCAACATAAAAAATATTTATTATTTTGAATTTTTAATTAGAAATACAGAAATATAGCAAGCAGCAATTGGAGGGTTCAAATCCCTTTCATGTTCAACTGAAGCAATCAGCAAGAATCTAAGTTGGGAGCCAGAACTGGAGGGCTATGTGCTCACAAAAGTCACTTGAGTAGTTGAAGCCTGTTTAAAGAGAAACGACTAAAACACTTGTCATCTCAAATCCAGCACAGCTACAATAATTACATGCTTGTAAGTACTGTATTCGCCCCACTTTCATGGGATGTCAACAAAATTTTTGTGTAAATATTCAGGACAGAGAGGGATCTCAGTATTTCCCAGACATTTCCCAGACATTTAATCGACCACACCCTCTTACACGAGCCAATATGGCATTTCAGATTTTGGTTAATACCTGCCCCCAGAGCATACATACAAATTTTGTTGAAATTCTGTCTATTGGATTTTAAGGAACAAATTTATTGCATTTTTGGTGTGCCCTTTTGGTCAAAATTTAAATGCTTTGGCACACCTCTTTCAGAACACATTCCAAAACTGCTAATCTGCTAAAAAAAAAAAAAATGGAAGGATAGAATCAAAATCCCTAAAGTAGATGTCACTTTACTGTTTTTCACCTCATGCAAAATAGAAGAAAATCCAACAGGTCATTGTTCAGCTACTTTCTCAAAACAATGTATATCGATTTTTGCTGTATATGGTTATCAAACCATGGTCTCATATGTGTGTGATTCATCACTTCATTCTGAACTTAACCCCTTGCACTTGTCATAATCAAACCATGTGTGAACAGCACATGTATTTCTCAACTTTAGACAAAGCCATAATTGACATTTGCACACCATCTCTATCAAATTGGGGATCTATTACAGGCTTTTATGGGTGACATAAACTGTATCATTTTAGTTAATAGGATGAAGGACAAAGCATTTTTTTCTATATGTTAATTTACCACAACTTAGATTTGCCATTAATTTTCCTGTGGTAAAAATAAAATCTGCATACGCAATACATCACAGTGATCGTCATGAATTATGTCACTTTTTGCAAATCAAAATTCTGGTCTCAACAAGCCAAAATTATGCTTGTTGTCATGGCTTAGCTAATGGCAGGTTTCATGATTTGATTCCATGTTGTAGTGAAATAAGTGAACACTGTCTAGGAGAAAAAAACATTTAACAATTTAAAACCTGTAAACTAGAGTTTCAGTTGCTTTCACAAAAATAAAATAAAGTGTTACATTCACATGGTCAGCCCTCGATGTACATGTCAAATACATGCATTTACGGAAACATTTGCTGAGGCTTCCATGCAGCATTTCATGACTTATTTTAAAATTATTATTACTTGTGAGGAATAGTCAAAGAGGTGGGCATCCACGCTACAGATCAGTTGACACACTGTATATTAATCAGTTTTAAAATATAGACACCCACAGACTCATCTCCATAATACTGGTGTTACCTTACTGGGGTTTAAATCAGGAAAAAGTAGCAATGAGTGATAAGATTGAAAGCCTGCTGGTTACTCTTCTCTCTGCAGGGTTTTCCTCCAAGCACATTATGGCAATGAGTTACAGGCTTAAAGGGCTGGTGTGTCAGCCTGGAGCCAGAGGCATAAGCCCTAGTCTTTCCATCAAGCCTGAAATTAATTAAACAAAGCACAGCCTCAATCATGAAAGTGCCAGCCGGCACTGAATGCCAGGAATTGAAAGGTATTGTTTTTTTTATTTTTTTATTCCTGCGTATTTTAATGAGTGTAGTGTTAAATGGGTAAATACACTCATACTACCCTCTTATTTCTGAACCTCAAGCTACAAAGCAGTATTCTGATGTCATGTCTGTGTAAAGTGACCTATAATATTTCCTGTTGAAAATGTAGAACATAACATGAAATGGGACTGCATCACAAAAATATGGCCTAGAACTGGCTTCGTCCTTTTGTATAAAAGATATCTCTGGTTCCACATGATTTATGATTGATGTGAGCTATGCTAGTCCAATATGATTTATAGTGTTCACACACGCACACACACACACACACACACACACACATGCACACACAGATATATATGTATGTAAATACCAAAATCTGGGAACAGCTACAAGAGGGCTCTGGGCTCCACAAAAATGAGCCAAGTGGCTAAAATAATAAAAGTTTGTTTAAAGGAGAAAAAAACAATAGCACACACTCTTCACAAAGCCTGCACAGCTGCGATAGTTGCCTAGTTTAATTTTGCCATTCACTTTCCCTCTATTCGATGCCAATGGAGTTTGGTGTGCATATTGAAGCCATAGAGAGGGATGTCTCCACTAAGTTTGATACTGATTGTTAGAGGGCATCGTGAGTTATAAGCAAATATTTCATAGACCACGCCCTCCTGCGGCAAACAATGTGGCACTTCAGAATTTGGTTAATACTTGCCTCCAGGGCATACAAACCAAATTTGGTAAAATTTTGTCTTATGGATTTTGAGGAACATATTAATTGCATTTTTGGTGACATCTATGAGTAAAAATTTAAAATGCAATGGTAGACCTCTTCCAGAACTTATTCCAAACCACTCTATCAAGTTTTACAATCATTGTACTAACAGTCAATGAGATATTGCCAATTTCCTGACAAGTCTTTGATTAATACGGCCATGTTCTTGACTGATCTTTTTAATTTGTATAAAAAAAAAAAAAAAAATTGACATGGATAGCATAAACATCCAAAGTGTTGATGTCAGTCTACTGTTTCTTCAATCTATGCAAATTAGCAAAAAATCTGATATGTTGAACTTTTATGGTCCAAGAGGCTTTTTTTGCAGAGCACATTGATCTGCACTTGTGTGTCAAGTTTCAAGTCAGTCGGACTTAAGATGTTAGGGGCATCCCCTTTCTAATTTCCAATTTTGAGTCTTCAATTACAGTGCCATCCTGTGGTCAGTTAGACTTATTTTGCTTCAGAACCTAATGCACCTAATGCAAAGTTTTCATTCCAGCTAACACGAATTTTAGAAAATGTGTCAGAAAAAAACAACAACAATATCAATAATAATATAAAAATAAACCAAGGGAATCTTAGAAGGGTTTTGACCTCTTCAGAGTCTTAACCCTTAAAAACAAAGATGTCAGGAATTTTTAATAAAAAATGCTCATATTAAAAATATACATTGACTAGGAAATAAAATCCTGATATATTAAAGATTTTTTAAATTCCATTATCTTTAATATACTATGTATAGACAGTTTGACAAATCTAAATCAGTAAAGACTGTCTTTGAATGGATTAATGAATTGGAGCAAAAGGGGCAAGTGAGTGCAGACTGTATGGAGAGTGAAGGCATCTAACTGTTGAGAAAAACCTTCCCTATTCTGTATATGTGCTGGTGTTACAGTACAATTGCAAATTGCTCATTCACTGTACTGCTATGTGACTTTCTAATGTCTCTTTTTCTTTAATTAACCACAGCAGTTATTTACAAATATTTATTTGGGCACACATGATAAAGAAGGAGAGACAGTTCAACCCACAGCTTTAGTTTGTCAGTGTTTTAGCAGAGTGCACATACTGCTGTACATCATGCCACCTCAACCCAGCCCCCTGAATAATTGTTGAGAATGAGTATGGTAGGGGGTTGATGGATAGCTGCTAACTATGGGGCCTGAATCCAGGTATAATTAACAGCAGCTATTTAATCGAGTGGCGGCTGCCAACAGAGAGCAGAGGGAGGAGACTCTCGCTGTCTGGCCAGGGAGGAACTGCAGCTTTGTAGCCTCAGCAGGATTTGTTTCACCTCTTTGTCTGCTCAGCCTAAGTGGCCGGACAGGCAAAATGTCTCCTGGCCTGGCATTGTTATCTGGTTGAAATGGACCTGGTCCAAACACATGACAAGCTCTGTCTTAGTTATATCTCCTCCCTCGGCTCTCTCTTTGTGCACATTATATTTGTTGTGACTATACAATGGAAGACAAAATTTTGGGCAGGCAGAATCTTTTTTCAACCAACCTCTTGAAGTCAAGACAGACCTTACCAAAAAACTCAATGTGTTTTTTGACCTTCGATGCAGTTAATATTTTCTATTTACTAAACTATGGTTTAAAAGCAGCTTTTAGTAAACTGACTCTTTCTTGAGATAGGTAAATTATAGTCTGCTTTTATTGATATTAAAGTTGGGTTACCATGGTACAATGTGAAATAAGTTGTTGAGTCAACATTGACTAATAGAAATTTAGGGGTGTTTGAATGCTACCACCTGTGGTTTGCAAACTTAAAGTATAAATCTAAGATGGCCTGGGTAATACAAAAACACTCTCTGTCAATTAATCAATTGCATTGTGAGATTTTAGTGAATGGGAGCAGAACACTTGTAATAATAGTAAGACTGATGATGGAGATCTAGGAACCATTTTTGGTTTCATTGCCCTCTCATACTGTGAATGTGTGGATGTTACCATATATTCAGATACAATAAATAACGGTTCTTATCAAATTTTTCCTATAATATGTAGTTAATATGCTTTACAGGCAGCAATGAGGAACCTTTTTCCTGTGGGTGCAAAGACGCCTCTTTACCCCTTCACTCTTGGTGTTGTACCCTTGACTCTCTCTGTTGTTTTTGTCTACTTCTTTGTAAGGATTTATTCCTTTAAAGGACCTAAGTGAATGTTTAAAACTGTCTTTGATTTGTCAGCAAGTGAGATTATCATGTAGAAAACACTGCCTTGTTTGTCAAGGAGAGGGGGAGAGAGGGAGCGTTTCAAGTTACACACTTGGAAAACAGTTACTTTCAGGCCCTGTTTAGATCCATGATTACCTCCCCTGCACAATCAAAGTAGTTATAATGAAAATGAAACAAATCACCATTGAATCCCTACTCTTTTGTCTGACCAACCTCCACCCCACCTCTTCCCCTCGTACTGAAAGAATGGCTCTGACATTTCAGCCTAGGAGTGGAGAATAGAGGCAGTTTGTAATGTGTGTAGCCTTGCCTTTTCTTTCTCCCCTTGTTGTAGTACTTAAGTGTCATGTTAAGCCCAAGGCAGGGAAGACTCTGAATGACCTACTCTGGCTCACAGTTTGTGTTTACTGTATTCTGCGGTGGCTAAAGCACCAGCAGAGCCCCGTCTCTTATCAGCACATAAAGTCGAACAGATTAGAGACTCAAATTTCCACTTCCAGCCTATGTTGGTTTTCCATTGTATGTGCCTGACAATAGTTTCACATACCCTAGAGCTTGAGTTTCTCTCCTTTTTATTTTGCTGCATATTATCCCCTGTGTGAGTGCTGGGTATTTGCAAGCCAATAACAGCACTGTCCAAAACAGGCCCCATGCCGGGCGCCAGGGATGCCACACTGTTGAGGTGATTCCTGTGTGAGCTGTCAGTGGAAGTGTTCCATAATACATCTGTTAAAATAGAGATAGGAGAAGCTGAACAAATAATTCTTAATGCCCAGTGCATATTTCACCAATACCATTAATTCAAGGGTAATAAATGTATGAATATACTGTATTTGTTTATTTTTGTATCCATATTTTATTGATGCTGTTATATAATTTTCTATAAAAACACTAAATAAAGTGACAGCTGGTTTACAGACTAAAATTTAACCTTTCATCAAATATGATCACATTGCAAAATACAATAATACAAAATAAGTAATACAGGAAACACTGTAACTAGGTGAAAGTCTTTCCAGTCGCTTAAAACTAATAAACACAAGCAAACACAAACACAAGCAAAACATGTTAAGTGAAGTGAAAAAAAATCCCTTAAAGTGTCAGTGTTCACTTCATCTCACATCCAACTGAAATGTGCATAAGAGTCCCCCCCCACCCCTCCATTAAGTAAGTAGAGGAGTCTTTAACTAGTATTGGGCTCATTTACTCCTTGCCCAAATTGGTCCTTTTTTTCACAAACACAGCCACGCAAGTAGCTAAAGCTTCCCAAACCTATGCATGTGATTGACTGTAGTGAGCCATCAATTATGAAACACTGAACTCTGAGCACAAGTATGTTGATTAATAAACTTTATAAACATTCAAACTCTATCTTATTGATTACTGTATTAAATTACAGTGATAAGTTGGATTATCCATGAAAGGTGTGACATTTATCTGTCTGTCTTCTATCACTACACAACACAAAGACATTAGTTGACAGTATACATTGATTGCTGTAGAACCACAGAAGCAGTGGGGGGAGCTATCGTGTTAGTTAGTCTAGAGAAGGTCTGGCTGCAAACAGATTAGGTTTGGATAGAGCAAGGTCAAGAGACAATGTTTAGCAGCTTAATTTGTTTTTGACATGAAATGCATGAATATATTTTAACATGATTAAGATTATTATCTGAGTTTAACTGACGGACTGCCCTGTGGCTTCAGTAGAATTAGACAAGAAATAAATTTGAAAGACAATGCTGAACACAAGAAATTATTTTGGGAGTTCTGGGGTATAAAAATGGCTACTAAAAGCAACCTGCAACATGAAGGCAAAAAAGTGAGGTAATAAAGATCTGGAAACTAGTTTTCAAACATCCTCTTTTTGTGTTAATTCTGTGCTTTAGTGATAAATGCATTGACACATTAAATAATTAAATAATAATAACATGCTGACACAAATTAAGTCTGTAGCTTATTAAACATTCCTATTGTTATACGTATTTTTTGCTTTTAATTAACAAGTATTTCTGTTTTCCAATCTGTGCAGTTTCCAAAATGAATTTTTAGCAATGCATATATGAGCAAACAGATAAATTATATTTAAATAATTTTATATAAATCTAATTTTAAGGTATCATCTAGGTTGTTAATCCAAGTCAGATCAAGTCAAGTATCTTTATTGCCATTGCATAAAAACAACTAAACATCAGAATATGAGACAAGTAGTGCAAATAGAAGAAAGTGTAAAATACATAAAAGACATACTTATAACAAATATATATAATAACTTAAGTCCATGTGCAAATATCAGTATTTTAAGTTAATTACGTAGTGCAAAGTATGCATGTGCTCACAGCAGTGCAAATATTCAGTAAGTTGATGTCCATAACATAAAGTTCTTCAGTAGAGCTGTACAGGGTGTGGTGGGAGAACAGAGGGACTGGGCAGTTTTATCTAGCAGCTTGACTGCTTGGGGAAAAAAAATATTCGTGGAGATTTATGCGTGAATGGACTTGTGTTTCCTACATTAGGATAGGACTTTAAACAAGTGATGAGCTGGGTGGGAGTGGTCTCTGTTGCTGATGCTGTTGGTCTGGGATGATTTTCATGGCAGTATTTCTAACAGGAGATCTAGTTGCTCTCTCTTTGTGCTGCTGGTAAAACATACACACAGTAAGTCAGCACACTCTTGATGGCACAGTTGTAGAAATTCACCAAAAGTTTCTGTGGAAGGTTTGCTTGATTACATTTTGAAATAAACGCTGTTGAATATTTTTGATCACTGAACATGTGTTGGCGGTCCAGGTCAGTTCCTCATTTACAGTGGGGCTGGAAACTCTCTCCACTGCCTCTCCATTTATGTAATGTAGGGAGGGTGTGCGCCAACTTGCTAAGTTCACAATCATTTCTTTGCTTTTTTTAAATAATGAGAGCCAGACTGTAACTGCAACACCATACTGCCAGTTTTTTGACCTCTCTCCTGTGTACAGACTTCTTGTTGATTGAGATCAAGCACTGTAGTGTCATCTACATTACTCTTATTTTTTAAAATATAGTCTTTATAAAACATTCATCATATATTACATTGCTTTCTTTGTCTTTGTCTGTGACACACAAATTACTTGTATTTCAAAGGTATATGAGTTTTATATTATGTTTCAAAACCGTTGGTCATTAAAGTTTTTAAATTTTAATATTTCAGTACAACTCATTTAACACACATGGCCTCTCATTCCTAAAGCTAAATGACCCCTGGGTGCCTTGGAAACCTGTCTCACCCTTTCATTTTGAGATGTTCATAACATATGAACAACTCCTTGATTATTATTGTTGATAGTGGCAATCATAACTGTTTTCTCTTCTTTGTTTTATGATATTTATTATTTTATGAGGAATAGACTGAAAATGTTTTTATTTATTTAGGTAACTATTGCAAAGTATCATCGAAATGTAAGCAACAGAAATAAAAATTAGCTGACAGCTCATTAAGCATCACTGTTTAGAGACAAGGTTAAAGCTGTAGTCCTCAGGGTTTCAGTCCTGGTTACAAATGGTAACAGCAAAAGCAATTTAGTGGGTACCAGGATTTTAAGGACACCAAAACAAACTTTTGTAATTTTTTTAAAAAGTCAGGCAATAATTATCCTTTTTCTTTCATTCTGTTGACAACTGTGATCTGATTTTATGCAGCACACAAAATAAGCCTGTGATCCGCAGTTCACAATAGCAGGAGTGTTGCATCGCTGAGAAGTTAGAGGTGTGCAGCCTGACACCTGCAGCTCTTCCTCAGACTGGCTGCCTCCTCCTGCATTATTTCAAACTTATTTGCTATAAAATAAAATAAACAACAATTTCTGCTCCATTTTGTTCCAGACATATTTTTGATTATTAACAGAAGCCACTATCATGATTCAATTCAGCGACAAATGTTTGTGTAAATGTGAGATTGCATTAGAAGTAACCTAAAAGCTCTGAAGCTCCACCCCTGCACAGAGAGCTGTCTTGTTTTTTGTTTTTTGTTTTTTTTTAAAGTTTATTAATAATAAATGTATCCTGTGTCTTAATTTTACCAAATGTGACACTGCTTGCCCTTTGGCTTCCCACAATTATAAAGTACATCAAATAAATTATTTTCAAGACTATTTTCAAGATTTGATGCACATACATACAGTACATGCATATAGATAGACTGACAGAGACTTCTTCCTCAAGAGTTTGATGACAGAGGGCATTCTTTTAGGGATTGCAGTGTGAGCTAATCTGCTGATGGGTCCACCACTTTTATCCAGACCGGGACAATATCTCAAAAAATTGCTGAATGAAAAAAAAAAAAATTGGTACAATATGTGTCCCTTAAAGGATAAATCATATTGACTATGGAAATCCTCTTAGTGTTTTTGTAAATTTAAACTTGAGATCTTGGTCTTTGCCAAATGTAAACTTTCAGTTTGGACAGTGCGTAGAATGTTACTGATGATGACAAGTCAACAAAAATACAGGCTAGATAAGAATGGAGAATCAAAAACAAAACAAAACAATATAAATAAATAAATAAAACAAAACCCTAGAACAGTCCTTTTTTCAATGTCTTAGAACACTGTGGTTATTTTTTCTTTCTTTTATTTCTTTCGTTTTTCTTTCTTTTTTTATTTCTCCAGTTGTTTCCTCTGTCCAAACCAGGGCTTGTTTGATGGCAGTGAAACAATTGAGTTAGAAAGTTGCGGTCACTAGAAGACAGAAAGGCATCAATTACACTGTGCAAACTCCCAATGCCAGGTCTCTTCCTGGTCAACTGACTAGCGTCTAGCAGCTAGCAGTTGTTTCCCTGAGCTCTCACTCACCAAACATTAGATGGTATCCAGGGAAGCAGATAGGACCAGATGCTTTACAAACAACTTTATAGCCTTGGAACTATGTATGACACACAGCATTTGAAACTATGCTATAAATCGCAAATTTTTATTACATTGACATAATTTTTTTGTCATCAGTTTTTATCCATGTTCAGCTTTTTATGTCTCTGTGTTGATGACAGTTGTGGCCAGTGACAATACATTTTCTGGTTGACTGTCCATGATAATTCTTGCAAACACAATATCTTGCCTTATTGGAGCATCTTAACTGTAATATCATAATGTTTTGTAAGAAAATATTAATCATAACAAAGAACGGCTGATTGTATCCATGTATTATGTTTTGTCAGATACTGAATTGGTCAGCTTTGATGCCCACCTTGAAAATATGGATACAGTTAGATTTTTACAGTTAGATTCTAGGTGAGTATTAACAGGTTTATGATGTCTACGACACATTCATTTACATGAGGGTCTCTCAGCAGAGCTGCCTGGATCATAATTATTTAAAAGTAAGATTAAAAATGTCTCTCAACAATTAAGTGTCTCTAATCCACAAAGCAAAATGCCTTGTCGTAGGGTTTGCCTTTGGCATCATATGAGGCTCCAACTCTCAATTTTAGACACCAGGGACAAATCATTATTGTAATGAGCTATAGGCCAAGTGAGAAACAATGGATGGCTTCACACTATGACTGAGCCAACCACTAGGGTGTAGGATATCAGCTGTTTGTGCATGGAAAGGCAGGTGTGAAACTGCTATCAAAAATTCAATTATCAGGACAAAATTCTGAAAAAAAAAGTTTATAGAGCGTTGCTCTGGGGCTTGTTAATAGCCAAAATGCAAAAACCAGAGCGTCAAACAGTAAAGAGCCAAAAACACTCAGGCAGCCAAAACAGACACAGGGCCAAAAACAGCAGCAGAGATTAGGATGCAGTGGCTGGTGACAGGCCACACACTAATTGCAGTGTCTAAAAAAGGGGCACAAACGACAGCCATTGATAATTTCCATAATGATTCATTTTTAGGGTAAGACTAATTTTCTAGAGTAATTTAACACATACATATCAATGAGCCAAGGCACAGCCTCACAGAGGACGGGAGGGTGAGAGCCCCAGTGTCCATACCTTGATTGCACTGCAGCAGAAATACATAACAATAATCAGCTGGGAGCCGCTTGACAGACAAAATTGAAAAATGCAGATAACACTTACCTACCACATGGACAAAACTACTCCCAACAGAGCTGAGTGGGGCGATCTTTCTTCTCCTGCGTCAGCCGCAGTACAGTGAGTAGAGACACTAATACGCACATTGCGTGCACAATGGGAAGGAGGAAGCAGCAAAGCACAATGTATGGATAAGGAGGATGTTAACCATGCCAAACAAAGGCCCTGCCTGCTGCAGCCACCACCACCGAGAAATCAGACAGAGAAGAAAGAGTGGGGGGCACCCACCTGGATATATAGGCGTGCATGGTCCTGCCCAGATATCAGAATGCCAGTAAGCCCAGCAAAGCACCATGCAGTGGCAGGGCGGGGGAGGACCTGAGTACACTGGATTTTGTAGTAATACTTGTTGTACTGTAAACTTATACATTTATTATTTCATCCATAACTGTAGTTATTCAAACCTGTGCTATGAAGTTTGTATCTGTTACCTTGGCTTGGACTTATTAGTTCAAACCAGAGTCCCTGCAGAGTCCCTGACAAAGCTTTGCAACTCAATTTCATAGAAATAATTACATGCATGTGCATAAGCATGGTCGTGAAGTTTCAACAGCTTTACACCATGGTCATGTTTTGTTTCAAATTCAGACAGAAAGCCTACAAATCATCAACAACCACATGGCAGAGTTTGACTTGGAGGTGGGCGACATGCTGCTGCTGTGGACTGACTGAGAGTTGCAAAAAGAGATAAATTGTATAGCTCTTGTAACATTCACATACAGTTCAATGCCTTAGGTGGCTATGCAGTAAATTTTAAAGCTCATAGCTTTCGTGGTGTTTTTTGGTGCTGGTAAATGAAAATCAGAAGTCAGAACTGTCTGACAGAACAGACATCATCGGCCTTCATAAAGACACACACTGTAAGCAATTGCTGTTAATTTACGGCCAATTTCCAACAGTAATATACTGTATTAATGTACTACGGTTTTGTACTGTAGTTTGCAATGCATTGTGGGCTGTTCAGCCTGAAGCAACAGCGCACAGGCCTTCAACAGTA
>JAPZDZ010000022.1:271452-302849 GCA_029783805.1 Acanthurus tennentii
AGGTTTAAGCACTTCTCTGTAGACCACAGAACAACTTTAATTTTGATTGCATTGAATATTGAGATTTTAGATATTCTGAAGTGCTGAGTCACTGTATTATGCCTGTCCACAATAAACCGTGAATATTTAAAGTAACCTCAGAATATGTTGTAATTAGTGCTGGGCGGTATGACCAAAAATGTATATCAAGGTATTTTTCAAAATATATCGGTTTCACAGAATGACGGTATTTTCTGTTTTCATGCACAACTGGTCCAGTCGTGCAAAACGTAGCGGCAAACGTACGTAAGCCGCTACGTTTTGCCGCTACGTTTTGCAAGCGGCAACGCTACGCAAATGAAGCGGCGCGGGACCAGCCGAAATATAACTATAACAGTAATAAGCCGTAAAGTCATTTCACAGTACAAATACTGTAAAATAACGGTAAAGTGCTGGCGTCTCTGCTGCCAGTACTTTACCGCAAATTGAAAAAATACGGAAATCTACTGTATATAACTTTTACAGTAATAAGCCGTAAAGTCATTTCAGCTGCCAGCACATTACCGTTATTTTACAGTGAAATTCTTTACAGTGCATGCTACCTCAGTCTCAAGGGCTTATCAACAAGATTCACAGGGACACCTTGGTAGCACCAGCAGAAAGTGCTCTGTATTACAAAATGTCTTGTCAGTTTTTATTTCTATAGCACAAAATTACAACATTAGTGTTCTAAGGAATCTACAGTAGGTCTAGATCACACTCTATAATCAATTTCATTTCGACCCAACAATTAAAAGTGATATCCAGATAGATTGATAGATAAATAGATATATACTTTCACTGTCAATTTTACGCAACAATAAAGCTGAAGTGCAGCCTTCACAGTGCAAACAAAAAGTTAATAGACTATAAATACTAAAAATATGATAAGGATGGGTTATAGCAGTGCTTTTCAATTGTTTTCTGTTAAGCCCTCCTTAGGAAGAAGAAAACATTTTGCACCCCCCGCCCTCTGCCACAACTATAAATATCATTTGTTTATAAAATTGTTAGTAGACCTCTGTACAAACAAATTGTGCTGATTTTTTTTTTTTTATCAAAATAATGAAGTCAGGATTAATGGCTACAATGAGCACGTTTTGCACTGCACAACTTTTCGAAGCGAGGTTTGAAGCATGATAGTGCAACTCCCGTCTCCTGCTTCTTGCAAACACAATATCTTGCCTTATTGGCAAGATATTGCCTTATACTCTTCAGTGCAGCAACGGCAGAGAATGTCGGGCTAAACCAGGGGTGGGCAATTAGTTTTTCCAAAGGGCCACATGAGAAACCAGAGCTGTGTTCCAGGGCCGAATCAACAATAACCTGAACTTAACTGTGTTTGATATTAATTTTCTCTACCTGTAAAGAGCAGTAATTTATAGATTTATTATATAGAATGTATAATATATAGAAATACACATTTTCTTAGAGATAAGACAGTTAAGGTTTAGGCATCCGACTCCTTGACCTGCTTTTCATCCGACAAATTCTTGTATTTTTCTACGTGTTTGGTCACGTAGTGCCAGTTTAAATTGTATCCCTTGGACACAGCGACCTGTGTGCCACAAACTAAACACACATCTTTTCCCTTTACTTCTGTAAATTAATATTTTTCAGTCCATGCCTTCCTAAAAATGCGGTATCAATCTTTCTTTTTTCCCATAAGTTGACATGCCACCTGCGCATGTGTCCGTACGTAAATAAAAGACTTTCAAAATAATAGCAGCACAGCGTGCATAGTGTATACTAGTCTTCATTTACATTTCTTGTTTGTGAGTGACCACAAGGGCTGGATGTGGCCTGGTAGTTTCGCCGTGCATGTTCCCCTGGGTCACACAAAACCCCCTGGCATTTCACCTTGCCCCCCTGTTGCCCCACTATTTAAGAAGCACTGACTTATAGCATGATTGCATCTTTTTTGCAATTGAAGTGCCACCAGTGGGCCATCTAGAAAAGGTTCACATCATTGCAGTGGCCCACTATGGTGATCATTCGAGACATCAGTTGGAGAATATCAAGAGGATGTGGCTTGGGGAAAGCTGTCAACAGTAGTGCCCTTCCATCAGGGAAGATACTCACGCCCATGTCTGTAGAGGCAATGACTGCTTTCCAGGAATGCAGATCTGAACTTATCCAACATCAAATCTATTTACATTGGTCCCTCGTTTATTGAGGGGGTTATGTTCTAAAAATAACTCGTAATAGGTGAAATCCGCGAAGTAGTCCCCTTTAGTTTTTACAATTATTATATATGTTTTATGGCTGTAAAACCCTTCATCACACACTTTATACACTTTTCTCAGACAGGCATTAACGTTTTCTATAAATACATTTTTCTCTTGTTTAAACACTCTCAAAGTTCAAACCTTTGTAGATTTTAAAAAATAAATACAGTATTATAGAATGCAACCAATGTTCAAAACCTGTTTTCAGGCCCAAACATTTGTTTGAGAAATAAAAATATAAACGTTTTCCTATAAATAAACATGATAGCTTTTAGAAATAACAAATTTAATTTGAATGATCAATCTACGAGGTTGGACACATAAGAAATTATTAATAGTGACTCACGTGTTCCTCTGACCGTGCACACAATGCGCATTCATACGCGTAAAAAAAAGCATGCAAAATTGCATTAAAAAAATCTGCGAAACAGCGAGGCCTCGAAAGGTGAACCGCGTTATAGTGAGGGACAACTGTACCTGATTTGGCACAATCAGGCTACTAACATACCCCCCATAAATCCACAGTGGTGTGTATGATGTAAAAAAGCTCCAACAGTTTAAAACCTACTCAATACAATTTGCTTCAAAATCTGTGTATATGGGGTAAAGGTCATGAGTTCCCAGTTGATCTGTTAAAATTTCACTTTGTATTTGAAATGATAGGAATAAAAACGTTATACGTTAAAAAATTAATCTGCTTTGTGCTGCAGGAAAGAGGGCCATTCAAGGTTAGCTGTGGGTGAGACACAAATGGTAGTATTTTGGTGATGTTGCTACCTGTTCATCATGACAAAGAAGGAGCTCAGTGGTCCCCATTTTAACAGAGAGAACAAAGTTATTGCTGCTGTGGGCCCCTTTATGGGGGTCCAGGATGCCAACTTTTAGAAAGAAGGGATCTATGCTCCTTAACCACTGAATTATGTTAAATGTTGAAGGGGTCCATGTTGAAATTCAAATAAAAACATCTTGGATCTTTTTACCTTTGGCCATTAAATGATCATAAATCAGTCCAGGGCAATCCGTTTTCCATCATAGTGGGCCTTGGCCTGTCCCATGGGGGTTTGGGGGTGGTGCTGGGCAGGCTCTGAGGCTCGGTGCTGTGGTTGCTTGGGTCCTGGCCTGCTTGTCCCTTGGGGCCCACATCCATTGACAAACTTTCACACATAAACACACAACATTGATACATAATCACATACATGCACAATGGTCACGTTTATGGTCATTTTAGGTTAGTACTTTTGTGCTTTCTTGTCATTGCACATGTAAATGCTGTATTTCCGGTGTAGCTTCCTACTGCAAATGTAAATGCTATTGCATACTATTTGCAGGGCAAACCTGTTCTGACACCACAAGGCACCCAGGCCCTTCATTCTCCATGTCTAAGCTGCTGAACAGACAAGCTTTGGGGGAAAAAAAGTCCTTTTCATACTACTACTGTAAGTACTTGATGACTTCTTCTAATATTTCAACATTTACTTAAGTAAACAGTCGGATTCCTTATGCAAGACTTTACCTGCAGTATTCTTTTACACTGCTTTATTGGTTCTTTTGCTTAAGTAAAAGGGCTGAATATTTTTTTGCATTTGAAGAGGCACAGGAGTAGAGTGTGTATGTCATATGGCAGTCTGATATTTAGAGAATATAAATAGCACTTGACTGACACAGAAACAAATTGGTGTCACTGCATTCCTGCCTTTATGCTTGTTTGGGAGGTCTAATTAAATTTTATTTCTTGCTTTCACCTTGGGCAACTTGGCAAACAACTTGGCTTTAAACTGCTGTCGCTAGGATGCTCTGAGTGTCTGTTCTGCACCTTAGCCCATGACCAGCATGCTTGATTAGCCTGGCATGAAAACAATCAATAGAGCAACCACTGCTTATAGTGCATAAAGAAGACAGGCACAACAAAAATGCTTAAATGTTGTAATTCATGATTAAATGTATTCACGCTAAAGCTTTTGCTAATCCAAGTTATCAAGACGTTACAAGGGCAGGCAAACAGTATTCATTCAGGGAGCTAGCTAGCCTAAGCTTAATACCATTAAATTAACATTACATTGGGTTTCCTAAACGTTAACATTAAAAATTTGCTGATGCCTCGGTAGGGTACAGCCACCACTATTGAGAGAGAGGGTTAAAAATGTTATCCTTAATAAATATTTGAAATTTTACACTTATTTTTCAGAAGATTAAAATTTGGGTAAGGCTTTTTTCAAGAAATAAGTCTGAGTATTTCAAAAAAACAAAAAAATAAGGAAAGATAAGGCAAAAAAACAACAAGAACAGTTCTATAGACTACAGTTGATTTATACTGAAAGAAATTTTTGTTTGTATTTATTGGGAACATGTTAAAATATTATTAAAGAGACTTTTTCCCTTGGTTTTAACCACACAACTTAAATGCCAGTTATATAAATTACAGACATCGATTGAAAGGCTGCAGGATAAATAAAAGCTAGGTTTAAGGATAACTGTAGAATAAAGGTATTTAAATTCAGGTTGTTGACTTTTGCTGCTGAAACTCACTCAGTAACCTAGTGTTGCTTCTGTCGAAGATCTGTCATTTGCTCATAACTTTCTTCAGTTCCGCTTTTTGTAACAATGAATGGAGGAAGTGGGTTTCAAAGCTGTGACTGAAAGCTCAGCGTATGTGCATGGATCCCATGGTGCAACACAATGCAAATCCAGCTTCTAATCAGCATACTGTATAAACAACTAATTAGCCATCCACTGGCCCCTAATGATGTGCTGACAAACAAGTCGAGCAAAACAACGTGGCTGATATAACAAAGGGAGCAGACAATTTACTCTTATCTTAGCAGAGTTGAGACACAGCCTGATTAGAAAGATTTCTATATAGGAAAATCAGGGTGGGAGAACGCTGAAGAGAGAAAGGGAGTCTGGCTTATTCCCTTTACAAATCTTAGAGGGTGGCCTGCAAATATGCTGCATTGCACTGCATATACTGGCAACACGCTGCATTTGGTTATAGTCCAATAAAAAAATTGCTTATTCAAGATTTACTTTTCAATTTCTCAGGCAGTTTTGTTTTGTGGTTTTTAGTCTCCTAAGGCATCCCAGATGAGCTTGAACAAATCATTTATACAAATAATGCATCAATTGTAAAATAATAGGACTTTGTTGACTGTGGTCTGATGTAGCTTAATTTATCAGTCCATTAGCAGCCTAAGAAATAGTGCCCACTTTGAAAAGTGTTTCTGAGATGTGCAGAGAATTGTTCATTCTTCTTTTATGTTTTTATGTTTTTTTTTTTACTTACCAATAGCAATGAATTCTGTTTCTGGCCTTGCGCCTTCTCTTAACATTATTTCAGGGTCTGCTATTTAGCCTTTGTTCTATACAGAAGCTTCAAATGTCGTCACATTCTTTGCTCTGCAGTTATAAAAGGTTAACCTGTAACATCAATATCAGTGAATAACAGCTAAACTTGAATACTTTTAACAGTGATGTGTTCAGCAGTCTCTTTAGATTCCTCTATTTTTTTTTCCTTTTGTGGCTGTGCATAGTGGCTTTGAGCTACTAGTGCTTCACCTATGGTGTGACAACATGGTCACAAGGGTTCACATTATTCTGAGAGCCTTGATGTTACCAATCCAAAAATTTAATATAATGTATTCTTTTGTATTGCTTAAACAATTCTACATGGTGACATTATAAAATTCGGTGTTGCTCAGATTTGTTTGGTAATATAAATGTAGCTCTATAAAATCAGTGTTGTAAATTTGTCTCAAAGTTCTCTCAGAGATCTGCAGTATTCTCCCGCATGCCTTTAAAAATGCATATTTCATCAGCTGGTACCTATTTTTGGTTCACTTTATCTTTATTCCCACTCTTTATTGGCTGCACTTTTATTTAACTACATTAATGATTTAAATTAAAGTGGGTGTTGTTAGACATCTTTTTTGTCTGTTTTTTGTTAGAAAATTTTAATTTATCATCCTAATAATAGGGTACCCAATGTTGTTGTTTGTTTTCATCACTCAGTCTCAATGTTATTTGCAACCTTAACATTGTGCAATAGACATTGGTTAAGGTTGTTAACCAGTACTTGTCACCTAATCATACTTTTGTTTTTATAGTTTATTCACCTTTGTTGTCGTTTGGTGATGTTTAGCTATTAACCTTAGCTTTTTTTAGCCATTAGCGTCTTTGCTGTTGCATAACAGTGATCAGAGATAATTGGGCACATAATACACTCTAGTACAAATGGTGCGTTTGACTGGCCAAGCAACATTAAAACACCACTTTCTCTACTAATTTAGTTTTGACTTTGCTAGAGTAATAGAAATTACCTGTAAGTCTCTGGTGCAAACAACAACAACAACAACAACAACAACATTAACAACATTTTAGTGCCAGGTTTTTATAGTCAAATAAAACAACAAACATGTATTTTCACACCACACTTCATCATAATTTACAAAAAAATACAAAAAAACTTGCAAATAAATTCTGATGCTTTCTTCTAAAACCCGTTTTCTTTTTCAACAGGAAATCAAACAAACGTCTCATCTTATTTCAAAACTGTATTGTAAAAAAGGCCATACTAATTATATTGTAAAAAGCGGCCATACTAATAGTCATAAATAAACAAAACCGAGTGCTCTGGAGTTATGGAAAATTATACCAGTTGGCTGTGATTCCTCAGATGCTGTGCTGAGGAAGCTCATACACAGAGTGTGACTGCTTTCTGCAGTCCTGCAGGAAGAGGACTGGAATAACTGAGGTCAGCCCTTCATGTCAGAGCTCAGCTTTAGAGTCATTCTTTCCTTGCAACATCACCACAAGAAGACAGTGGCTGTCACTCTGTAGACTCAGAGTGTTTCCTGATCAACTTTACTGCCACCTTCTGTGTGAGGGGGCAACGCAGAGTACCTTCTTAATTTTTTCAATTTTTCTCTACTATAACTTGCAGGACTTGTTTGGCACATTTTCCAAACATAAAACAGTCATCAGAGTGAACAAGGAGGTTTTTTGCCATTAAATATGGAGTGCCCATCCCCCTTCAGCAAAAGTGACATTTGTGTGTCATTCTGCAAAAGTGTGTTTGTTTTTGATTCTTTTTTTAGATAATTATAAGATAATAATTTGAGATAATTTGTTTCTGCTTTTTTATTTAATTAAATGTTTAATTAAACTGGGGTGTAATTAAGCGTTTAATAGACTTTGGTACTATGTGATATAAATAAAAAAAAATCCTCCATGTTCTTTTTCATACTGATAGGATGGTTCTATTTATTCTAGGGGGTTTACCCTGCTGTATAAATTCAGACAGTTTGGCATAAATTACTTTCAGAAATGTCTTTGATGGTAGTATAGGTGTTCTTGAAAGAGTAAATAAAAGTATCCTAGATAGTATCCTATTAAACTTAACACAACATTTTTCCATTTTAGTAGATCACTTGTGATATCTTTAATTACCCTCTCGAAATTATCCATGTATAGTTGGTTTTATGATGTACTTACGTTGCAACAAAGCTATTTAAACCCTTTCTTGGTCCACTATAAAGATTTAAGAGAGCCTGGAGTTTCTTTTTTATTTTCATAATCTCTGTTTTATCTATACTGATCTCAAATCCCGAAAGAAGTGATATTCTGATAAAATATTAAATAAATTAAGAATAGATTTATAATACTTAGTAAAATGTAAAACCAAATCATTTACAAACAGATTTAAATTGTATTCTTTATTGTTTATAGTTATCCCAGATATATCCTTATTTTGTCTAATCAGTTTTGCTAGTGGTTAAATAAATATTGTAAATATTAATCAGGATAGCAGACATCCTTTTTACTTTCTTAAGTAAGCCGAAATGATTTTGATAGAGTTCCATTAAAATTTATATTTGCATGTGGTTCTTTGTATAATGCTCTAATAAGATTTATAATTTCTATTGACATTTTAAGTATTTTCAAATTATTAAAATGATAACTCCATTTGATACAGTCGAATGCTTTTTAGTATCTACTGCTAGAACTGCCATTTTTTATGTTGTGCCCACATTATATAATGTTAAGGCAGTACCCTACATTTGTTTGAAGATATCTATTTTTCACAAATCTGATCTCGGTGTGATGTTGGGTTTTGGATATTTGAAAGAATTTTGGCAGTATAATTTCTTATTACCGAAGAAAGGATTTAATTATCATAATTTTATCAAACTTATCAATCAATCATTTGGTCTATCACCTTTTTTACCTGGTTACCCAAGCTTTATTTAAATTTTAATCATAAGTGTTTGCCTGCTCTACCAATATGGGTACTAGTTTGCTGCTTTTCCTTGTCACTAAATTTTGAGAGTTGAGGGTTCAATAGAAACAAAAAATTAAACTGTCACTTTATGGTCTGTTTACTTTAAAACTGAAGAAACAGGTTCACTAAGAAAATACTCAGCATAATAAATATAATTACAACAATCATCAATTCCTCCTAACCAGGACAGCAGTTAATTTCCAGCTTTTACATTAATGCATAAGAATTCTTCATTGGAAAAAATCTTCTCTATCCCTCTTTTACTGTCTATGTGTAGAATGTGTGTTGAGGTTTACAAGTAAACACACAATCCCAACTGGAAAGCTGAAAGAGACAGTGTAATCAATATGTTGTAATAGTGTAGCTTCTTAATGATCATCAATGGATTGAAATAAAACAGAAACTTGAATGATGGAGTGTCTTAAAATTCCAAGTGAGTCAAGGAGGACTTATACAATGTGGGAATGCTATGACCCTGCTGTGGCAGAGAGTTGAAGACCTTCAATAATAGCATGCTAATTTTGTGGTTAGCATTGTTGGCTTACAGCTAGAGAGTGAATTTGACTTTGCACCAGGACAGAGCTTTGCTTGCCTGGGTTCTCTACGGGGGCTACAGTTTTCCCTTATATTAAAAACATGTATATAAGGTTGTCTTCTGTCTGCGCACTTAACCAAAGCATTGGTTGAGGGATGGAGCTGGTCCCTAGGCGCTACGCAGGATACATTCCTTTGGAATAGTTAATTGCAAAGATCAAATTTTACAACACTGTTGTAAGTTTTGGCAATATAACTTGATTTACACGTGACAAACATCTTGCTCAACTTGTACTCTTAAAGAGGCATGCTTGGTGCACAGATGTGAGGCTTCTATTATAACCATTATAGCATCTAAAGCTGCTGCCAAAAATGCTGCATGTACCATGTGGGCTTCATGCTCTACATTTATGTGGCTAGTATTTTCCTTTTCTTTATGCCCCAATACCCGACCCTCAAATAGATAGAAACTATAAAAAAGTAAGTATGGTCTGTTCAGAAGTTTTTTGAATAAATATCTTATTGTAGGCGATGAATAGCAGAGCAACCATGCCATCCTTTACATTACACAAAAAAGTCAATAATTATCTAGTTAACTGTAAACGGACTGCGTTTATTTAGTGCTCTAACAGTCTTGAGACTAACCAAAGCGCTTTGCAACAGTAGGCAGTATATACCTACTCACGCACTAAGGAGACACAGGAGGCTACTCTGCACAGTGCCAACCTTCCCATCGGGAACTCATATACACACTTTAACACTGATGGAACAACGGCAAAAATGGGCAAAAGGGGTTTTAACATCTAGCCCACAAACACTTAGACATAGAAACTGGAGGTGTTAGGGCTTTAACCAGTGAATATTTTGATAAGTTAATGACAATCCCATGCTAGAAAGACTGTCAAAAATTTGTGCTTTTTTGTGTTGTGTGATTGTGACAATGATCCTTTAACTTTACTTTCATTTCAGGCTCGCTATTGGTTGCATTGCTGCCTCTTTCAGTCTTGGAAACTGTGGGCACTTCACTGTAAAGACTGCTGTTTGGTCCTCAAGTTTAAGCTGTAGACACAACTCTAGTCATAAGTTACGATTCCAAAACATGAAGTTCAACTCATTCTGGGCCTATTGATGGAGATCCTCACAGGCTTTCACACAGTGGAGCTTCTGCTAGAGCTTCAGGAAATTATCAATAAGCATGTAACAGTGGTCACAAAAACATTTGTAGCACAGGTGCTCATGATGGTCAAGCAATGAAAGTTAAAATTTGCTACTAACAAAAATAATGGCCAATGCCCTGTTTGTTACAACAGAGTCAGAAGTTTTTGATCATATGTACACTCGAACAACCCTAGTACCCTTTTCACCTAATATAGCCAGTAAATATTTGTATATAGTGTTCTCTTTAAATAATGATCTAAAAGTTTAAATACATTAAAACCTGACTATAAGAAACATAATTACATATTCTCTGCAAATAACTTTCATACTTGAATTTGTTTTTTGATTTGAAAAAAAAAACATGAAAGACTTGAGACTTAAAAAACCCCTCAATGATGTGAAAGAAAGACATACAAACAGTGATTAACTTTGCTTTGAGAACAGTTTTATTATAGAATGTTTTTTGGTATGTTTGCCATGCACTACATACAGATCTAAGGTTTTGCTACCATTCAAATTAGCAAAGCATTTTACAATATTTTCACATTTGCGTTCCAGGCAAAAGATATAACTAGTCAAAACTGAAAGCCATAAGTTATCTGTGAATATTCTCATTCAACCAGGTCATGGTTATTCTGGGCAAATAAATCGAAGGCAACTGGACTCAGTAATATGTCTGTCACAGACATATAAGAATGAAAGCCATAAGGAAATTGGAGCTATAACAATACATATTTATACTCATTGCTGGCATGGAGGGCTAGCTTAGCTGCTGGCCTGGCTTGGTCTGAGAGCTTTCCCAAGGCCGAGAGTAGCAGCAGCTTCCCTGCTTCTATAAACTGTCAGCCACACCACAGGTGTTGATTTATGCAATTAATAATTCACAAAGTTGCTCTCTTCTATGTTGCCCAGATGCCTCCCTGCACTGCCAGCACATGTCAGCTGCACATTGAACTGGGCATGTCACCGATGCAGAAAAAAGACATAAATATTTAAAAAAAATATACACCAGAAAGAGGCAGTGGAACAGGCTGTACATCTGAACTGCCATGTTTTAGTGGCCATCTTCTCTTTTTTTTCTAAAGGTGGGAAAGAGATGGAGAAATGTGCCATCTAGACAGGAAAGCCACATGTCTCCCTGTTCCTCTGATTGCTGCTCCCTAATGAGCATGGCGGATGGTGAATCTTTTCAGAGCAAATTGTTGAAGACATCTGGCCAAGCTTTCTCTCTGATGCAGCTGAAATGTCCCTCTAGATGGTGTTGGCATGGCAACCTCTAACTGCTTTTCAGCAGCATTATGGTTTGAAAGGTTTAGGGTCCATAGTTGAAAATCCATTTGGGCCTCTAGCAGAGCGCTCTGCACTCCACTCTCCAGGCTGGAGGTGCAATAAATACTCCCTTGCCCAAGGAAAAATAGATCCTCTTTATGAATTGATGGCACTCATGGCACCAACATGTCTTTGTTGCTTGCCTTTGTTATAAGGGCCTTATTAGTGGTAACACAATGGAGTGGTTTGGAAATGGTAGTGTCTAGAAAAATTTGGCCTTAATGGAAAAGTTAAGAATTTTTTTTGTCACATTCTTTTATGAGGTTCTATGTGAATTACTGATTTTTAGTCTTGTTAAAACACAGACATAGAAAATTGCAAAAAATTGTACAATGCTCTGCATTGCTACTACCAAGCAGCTCTACTGGCACAGCCACTGCAAAGAAAAAACTACCTGTATTTGAAGGTGTGATGGAGGGGGGAGGTTGAGGAAAGAGTGGAGTAGAATGAGGAGCTTAGGTCCATCCCTGCAGTTAGCTACCCGTAACAACATCTAATGACCCATGCACTTCAGCTAAGATGAGGCACTCCATCCACAGTATTATCTGGAGGGTGCTATGTTTGAGGAAATTATCTCATCATCATATACAAAATTGCATCAAACTTATTACTATTAGCACACCAGGGTCTGTTGGCACATTTTAAGTAGGCAAACTAACTAACCAAACATAACAGTATTCCAATTCAGTTATTAGAAAGGATATCATTTTTAAAGCACTAGGAACAAATACTAAATAATGAATCTGACTGTAATGTTCCTCCTCTCCTCCTTTGTATACAGTTGTGGATGTATCCACAGGAAACACAGGACAGGTACAGCAATGTATTTGAATGCTGCAAAGATCTTATAGATAATCTTGAGCAAATTAAGAAAAAACTCTTTGTTAGCCAGACCTTTAATATTGGACACTGTGGTAGAATATTTTAATGAGTATACACAATACTAAAGTTGCATTGCATTACTGGCATATATGTGTACTAGGAATCAACACAATTTTCCTTTTTTAATTAACATTTTTCAGACTGCGGTATCGGAATTAAACCACCAATTCTAATTTTTAAAAATTAGAGTGAACTTATAGCTCTTTGGTTTGGTGTCCATGGAGCTTATTTTAAGGTATACTTATTTAAATCAGAGATGATTTTATAAACTGAGCAGAATGTAAAGGCTGTTTTTTTTAACGCAGAATTTTTTTGTGTAAACTAATAGTTTCTCAACAAAAATTTCTGTGCATGTTATTTGATATATCCAGTGTATAATAAAACTGTAAAAAGGATTTTCATAATATACAAATATGAGATCTAGAGATGACCTAGTTCCTTTCTGGTTGTGGTTCTGATAAATGTCAAAGTACTCTGCACTACAGTTTTCAGATTTGCAGATATAAGGCTTAGTTTTATTGACTGTATCTGTATTTAAATGTAGATCCCACAGATCCCTACATTTCCTCATTCACATCTCAAATTTATGATAATGCATCCTCAGCTTTCAACTTTAACATGAGTTATTCACAGCTGTGCTGAGGGCAGATGCATCCCTGGTTTATGTGAACATCAATTGCATTTACCCCTAACCTAACGGCCTTTCATTTCTCCATATTCAATACAAAATATCCTTGCTACCAGGCTCAAGATTCTGCTTATTACTGCCTCTAACAAGACAGCAATAAAGCAGCAAACATAGGGACATGTGAAGACTACAAGAATCAAAACTTTTATTGCAGCTTTCATACCACTTCTGTCACCTTCACCATGCTTTCATTTTAGTAAAATTAATTAAAAGTTTTTCAACAGCAACAACATTTTATCACTGCTATAATAATATTTCATTGTTTAAATAATGCATCCCATGTCATTGTTTATTACATTGTTTTTAGTAAGTTCAAAGTCAGAAACTCAAGTCATGAAGGGAGTCTTAGGTAAAACCCCTTTTCAAAACAAGTACACCCAGCGCACTAGAGTCAAATGTGCCTTGCACTTAGACCACCCAAAACCTGGTCTAAATGCAAGGCGAAAACATAAAACAGTCTGTACCGTAAGATACAATGCAGTTGGCCAAGGTGCTCACACACATCTCCACAATCACACACACCGTTCTTGTCTGTTTTTGCCTCTCAGCAGTGTAAAATGTTTAAGTGTGTTTTGGACATATTTAGTAAAGTTAAAGGGTACTTTGAAAACATTTTTTCGATCACAAAGTGTACATTTTGAAGTAAACAGCGTGTGTATGGGAGTGTGTGTATCTTGCATTTGGCCAAGACACACACCCCTTTCATTTATGTGAGCTCCTCCTCACGTTAATAACAAATTAGAAATAATTGTAATCAGAATGCCAAATTACTCATAATGAACAGGACAGGATCACAACTGTCAAATTGTCTTTAATAGATCGGTTGCTGACAGCTGGAGCAACTTCCGTGTTTGTGTCAGCGTATTTGTTTGATTAGAAAAACAAGGATTAAATAATAATTATCTATCTCCTCTGTCTCCTCACTGCTGGATCGCCTGTTTTTTTGCTTAAATTCAATACTAACAAGTGGCTGAAAGAAAAACAGTCCTTCAACCATTAATTACCATATGTATTCTATTCAAAAAATGAATTTAATTTTTAGATGTGTGTGTGTGTGTGCCTGTGTATGTACGCATTTGCCTGTGCAGGCGAAAAAATATTGTAGACATAGATGTGACAAAACATGAAAATGTTTGCCTTATTAATAATTTGACTTAAGGGGGGAATTAGCTGAGAACTGTCTGACACAATAGACATTTGTGTGTTTTTGACTAAATTTGATCTATTATAAACACTAAAAGAGTAATGTTTGCAATGTACAAGAGCACTGTTCATCTCAGGAGTTACACTTACATTCTACAAAATCCTTTTATGAAGCAAACTGGAAGGTAAAAGACACAAACAAACACTAAACAAACAACACTGTTAACACAAATTAACTGAAACACACTGAGCTCAGTGCAAGACTACCAAACTGAGAGGAGGACAAAAGTGCATCCCAGCAGTGCAAGATAACAAGTGAAGAAGAGGCGGCCTGCTTCAATCTAGCAAAAGCTCATGTTCCTTTCTTGAGCATCTTATCAACCATAACATTAAGATACATTGGGTCCTGATGGTAGCTGGTTCAGGCACAAGGCTCTGTAGTGATTAATTCCTCTAGACCAAAATCCAAATCATTAACTGGTGCCTCCTGAAAAACAAGAACTAGAATTTCATTAGACCTTTAAAGTTGCATTATATCCCATGCGCTTCTAAACATGCCTGATACAAATGTCACAATAATACCCAATGGTATGACATCTTTGTGTATTACAGTTGTTGTTTTGCATTATTTATATGAGTGAGGCTGAGACAGGCTTCCTTTTATAAATCATGCCTAAGCAAGAGTATTTGTTCTCATGATGAAGGCAAATCTAACACATGTAACATTAGGTTTTTATGTGCAGGTCCTGTATTCCCATCCCATTTCAATGCATTTGCCAGCCAGTTTCTATAGCAACCTAAGCAAAGGAAGACTAGTGTTTAATTGATCCACTAATGCATTTAGCTACACACTCACCACTAAGTTGCCTTTGTTTCCAGGTCACATTTTAGAAACAGGCATTTACATAAAAGCATTTGCTGTTGCGAGAACCAATCATTACAAACAGTTTTTACTTTTTGTCCTTTGGCAATAAATGTGGTGTAAACACTGACTATTAAAAGCTACAATATTGCCTCATCAGGGGATTATTATAATACTAATGGTGGTGGAAAACATGGAAAGTTTGGCAGGCATTTTCTCCAAACAGTCAGTAATATGGTGAAGGCTAATTAATAGTTGTATTACAAACAAAAACTTTCCTCAGGACTTACTCACAATTAGATCACTGTATCTATATATTCATATACTTTTTAACACATTGGTTGGAGCCCAGTAGTAAGATTTTATATTTGTGTTTCAATGTCTTAATATTTTCCTGTTTCTGCTAAACTGTAGAGAGGCTTTAAACATTGGTTAATTTATATTTACCATAGATAATCAGTGGTAATAATCAATATTGGCTACAAAATCCTGCACAGCAAACAGCATTTTTGGAATTTCACTGTCGAGTTTTGACATTAGATTAAACTACATAATCACTGCCCTGTGTGGAAGACATTTTTGCATCCTGAACACGCATATTCACATTTTTAAAGACCCACCTTGCATAGGTCTATCTGCACAGGCCCATCTGCAAATAGAAATACTGAAAATACTGGACCATAAAAACTCACAAGTACAGCACAGTATCAGTATCAGTATCAGCACAGTGGGCATGTGTTTAGCAATGTTGGCATCCCATGATCTGGAGACATGCCATGGGCCTGATGTTACAAAGGACACCAGGCACTAGGCCTGCATGATTCAGGAAAAAAAAAAAATGAATCTCGATTTTTTGGCTTTGAATTGAAATCACGATTTTCTGCCATGATTTTTTTTCTCACAAACTGAAATGTTTATTGTACACATGAACTATGGTTCTTGGGTCCACACACCAGTAAAAGGATGAGATTTCAATGAAAAAAGAAAATGAAGGCTACTGGCCTACAGTAGGCTTTGAAAATTGTAACATAAAAAAGCGTTAATTAATAAATAAAATACAATCTGCCAACCTAATAAGGCTTCAGTGATAAAAAAAAAAAAAATGCAATGAAAATTGAATAATTTCTTTTAGACATAGGCTAGGCCTCTCAAATTACCCTGGATAAGACCCTGAACATGGCACTTAAAGATTCAACACCACCGAAGTACCACCTATTTTCGGAACGAGGACGGTTTGGGTGGTGGGCTGATTCTCATCATTACTACCTGGGCTTTCAGCAACATCCATTTTGTGTTCATTTGTTCACTGAGTTTTCCTTGCGAAACTTTCAACTCAACTATTTGATTCTGTGTGCCGTGGATCACGTGACCAAAAGGCGCTTTGTCATAGGATAAGGGAGAAGCCTTGGAGCGCTTGTTTACAACTCTGACACATGCCACCGGCTCTTGAAAAAAAAACTGACGTAATTTAGAAATTAAATCACATGTAGGGGTGAATCGACATCGAGGTTTTAAAACGATCAATCCTGCAGGCCTACCAGGCACTTAATGCTACTTGGATGACAGTATCAAGATTGGCCCAGTTTTTGTGGATACGGCTCTGATGAGACTGGAGGAGTATAGACTGAGAGCTAAGAGGAGCAAATTTGAGTTTTTCAAAGACTCTGTTGAGTAATGTGGATACAAAACTGACAGACATGGATTCCCCAAGACCCAAGTGAAGATTAATACTATCCTGAATGCTCCCCACCAAAAAATGTGAGCCAGCCACTATTACCACAAATTTCTGCAAAATTTCTTAATATTGTTACAACCAATCAATGTATTGCTGCAGAAGGACACCAAATGAAGGTAGACTAAGGGCTGTGAACTAGTGCTTACAACAGCCAAGCATCCTTTAACCTCAGATGAAATACCGACACTCTATAACCCAAACCTCTTTCTGGCCTAGTTTGTACATCTCCATATGGCATAAGAGCTGTTTCTTTACTCCCAATGACTAATGGCTCAGACAGACCTATTGCTTTTGTATCTTGATCCTTAACATCTGCTGAACAATTATGAGCAAATTGACAGAGAAGGTTTGAGCTTTGTGCGGAGCATGAGAAAGTTTAAAGACTACTTCAATGAAAGAAGTTATACTCTGATTACTTATCACCGTCCTATCTATGTCTATGTCTATCTTCAGTCCCCAAAAAGGTGTTCCAGCAATGGCAGGTGCATATTTGCGAAGGACTTCATTCTTAGGAGCACACACACTTACACTATCAAATATAAAGGAACTAATCTCCATGGAAATGCTGACGGGCTATCACGCTTTCTACAGCAAATCCTGAAAAAGTTAGTAATCCCTCTATGATACTGCATGGCTGTAGCTCCAAAATAGACATTAATCTTTCCTAGTCCAAAGTTTCCAAAGTTTATGACTTAACAATGAACGGATGGCCATTACACAAAGACACCAAACTCTCAGAGAACTCTAACTGGCGAGACCAGCTTTCAGTGTGCCAAGGTTGTGTCATGTAGGGGTCAAGTGCTGTTGTGCACAAAAAAATTGCATCTCAGAGAGCTAACCTCATTGCATGAAGGACACCTTGATGTGTCTCAATGTCTTGCCAAAAATTATGTGTGGTGGCCTAGTATATACAACCATATTTAGACTATGTCCGGCATTTTAATTGGCTGTAGTTTTCAGATTTTTTTTTTTTGCTTGCCAGAAACTATCACAGTCACACCAATAAATGGCAATCTTGTGAGATACTGTCACAGACAGGACCCATGTTTTACACTGTGAGTGTGGGGACAAACATGCACTGGTTCAGTCAAGTCAAGTCAAGTTAATTTTTTATTTATAATTGATTTTAATATAAAATTACAACTTATGTTGTCTTAAGACACTTAACATATACCATAGGTCTAGATCACACTCTCTAACTGATTTTATTAAGACCAAACAATTGAAAGCATTTCCTATATAAGTAAGTACTTGCAACAGTGGCGAGGAAAAACTTCCTTTAAACAGGCAGAAACCGAACAGATCCAGTCTCAGAGGTGGGCAGCCAGTTGGGCTAAGAGGGAGTGAGAGAGTAAGAGAGTGGAAATAGAGACAGAGAGAGAAAAAGGGAGAGAGAGGGAGGGTCCGTCAACACTCATGTTGTCATGATGTATGGTAATGATGTGTCCAGAATATCAAAAGTTTTTATGCTCCACAGATATTATAGTTATGTTTGTGATCTGCTCCCTTGTGTTTTGCATGCGAGTTTGATATCTCTGAAAAATGTATCAGTCATACATACATACATATATATGTGTGTGTTTGTATATATGTATATATATTTATATACACACACGCACATAGGCACCCATAATATATGTGAATGTCAGACTTTTAAAAAGCTTCTGTGGCTTAAGGTAAAGCACTAGATCACAAGATGAGGTAACATGCTGTGGTTGTATTTGTCCCATGTCCCTTGGGGCAAAAGGGAATGGTTGTGTGCACAATGTGACCAAATCCCACCAGCCATTACTGTAATTTAGAGAAAATTAACAACATCATAGAGGCAGGCATGTGAAAGCAGAAAAAGCAAGACCGTGTAATTCCCCTTAAAGACAAGACAGCATGAGTGGGTAAGTGTGTGTTGCTTTACAAGTCCCCAGCAGATTCCAGTGTATACAGTAAGACATGAGGGGTAATTATTAATTATTCAAGACAGTAATGCTGGAATAGGTAATTAAGTGACAAACATGACATCTTCAATCTTGCTGCTAAGTGATGAATGTCATGAGGAGACTGCAATTATGTCATCTCATTCATACGGTAGTATGGTAATTGCAAAATTAAAAGCACTTCAGCTAATTTTGGCTTATTTTCAGAGTCTAGTCTTTCAGGTAGGCTTGTAATCACTGAAGCGTACAGGAAGAATAGAACACTGTGCATATTTTAAGTTGAAAATAACTAGTATTCACCATCCCTGGGATGAAGTCACTAGACCACAGAGCTGAATGTAATGATTCAAATCTATAATCTAAAATACTATAAAAATGCCTCAAATGATTAAGGAGGTGCTGCAATATACAGTATACAATTGGGTCTGATTACAGTGGTTAGGTAGCAGCTAAAGTCAGTTCTACAGGCTACCCAAGGCAGTATGTAAACAAAGATGCATGATCTTTTCACTTTGTTCTTGCTGTATATGGGAGAAAACTATGACAGACATAGAAGGTTCTGGTCTTTTTTTTAATGTTATTTGACTAGAAACTATTTACACTTTAAACTATTATCATTACAGTATTTATTTAAAAACATAGTGTGCCTTACAATAATTATCACAACACTGGTAAAACAGGCTTACTGTTTTTCTCATCCTTGGAATTGTAGTTAAAAATAGATAAATTCAGAACAGTTTTGAAATAGATTTATATTTAAAATTTGACAAAGCAAAAGTAAAACTGCCTTACAAACTCAATAATATCTCTCTGGAAATAAATCTAAAAATGTCAATGTCAGTGTAAAATTACTTATATTCCTGACATGCATCTAGCTACTGTAGACACACAAGCAACACCTCCCTACACAGACGCACACACAGACGCTCACACACACACACACAAACCCACACACACGCACCTCTGTCCACATAAATTCTTCTGTTTCACTCTTAACCCTGGCATGACTACCCTCATCCTTTCTCTTATTAAATTTTCTCAGATTATTTCCCACACTTTTTAAATTTGGTATTTAAATTTCTCTACTTGTGGCTCTTGGTGTGCAGCAGGCAACTTCTGGGAGCATATCCCTCTTATTTTCTCCCAAGAGTCAGCCTTGGCAGCAGCTACAGCACTATAGCAGGTCAATCCCAGCCATTTTTAAACACGAAAAATGCAGCAACAACGAAAAATGCAGCAACCACTGCAGTAACATCCCCAGCAATTCACTCAATAGCAATTGTTCTTTATAAGTTATGTTGGGCTGAACCTGGGTATTGCCTACAATCTCACCCTAAAATATGTATAACAATACAGGAGCCATGTTGATATTGAATAATGATCATGTTCTACACAGATTCTACTATAACAGCTGTCACGTATAATTCTGTAAAACAGAGATGGATAAGCCTTAAGGATTGTGCAACTTATAACACTTCTGTTTCTAATCCCAGAGTTATTAATAGGTGGAAATAAGATATTCTTGAACTTTAAAACTAAAAATGGTCTTTCCTGCTCTGTGTTTCTTTTTTAAAACTGTGCCACAGCATTCACTGCTGTATAAATACAGAATACAGAAGCATCAGTATCAAGATGCATATCAGCAGGGAATAAGTCACAATATGTTGCTGTAAAGATATTTTGAGAACAGCCCTTTTTAAAACCTTGTTCCGTGTGCCCCTTTTATACTTCAGCAGCAAAGGTCTCTGCATGGCCCTGATGGGAACTTTAGAGGGAGCTCAATGAATTTATGCTAGACTAGCCACTCTGATCCTGACTGGCAATAGGTTTGTTGTCCCACCCCTCCTCTTGTTTCCAACCAAACCTGCAAACAAGTTGGGGATCTAATCCTATAAACACACAAACTATGACCTAACCCACAGGGTCAAAGGCATTCGACAGAGGCAGTATCCAAACAGCAGTCCGTTGTTCTTGTGGGCTATCTCCAGAAAAGCAAATCATAGGAATTTCCTGTGTTTCATTGTCACCTCAATGTGAAAGTATCTTCTTTCAGGTCAGTGGTATACCAGTTGCCTGGCTGAACCAGTTCAAGTATTCTCAATGGATAAAAAATTTAACATCTTAGAGGCAATTGTTGGGATCTCACGGTGCGAGCTGAACAATGAAAGGCCTTGCAAAGCACACCTCAGTGTGAAATCTGGCCTGCATCTTAGTCTAAGATGAGACCCTCAGGAACTCAGATGAAGAACACTAAACTGAACTTCCCAGAGTCCCCCAGATTTCACACCTAGGTGTCAACTCTTTCAACAAAACCCAACTCTGTCCCCATGATGCTCTCTTTCTCTCTCTCAACCCCCAGAGCAGGAACAAGAGAAGCTCTATGTTCAATTCAATTCAATTTTATTTATATAGCGTCAAATCACAACATAGTTGTCTCAAGACACTTTACATGTGGAGGATGTCAAGACCACACTCTATAAATACATTTGTATTTTAGATTTATAGGAACCCAACAATTGAAATCAATTCCCACATGAGCAAGCACTTGGCAACAGTGGCAAGGAAAAACTGCCTTTTAACAGGCAGAAACCTCGGAAAGATCCAGACTCAGAGGTGGGCGGGATCTGACGGCACCGGTTGGGTTGAGAGAGAGAGCATCAGGCAGAGCCACGGCAGAAGGCACAGCTAAGATCAGCAATCCCGGTGCGACCTCAGTCCATGGGTATCTGTGAGATGAGAAAGCACAAAGACTCCGGGGAAGGTGGCAAGTTAGTAAAGACAAGAGAATTGCAAGAATGCAGAACATATAGGAAGAGAGATGAAAAAGAGGAGCTCAGAGTGCCATGGAGTCCCCCAGCAGCCTAAGCCTATTTAGCAGGGTTAGGGTTAGCTAACTAATTGGCATCTTCTTTTCAGAGGAGAGGCAGAGGATACTGCCCTTGCTCTCCCTTAAACCTCCCAAAGTATGGTACAGTGCAGGGCTCTTTCTCAACAGCCCCACTGGATAGGACACAGTCCTCACTTCTTGCTCTTCTTCTCAGCCTCTAGAGCAGGGAACTCCCCTTAAGACAACTTCTCTAGCAGTCCTGCTCAATGCAGATTGCCACCCTGCCCTCCTTCTTTCCAAGAGCAGCAACGTGAGAGCCTGCCTAAGAATCAACAAGGAGTGAACAAGTTAAGTCTGCACCAGCAGCCAGGAAATAAGGTCTGCCAGCTGAGACTTATAAGCAACAAGCCTCACAAAACAAAGTTAGGTGTGAACTGCTAACTTGAGGAAGAAAGGGGCAACCCTTTGTCTTCAGAGACCCAGGGTTCAGAGGGCCAGACCAGCCTGTAACCCAACAGGAGGCCTAACAAACCTGCAGCTTATTTGACTTGACACCCCTACAAGCCTGCAGCTTCATGAACTTTGCAAAGCAACACACCAAAAAGCACATCCTGTCCCTACAAAGACTTGGTAACCTAACTGGGCATAACCTAGCATAAGATAGCACAGAAAAGCTCAACCAGTAACTATTCAACTTCTGTCACAGTTGTAATGATTTTATTGGATGTGTTCTGTGAGCATTATGTCTAAGCTTGGTTATTATTAAGTTAGTTGTTTATTTTACATACATAAAGGACCGGAAGCACAACCAGTAACTTGCATATGAGAAACCTGTGTGTAACTAACCCTTCTCTTCTAACCTGGCACCTTTAACTTACATGCATTGGCCATAAAAAAAGAAATGTTTAACTTCCCCCACTGGCTATGTGGAGTTGGTTATAATCTTCGATTTGGCCATCTTTGTTCCAGATTCCTTTGTTTAAGCCATGTGGTTTAACTATCATTTTGAGCCAGACATCTTGCCTTTGTCTGTCCAACAGACACAGACACCGACACATAGACACACACACACACACACACACACACAAGTAAATAGTACTTATGATCGTCAGATAAGATATTGTGTTTTTAATCAGATGTTTGTTGAATGAATAATTTTGAAAATAAAGTCTTTTTTTCCTGTTTAATGTTGCACTAGAGTCAATGTTGCCAACCCATACACTGTAGAACTCCGAGTCCCTCAACTTTTACTGACAATTGATTACCTAATTTTGATTATAATTGCTAAATAAATTATTTATCATAGTTCCAAATTATGGTTGATGATGGTGATGAAATGATGGTTAGTAATTTTATTAGACTGATTTAATAATTTTGCTATCATTTCCCTTTTAATGGGAAGATTTAATTTTAATTAAATCCTATTAACTTTAACCTTAACCATTACAAAATACCTTTTAATAATAGGATACCTGCAACTTGAGGTTCGACCAGTGCTAGTCCAAAACCTGCAATGCTGGCAATGGCTGCTGTGTAATGGTGGTGTTGGGTTTTGTTGTGTATGAAAGTGAATTTTCTCTAGTCTTTTAAACTACTGTAGCATTAGTATAGATGATGCCAACTGTCTCCTCGATAACAGACAATAACCATTTATTTTGTTGAATTTGTGTTATGGACTGATTAGCAGCACTGACATTTAACTATTTTAAATGGACCTGCTTTTCACACTGTATTCATAGTTTCATTTGATTTGATCATCCGTCACACTCAATGGGTTTTTAAAGTGTGGCTGATAGGCTTTATCATCCTGACGCGTGTTGGCGAACTGAAGCAAGTGACTCACGTATATTTCTTTGCTAGAGACAGAACAAAAGGACATCCTGTGCCATCTGCCTAGAGAAGTGGATCATGTGATGTTTTGAACACAGCACTAGTTCAGCACAGTCAAGACTCTGCTTCTTTTGCTTTTTTACAGGTTAGACCCTTAGCTATTACTGCCTCTTACTGGTCATTTTTGTTACTCGCATAAGTGATCATAAATATAGTTTCCAATTTACATACATCTATTTTCAGTTGGAAATGTGAGTAAAACACTCACACTGTTGACACGTGTTGATACAACACTGTAAACAGTTTCTGATTCTATGTTTCAGAGTTAGTTATGTATACGCATATATATACAAAAATAACCACTGGTCACAGTGGCTGGTAAGTAATCTGGCTACCAATATGTGTGTCTGTAGTTTGCTTGTTTGATTCTGCTGTGAAGGTGGTAGTTTTTTTCATTTCTGTTGCCTATTACTGCTCATCCATAGATCTTTTCATTTATCTTTGTTCATCTGAAAATAAATATTTTGTCATTTTTTACCTCTTTTCTGGTTGATATCAGTGAGACTTTACAAAGACAGATTAGATCATATATTGTAGATAATCAATGTTCTTAGATAATTTGTGGATATTCTTGTTGATATCATCAAATTAAAGGAGTGAGTGGTACTGTGGTTCATACAATTACTAAGACTGTTTATACTGGCAATCAACATCATGTTATAAAATAAAAAAAATGCCTGCTTTTAAATAATTTTCTCTACATACCACACCCACGTTCATCCTTTGCCAAGTACAGAAACAGATCTCTGCGCACTTCTTCATCTTGGCCAGTGCCCCAAGCTTGAGTATTTTATTAAAATATACCAGCATTGTTTATCCTGTTATGGCAGAGGCAGCAGCTTTCTGATCAGCGAACAGCCAATGGAGTAGGGAATACTGAAAGCAGAGAGGCTTCTAGGTGGCATAGTAGGACAAGTTGCCTCTGCATGGCTGTGGATTAATGCATGGTGAGAAGTAGAACAGTGATGTGATTTACCGCCAGCACCCGGAATGGTGCCTATTGCTTGGGCACGTGCCACAGTAACAGGGCAGAGGTAACTGCATACCTTCAGCTAGGAGACTGGTGCAAGTTATAGGGCATTTGCATTGTTTGTACAACATGTTAAATGATGTATATCAAGTGGATGAGGATATAAGTAATTATATTTCTTAGTCTTGCAGAGAAATATTAAAATAAAATTACCTCATGCTCTTGCTGGGGTAGGAACATTACAATAGTGTGGATCAAGACAGAAAAATAGTAACTTCACAGCCATCTCTTAAGTGCAATTACATCTCAGCAACCCATAGTTTAGCTGATCATATGCTGTGTAAGTGCCCCACTCTTGTTGACTTCTTTTGAAAGTCCTTTTGGCAATTAGTTTCAAATCAAAAGAATCAATACAAGAAGCATCCATCTTGCCCCTCTGTCCAGAACATAAAATCAATAACTTTCAAAATAGTTGTTAAATTCATCATTAATAAAGGCCATTTAAAGGCTATTTAAATCCTATACTCTTCTTTATATATCATTAACTATTAATCTATATTTGTCTTTTTATATCAATCACATTTTTTCTGTGTATCTTTATTATCTATATATCTATAGCTATTTATAGATATCCATGTAAATAAAGATGGATAGATAGAGATATCTAGATATAGTCTGGCAGGAAGACTGACTGACCAACCGACTGACCAACCGACAGACAGACAGACAGAAAGACAGACAGACAGACAGACAGACAGACAGACACACAGAGCCCCTAATGTAAAGTTCCTTTGGTTTTGCCCAAAGCCCATAGCACTGAGGTGTCAGCATTAAGAGAACGACTTGAATTGATTGTGCATTGAGGCACAAGTGACAGAAGTAAAATTTATCCACTGGAAGGTGTCTGGGTGTCTGTGATGACTGTACTCCCTTGCCATTTTGTCATCTTGCACAGCCCAACTCTAAAGGCCAACAGCTGCTATTGAGTGTCTAGAGGATACTGATTTAACCAGCTTTTTTTTTTTTTTTTTTTTCCCCAGGTTATAGGGGCACATGGGATGCTCTGGCTGAAGTGTCCCAGGCTGATTGCTGGTTACTGGGGTTTGATTGGTTATGCTTCTCTCCCCACAATGGGCCTAAATTCGTGGCCGGCACATAACAGAGAAGGATTGACCATATTGTCCTCTGGACAATATGGTCAACCAAAGCAAAGGATGAATGAAGGCTTGTGATTTGTAGTTAGCAGAGAACTAGCTGTGATTGTAGTGACTTCTGGATCCTTCTCTTGTCCCCAGGAAATAAATGTTGTTTTTTTTCATTTTCTTACCTACAACATCGTTTCTCCCTTTTTTTGTCTTACTCACTCATACTCTGTCTTTTCAAACTTTCTTACTAACATAAATTTCTCTCTGCTTTTTAGTTTAAGACCAAGCATGTTGCAGACAACAAGAAGCTACCTAATTTAGTTATGATTTAATCACTTCTTAACCGTAATTCATAGCTCTCTAACTTTTTTGCTCTGAAAGCTGACAGCTGTGCCAATCCAGGGGTACACTGGGTGTAATCATAGCCCTTACAGAGGCTTTTAAAAAGGCCTAAAATTTGTACATCATTGTACAATGAATACATTCCCCAATGAATCCATACCATCATTGTACAATGAATCCATACCTGTAACTGTCTTTTGTCCATAGTAAAACCATTATTGATCATTTATTGCCGTTAGCTTTGATGCTAAATTTGTTTGTGGTGTGCATAAAGAGCAGATATATTGTTCTAACCTACATACATAGTTGATTTTCCAATTTTACACTCTCACTTTCATGAAGTGAACATCCGGTGAGCTGGATACTGTGCACATTATTTGTCATAGAAGAACAAACAACAAGAAACACTACAACATTTAACATCTCGATCATCTCATCATTCATTTACAGTTAGTTTGTAAACTGTATAACTTATAATGCTTTTTTTCCACATTCTGACTCCCAAGATTTAGAAGAACTGTTTTAGGCAACAAAAAACTTGTTCAGTGTTGCTGTGTGTGTTATTTTAATAAAGATCTATGAGATTCAATTTCCACTGTTGTTTTTGTTTTGTCTTTATGGCCCCATCACTATTTTTTACATTCAAGTGGCATCACTACAGCACACATATGTTTATAGATTGTCATGAAGAAAATAAAAAAAAATATGTCTATATCTTGACTGTGCAGTGCAGGGTTGATTTTAGACAAATTTTATTAGATAATAAGTCCAGGCAAACAAAAAAATTGTGAAAATAGCTCAGGGCTTAAAGGGTTAAGTTAGTTTAATAATTTTGGCTCTCGCATTTCCATGACATTGATTTCCCATCAAATTTCCTTTTCAAAATTACATTTTAATTATTACCCCTGTAACATTTGGCAGTTTTCCTCATGTCTGTCTTTAATGACAGTTTAACATTTTTATGCTTGCTTTTTTGTCAGTGTTACTAGTTTTTAGTTTACACCTTCTCTCATCATTGTGGTATAAAATGGGAGGTTTGAGGGAAGAGGCAAGGAGAATTACTGTTGACACTTTCTTTAGTGTCTGGGGACTACTAAAACACGAGAAAAACCGTGTTTGTTGCCAAATTTCCATGAAGAAATGATCAACACTTTGTTGTAAGTAAGAGTACAGAAAGAAGGTGGTAAGTAAAAAAGTCACATTTTTTATGTAGTTATAATATAGTTTACAAACAAGTTACTTTAGCATCAAACTCTACCAGTGGAGAGCAACCCCTCTGCTGCACTTGTAGCTCCAGGAAAGTCATGGCTTAAAACAATTAGTAGGAGCAGTTATACTGAAATATAACTAACTAGATATAACTAAGACTAAGCAGTACTATAGACTAAGCATTGAATAACTTTCCTCAGACCAGGGGCGTATATCCCAATTCATTTTTGGGGGGGACAATAAAGAGTAAAATTTCAGAGAGTAATTCCTGGGGGGGACATGAAAAAAAATGCTCTCTCCCCTGTGTCCCCTCTCTTTTCCCTCCTCGCCGCTGCCGCTATTCTACATACTCGTTTGAGCCTGTTAGCCATCATAAGCTAGGCTATTTGCTTACCGGTGTGCTGATTTAAAAAAAAAAAACAAAAAGAGAGAGAGACTGATTTCGGACCAAGCAGGAGAAATGTCACTTTCATGTTACAACCTTGAGCTTGTTGAACAAGTGGTGTGATAAATGACTTACTGGCTTTTGCACATTAGTGTAGTCTCCCATTGTGTATGAGACGATTGCTTGCTCGCTGACACATGGAGCTGCCGGTAGTCCCGTCCGTTTGAAATGGCATGTGGACTAAACCACTTTGAGAAATAGGGGGGTCATAATCTTTCAACAATTAAAAAAATTATAATTTTACGTTTATAATTTGCAGCGCTTGTGTTGTGCTTTTATTGAACATTACTATATTATTATTCAATTCTTTTTGTGTGCTTACAATGATTTTTTTTTACAGCGGCATCTGTTACTCAATCTGTGTAATTGAGGCTTCAAACTAAAAAAGCTTGCTTGAAGTTCAATGAGAAAAGGAAAACTTTTTAGCATAAGATGAATTTATAACTTCAAAACTTGGATCAAATGACTTTCGGCAACCTTTGAAATGGTTAACCATCAGACAACAAACAAACTGATAATGCTACAGCTTACTGTTGCCTGCAATCTGTTATTAAAAAAAATCTGCAGGTATGTACACTCTATTGTTGAACAGTTGCTTTCCCATTAGCCATGAGACAGATTATAAAAACTATTGACGGGCAGCAGTGTACCCACTTTTCAGCCATGCATTTGTAATGTTACATTTTAACCTTCTGTGTGCTGCCTGTCTCATGCTATCATAACCAGCTAAACTTTTGTAGGTTTACTTGGCTTACGACCATCTGCAAGCAAGTGGACAACTTTTTTGCCTTGCAACAGTCCAAAGGTTGCACAGCCACTGCTTTAAAATCTGACAGATAACATTATCACTTTTGCCCTTTAATGGCGTTTCAGGGGACAGAAAGGCTGTTGACATCAGGCTGTAATATGCTAACCTTGCCTCCAAAACTCTTTTGTGGTAGGCTGACTGGGTTTATGATTAAAAGATAATGATTCAACTAAACAAAATAATATTTGTTGCACTAAAGTGCAAAGTGCACCAAATAAGACATAAAGCATGAAATGAGCATGTCATGCATCAGTCCAGCAACAGCAACATCGGCAAAGCCTGCTCAGTGTCTGACTCACAGCCCACAGATTTACAAAGCTCTCACCAGCATGTAAAGCCCGTCCTTTATCAACCGTTGTTGCTGTAAAGCAACAAGTTGTTGACAAAGGGTTCTGGGCAGGAAACCAAAGTTGCGTGGTCCAGTACCAGGCCAGCCAGGTGCAGTGTGTCAATGGCAGGGGTGCTGTTCTTCCTATTACAAGTTAATGAAACTTAAAAACTGATTTTGAAACCATCATTTTAAGTTAGAAAAACTATATAGTAGGGCTTTGAACCACCCAGATCATGATGTCACTCAGAACAGTGCTAAATTTGAAAAAAAGGACCGTTTAAATACATTCATCTATTGTATTCACCTCAACTTTGTCACAGACACAGTAAACACTGCTAAGAGGATTTTAAAACAAAGTAGTATAGCCGTAAACAAACAGACAGACAGGCAGGCAGGCAGATCGATAGATAGATAGATTCCTTATTAACCTCAGTATCGACCAGCTCAGGATTACAATGTAACAGAGTGGAAATAACTAATTTAAATAATTAAATTCAAGCAATATAAACTTTTAACAAACTAATAAAGAGAAAAAAGCCTGAGATATGTATTAGGGTACTTGAAAATTATGTAATGCGGGTAACCTGAAAGCACAGAGACACATGCTGATGTGAATCTTTAACATCTCATTAAACATGTGGTGTGTGAGAGTTTTGCTGTGTGTTGTCAGACTGAGCTGGGGATGGTTTTGGCTCTGTTTGTCCTATGTTGGCAAAGGCTGGGCATGGCTTGACAGTTGGCAGAGGAGTTGTCCATGCAGACTTCCAGTGCCTATACCTAACAGCTGCCCAGCCTCTTTGCTCTCCAGCCTGAGCCTCCAGTCCAGCAATTGTTCTCTCAACACTACCTCCAAAGTCTCAGCTTCTCGCTCTGCCTGCCTTGCGCCTCACGCTGCCACTGCCTCTTACTCACTGCTTGGGTCCAAACAACACAACCCATACGTCACAAAATGCTCCTAATCTCAACAGCACTCCCTCAGTACAAGTTGGATCATAAGGGCACTCTGCAGGGCACTGAAGTTGAAAAAAAGTTTAATATGTGTTAGTTAGCTGTACTCACCACATCTCTGTCATATTCTCAAAAAAACAGTTAAGCTAAGCACAGCAGAGAAGATTTAGAAGAAACGCCTTATACCTTGCAGGACCAAAGCACAGCTATTAAGAGACCTACAGCTGACAAACAGCGGTGAAAAAAGTGTGAGTTCACTGTATTTGACTCCAAACTTGATTAGTAACAAAGTAAAAGTCACAATAAAGCACAAGACTAGACGTAATATCAATGCAGACAAGTCTACTGTCATGATCTGCCAGGAAATGGTCTAGAGCAGTAAACACAACTGTGCTAAGGAAGCTGTAGTTGTAAAATACTGTGAACATACACATTAGCTTGCCATATTTATGTCTCCTATTTGTCACAAGTGGTAAAACACACAGCTAAACTAAGCAAGGCAAAGAGGATTGTACCACAGAGGATGCATGTTACAGCAAAGCTATAGCTTACGTTCAAACAGGCCGGGGAGGCTTGGGGCTTGGCCCAGGCAAACCGGTGTGGAGTAGAGCAGGGCCCAAAGAGAAGAGACAACACCTGTGGAGCAGGTCAGTGTTGCCAACTCCCTAGTAAGGAAAGTAGCTATTGGCTGTCCTAAAAGCTGCTAGAAGTCGCTAAATGACGTCATCGCCTAATTTGCATAATTAACAATTTGCGTGTAATTGTAATGGATGCTGTAGGAGAGAGGAAAAACGTTGTGGGAGAGACAAAAAGTGAGTAAAAAAACCCTAAATATGTTTAGAACTACAAATGAACTTCTTTCTGTTGATTCTTGGTTTGTTTGTTTTTTTTGTATTTTGCCTTTGAAATAGGTCATCACTTCTCAAAATAACTTCATGATTTAAATGCTTTGTCTGAAATGCAGTGATTTATTTTAGAGTGACAGTTAAACATTTAAATTTACATCCCGCTCTGTAAGCCAGGGCGGGGTGGTGGCTTTGCGCATGCGCGATTCATATGCAGTCTGGATGCGGAGTGGTGTGAGTCTCCTCTCTGCTCTGACTGCAGCTGGGAGTGCTGCGTGAGACTGACCGCTGGTGAGTGCTTTGGGATGGGGGAGGGGCTCACAGCAGCACCCGCTACTCGCTCGTTGAGGACAGTAGCTGCAGAACGATACAGGCTTTCACATCAGAGTCTCCACAACACCAGAAAAAGTCACTAGATTTGTCGCTAGTCGCTTTTGACAAAAAAAGTCGCCAAGAGGATTTGAAAAGTCGGTAGAGTATGGAGGAAAGTACTATTAGATTTTTGATAGGGGCAACATATGATGTATTGCCAACTCCCCAGGCTGTAAGGTTAGTCTGTCAATAGGCTGGTATACATGGCGGCATAATCAAATATTAAGAAACTTAGCTGCAGGCATTGAAGACATATGACGGCAGGGAAATTTAGAAGGATACAAGGAAGTTTATTTGTCATTATACAACAAGTTGTATATGAAATTAAAATGTGGTTCCCTCTTTATTGATTAATTGATTGTTTAAAAAAGATAAAATTATTTAACATGGAGGAGCGCAGATGGTACATTAAGCAGTCTCACAGCCTGAGGGAAGAAGCTGCTCTGTAGTCTGGTGGTACGGCAGCGGATACTTCTGTATCTT
>JAPZDZ010000022.1:302949-315055 GCA_029783805.1 Acanthurus tennentii
AGACCTGCTCCATATGTAAAGTGTCTTGAGACAACTTTGTTGTGAATTGACGCTATATAAATAAAATTGAATTGAAATTGAATTACATAGGAATGTTACATCTGTTGCACTAGAAATGCTGGTAATGTTGGTACAATAGCAGGCTAATTAGGCCAGCACTCACCTATCCAACACATAACAGGCCATCTTCAGATTTACATTTTAGAACAATTTTGGTCCGCTCTGCATTTCGCCCCACTACATATACACTTTTTCACTGTTGTGTACGCTATTATCATATCTTCTGCTGTGTAGCTAGTCATGACTCAAGTCCCACACGCCACCTTTGGCTAGGGGGGGCTGCACCACTCTACCCAAAGGTTGCCACCCAAAAATGCCTCAAACAAAGCAAAACAACAAGAAAATGAGAAATACAGGCGGAGGATCATGCTGCCGCAGAAAAACACACCACCACAAACTTCTAGTGGATCATCAAAGATGATTGAGTGAGATAACTTTTTATGAGTCTATACACTGTTTTTTGAGAAAATGATGCATATTAGAAATAACAGCTAATAGCCTGTAAAAGGGGAAATAAGCAACACAGGGGAGACACAGACACAGGGGAGACAAAGCTCTGCTGGTTTACTTTACACCATTACATGGTTCAGAGCAATGAACATACTGTGTGTTCCAAATTGCCTACTTCTGTACTTATCCCTCATGTTTAAGTGCAGAAGTGCATTCACACTGTAAAGTGTGGCAAAATACAGTGCATTACAAGTGCCCGGATGTTGCACTCAAAATAGTTGAAATGTTGAGTGTGGAACGATAGACACTGTTCCCTCCCACTTGTCGCCATCTTGACTACGTAGTGGAAGAGGCAGGATAACACTTACAAAAATGGAAGCTTCAGCATTAATAGTGCAGACATTAATAGTGCAGACAGTTCATAAAGCATGTTCACGTCCACACAAAAATTATTTTTTATTACAACTATTTGAAATTTCGTGCAAAAAAGCTGGTAGCGGGATACAGTTGCTGGGAAACAGTATAGCTAATGCTCTGCCTAGTTGCATTGGCTAAAAGGAGGAGAAGAAGCTGTGGTCGCCATTTCTGGTGAGTGCACAATGGCAGTGGTCAATTTGAGCCTAAACTGTTGATTGAGTCTACTTCCTACATGAGTTTATAGTGTGTACACAGTGTGCCTCAGAGAAGTGTACTGATGGTAGAAGGCCATTTTGAACACAGTGATAATTTTATCCTAACTGACTGCTGTGGTATAAATTACTTTCATGGAGGGAAGGCCTTTTTTGACACTCCCACTAATAACTCTAAGATGTGTAAGCTTTAGATTAAATTCTGCCTGCCCCTGCCCTTGAGGTTGACCTTTTTTTTTTAATATGTTAACATAATGTAGCCCTGCAAGAAAAGTGAGGGGTTAAATTAATATATTACTCTGATAAAAGAAGGAAAAATAACAGAGAAAAAAAAGTTAAAATCAGATTGTGTTTATAATAACTAATAAGGAAATTAAAAAAATTGATAAGGCTTAATAAATATAGTTAAAAAGTATATAAATATGGTTTTAGTTCATTGTTACGGTAAATAAATAAATAATTAAATAGTTAAATATCGTGAGATTTAAGTTCATTCAATTCATGTTGTTTTGTTATTTCGTTCATTGGTTAAGGAGGTTGTCAGCTTAATTTACCTGTGTGGTTAGGGGAAAATGAGGAAGTCAGCAAAGAGAGAAGAGGGCACACACAGTACGAGGAAGCGAAAAAAAGTTAGCAGTTAGCACACGCAGACGAGTGAGTGTTATTTCTCAAGTGTATTTTGAGTAACGGGAATAAAGCCCACAAAAACATGACTGCAAGTTGTACTGAGTAACAGTAACGCTGTGTTCTTCGCTGGATAGGACGACCACGAGTCTGCTGTGTGTTTTGCACGGGGCAGGTTGGATGTGTATTGGCCGCAACGCACTCAAGCAACATTCAGGCCTGCAAGGAGGGTTTCTGTTGGCGTGAGTGTGGGTGTGTGTGCATGTGTGGGCCCACATTAAGGTAGAGTAATGCTGGTTATAGAGTATTTGGTGTGAATAAGCTGACCTAAGGGTAAAGTAAATATAATTTTGGTTTTGCTCAGGGGTAATTATTTAGTTATTTTTATAAAGAGGGGTATAATTTATGTTCTTGGGAAAGATATATATTTTTGTTTCATTTTTAATAGTGTAAATATTTATGTTGTTGAAAAAACCCTCAGTAAAATACCCTTTTTCCTATTTTACAAAGTTGTCTGGTGTCAGTCCATGCAGGTAAGACAGGTGTAAATGCCTAGAATATCTTTTGTTATCATTTAGAGTAATATATTTTTTGCTCAACCAGGTAAACTTTAGGGTAACTACCTAAAAACCTTGAACCCAAAATCACCCCGCTAGCCTAGGGTGCAGCGGGGTGCTACAATAATATCAACTAAAATGAAGAAAATCTATTTTTTACATTTGTGAATAAAAACAAATTCATCTACATGGTATCACAATGCATCTTAGAAACATTTTTTCCCCATAAATGAATTTGTTAGGAAAACATAGTTGCAAGACTATGTCTTTTGATGCCAAGCTCAATTTATACTCTTTCTTCTACACTTGCTTGAGAGGACTCAAAGTATTATGTGTAAACAAGACAAGATTTCAAATACATTCTGATTGCCTTTCTGCTACATCTTAACCAGTGCAATATTTTTAAATAAAAAAACATATTTTGAGAAGCAAGAAAAAGGATTGGAGAATCACTTGACACAAGATTTGGACTGAATGTATTTTTTGTCTCTAGTAGTGCCTTTCCCCTTACGCTTTTTAATCAGTACTGGTGTCACTCTTCTCACAGGCTGATCACTTCAGTATTTGACAGTTTGTGTCTGTGGAATTAAATAGAGACGTGATTTGCATGTGACATTGAGGGTTTTAGTGCTTTAAATTGCATCTCCCTAGAATTAGCATGCAGACAAGCCTTTCTGTATGTATGCGCCTGCTCTGAGAGGTTCAAACCACTGCTTTGTGTTGGGGCAAGAGGTTATGTAGAGAGTAGAGCCAGCCCTCTCTTCATCTCGACACTTACCTCCCTCCTTTGTACTTCAGAATTGATGCACTCAATAGTACAGTAGGTTTTCTTTTAATCTTGCTGAATTGATGCCATTGCTTTTTGTCCACCTTAGCTCTGGGTTCAGTTTGCTGCAAATAGGGTGCTCTTTTGATAGCATCAATAAACATGCCCCCTCCATCCGGTTTTGAAGCACACATATACAATATACAAGATGCGTAACGTTAGAGTTTGTAGTCTGTGAACCACAATAATTATATACAATTTTGTAAAGTATTTCTTTCTTAAATCAGACTTTCCCGAATTAGGAAAATTTTATCTCATTCTCTATCAATCAATTTTTTACTCTGAAGCTGCATTCAGACACTTATTATATTTCAACTCAATATGATGCTCTCACTTGAAATCAATTTTGTGCCTCAGGAGAACACTTCACTTCTCCAAAAGGGAACGGCAAAACTCTCTTGGACAATCAAGGTAATTCTGAAATGTTCCTGCATGCCTTTTCACCTTCGTGCTTTTGTAACATTGACAATGATTCTCTCAGATGCAAGACTAAAGAATAGAAAAGCTTTGCCAAAGGGCCTTTGAAAGTGACTCACTGCTCAAAGGATATTGTCTGCAAGTGTTGATGGTGCCAGATCACTTCAGTCATAGCAACACTGCATTTTGGGTGTCACATAATGGTTCCTATGAAAACATTCAGTATCCCTACTGTCTCTTATAATGGTGGGACCTATGGAGATTATTTGTCTTTTCTAGGTGTGGTCAGCAAGAATGTGATGTCTGGTTGTCTTTAAAGGGAGTTTTGACAGAAAAAAACTAAGCTTTTTGCACTTTTAAAATTTCACTAGGAAGTTGTTCTCTGGTTGCTTCACAATCTGAGGAATGTGAGAAAACACTTCACACATGCACACAAACAAAAAAAAATTACAAAGAAAAAGAAGAAACATACTACCAATAAGGGATGTAGCAGTTAATTGTAGACAAGACAGGTTGTTAGAACACTGGCTTATGTGGCAGATGGAGAATTGGATTAGAGACATCAGGATGAATTAGAACCAGACTTGGAAGAGTAAATCAAGTGATTTCAAGCCCTACATACATTAATGTGTGGCAAAACTTAATTTTAGTCACACAATGTAAATTATTAAATAAAACTAGTCCCATAATCAAGTGTATCCAAGGTAGAATTTGATAAAGAAAATTAGATAAATTAAAAAGGGTAGCATACAAATTATACAAATCATACAAATTAAAGATTCAGACCAGAAATAGACCAAAATTAAATCAAGATAAACAAAAGACTAACATTTTTTTAAAAATGACAGTACTTTCCAAGATAAAGTATTCATATTCTAGATCGAAGGCTATCTGAATACAAAAATGTAAGTTAGGATATGAACGTAAAGTCACACAAAGTCAGCGATTTAAGGCTGCCTAATTCTGCTACAAAAAATGGGCATTACTGCACAACTGCAAATGGGTGTACAGGCTTATGTTCATACTATGAGACAGAAGAGAACACTTATTGGTTGTTTGTTAATAACTATGCCAGTGATACGGAAAGTCTGATAATGGTGTATTCAGTTTGACATTTTTATTATCTTTTTATAATCATTGTCTGCCCTCATACCTCAACCTTATACTCATGTTTGGCATAGTAGAAAGTTTAAGTAAAATTAACATTAACATTGTTGGAATGAAAGAAATAATTATAAAAATCTGTCTTATATACTTATCTACTTACAAACTTGAATGAGGAATTATCAAAATTTAACTGAGTTCTACTTTTACTTTTATCTATGACTTACTGGTTTCTACAATGATAAACAGGTTTTTAAGGCATTCATTTTTTAAAATTATTACATATGAATAATCATAGGTTACATCATCTGCCACAAGACTTGAGTGAGACTATAAACTAATTTGCTAGTACATGCAAACAAATTGTTATCACTAATCAAAAAGTAATATGTTGGTGAAAACAGAGAGAAAAGCATTTGTCTAATCATGTATAAAAAATCACCAGCTGAGATATAGAATCAATAAATGCGCTTTAAGTCCCACACCATATCTTGAGACGTTAACATTAACCTTCGATTAACCATTACAAAAGCACTTAATTGCACCTCAGTCAATAATGTTAATTTAGAAAGGGTTTTGCCTTGGTTTTAAGAGGTATGTCTACACACGTTGTGGTAAAGAGGTGATCTTTGAAAGGGCTATTAGAGGTTGAAAAAGGTAATACAGAATGTGAAATGTTGCATGCTGAAATGAGTTATGATGCTAATTGCGTTTCTTTGCACCAATCTGAGTGAGAGGCCAGTGCCTTTAAGGACAGTGATACCAAAGTGATGGGGATACCCTCTGTCTTGCCTTAACCTCAAACTCTAATTTGGCCCAGTGGGATACAATAAATGATGTGCATAATTGAACATTACTTTCCTGATTGTTTCTGGCAGGCCTGTTGGGGATTTTCTCCCAGGTCAACAGTAATGTCACTTAAAGGGGAAAAATGGGACTAATTTTGCTCTTTGATCTCTCTTAAATGATAATAGAGGCCAAGAATTATTATTAGTCCTTATGGAAAGCAACTCAAAGAGAGTCACTTAGATAAAGCATTTCCAGTGTTACCTTAAGGCCAAGAAAATGTGCTGCTGTAGGCCAGTGAAGTCAAATCTGTAGAGTAATATGGGCAAGATAAAGTGAATGGGGTATCTATGACACCATTGAAACCATCAGAAAAATGACCATTGGTCCTTTTGGACGAGATTAAGAAAACAGCTTCCAAGCAATGCTGAAAATTAAGCTCATTGGTCCATTTTTTACATATAACACTATACATTTGAATTGAACAAATTTAAATTTGTCCTACTGAAGTCTTAGTTTCTGGATTAAAAAAACACTTTAATGCATAAAACAATAGTAACTGACATCAACTGAAATATTAATAAATATTTTTTTTATCTTTCTGGTGAAGGGAACTAGTTAAATGTTAAAAGTAAGGCTGCTTTTATTCTGTTTTTATCAAGAATTTCCACATATTTATCATCAGCAAACATGTAAATCAAGTGTTTTTTGGGTGTGAGGACTGGTGTACAGTCCGTGAATTACAGCCTTATTAGACATACTTAAAAATGTGGTATATCATCTCTTGAGTCTGTATTTAAAAGGAAACTCAAATCCTACCTTTCAAGTCGGGCTTTTATTTGAATCTTATTTACTTATTTATCTTTTTTTTATAGACTATCTAAAATTTCAGTGTGTTTTACTGTTTCACGAGTTGACATATCAACTTGGCATATAATTTTTATTATTAATTGTTTTTATTAACATATTTACTCATTAATATATCTACATCTATATGTACAGCACTTTGTGCTCCATTTTTTATGTATGAAAAGTGCTATAGAAATTAAGTTTGATTAATTGATTGATTAATATTCACTCCATCAAACTTAACCCCAGGCCCACTTGTTCCTACAGAAGACATATGTGTACTTTAATTTCTTAAAAAGGCTTGGCAATTTCTTTAAAAAGCAGGCCACGTTACTTGACAAACAATATTCAAGTATGAGAAAATAGTACACGTACTGGGCATAGTTTTCAGAGGCAGATTATTCCACATTTGGTGATTTTTAGCAGCAGCAGTAGTAGGCATTGAGGAAAAACATAATAATATTAACAACAAAAATCCAACATTAAAATCATAGTAATGAAATAACATATCAACAATTCCGACAGTGTAGCTGAGACTGGTCTTAAGGCCAAGTTAATCTTTTTGTTTTAAATTTTGTACTAAAATCTATATACCAAACTTTTCATGATCTAACAGTATTTACTTTGTAGGGTTTCGTGGGGTGTTTGTTTGTGTGCAAATAGGTTCTTTTAAAGTAACTTGTACGGTTATTTAACAATTTCCTTTAATTCACTGAAGGTGTGTCAAAATCTGTGAAATGTAAGTAGTTAAAGTTATTAAAAAGAATGGTACCTGATCCCCACATAGTGATGTGACATATTACAACAAGGCATTTTCTTCTGGTGAACCTACAGAACACTCATGACTTATACTACCTACTTTTTACATACGATTCTTCAAATGATTCAATGACAGAAATAAAGATAATACTACATATATTCCAGCAGGAATACTAGTGTCATATGTGGCACATATTAATGTGTCATTAACACTATTTTTTTATTTGATAATAGTAAATTCTTGAAATAAATATCATCAATATCATCATAAGGATATCAAAACAGTGCAGTTCAGATGCACTGATACCAGGCCTAACAAAGCCTTGTAATATAAAGCACTGGTGCTGCATCCAAAACTAAAGTCTAAGACAGCAACAGAATAATCTTGGGTATTTTTTGGTATGAAAACAGAGATAGTCTTAGCTGATTCCGGTTGACTACCTCTAGAGCTGGTAGTAGAAGACCTTAGCAGAGGGTTGATTTGGTTTTATTTCAATCCATTCAGTGGAATGCTCCTCATATCTTTCCATTCATGGAGTCATTTAAATGTAGATTAACTCGTTGTTTTTAGTTTGTAGGGATCTTATTTCATGTAAGGAAAAAAAAAGTTTGGCAGCATGATTCATCACAATCTCCACAAATTCTACTTGCAAAAAAAAAGAAAAAAAAATTTAACATGCAATTACTGTGTCAGACAGTAGGAAGAAATGGCTTCATCTTGCAGAGCGCTATGTGACAGGTGCATTGTGGGAGAATTGATTCTTACATGGGGGGGGTAAGTGAATTGTCATTACCTGTCTGGTCTTTATGACACTTGGCTGGGTGCCATCTGATTTGTTACAGGACTTCTGAATTGGCCTTCTGTTCTCACTCCAGCTAGCAGCTGACGAAGATATGAGCCTACTCTTCACAGGTCAAGAGCTCAGCCACTCAGAAGTAACACATCAGTCAACCTGTTACGAGATTTGTGAAGTTGAGTCACAAAAATGCAAGAGTAATATAGGTTTGTCGTTTCTCTTTGCTTATTCAAACATCAAAAGACGAAGAGGTGGATGGAGGAGAAGAAGAGGAAAAGAAATGGGATGGCTGCTCTGCTCGGTCATCGATTGTGAAAACCACTGCGAAAGGGATCAATACAATATATGTTGGCTCCATTAGCTTGATTAAAAAGAGGGATGGATGAAGGCCGCACACTAAACAACTTTATTTATGAATTATACAGGGATAGGGGCTTTGGCTATAAAAAGCTGCAACTCAAAAGCAGACCAAGAAAAGAGAGAGGAGAAATTTAGTAGAGAGACATAGACTCTCAATGGACGTATAGAGAATAAAAACAACCTGCGTGGCTGCCATCCGAGCACCACATTGTTAGTTGTGCATCATATAATCACGAAACAGAATACACTTATAGCCAAAAATTAAAATAGAATGGAACAGAATGTAATTTATTAATCCCAGAAGGAAAATTCAGATGTCTGGTAGCTAATCTGCCATTGGCTAGAGAGTTATATAACCCCTAATGGCCATAGGTATGTGTGGTGTTCTCGTGCAGTGTGTAGGAACTCTGACTAAACACCAAGTTAAACCAACGCCAATGAAGACAGAGTTGTAGTAAGATTAACCTTTTACTGTCACACCTCTTAATTAACATGCTGGTGAAAACTGTGAATAAAATCATACAAAATATTCAGAAACTGTGTTTTTAACTAAACATGACATTGTACATGACAATACACATGAATTTACATCACTGTATGCCCTTTGATTAGAAATTAAATTACCTACTGCTATGTTTCTTAGCTTGTGAATAAATGTAAATAAACTCTTGTTTTTAATTTCTAATCAAATATATTTTTATCAACATTTTACTATTTATCTCTTTTTAACATCCTTAACATCAAATAAATGAACTCACGGCATTGCTTCTATGATGCTTTTTAGGGGACGAAGGCTGATTACATTCAGAACATGCCAACATGTTTGCCTTGCTTTCTCAACAACCAGGAAGTGAATACAAACAGGAAATGAGCTCACAGGAAATGGTTCAACAGGATGTGAAGTCATCGGTATCGAAAATCAAAACAAATCATTCTTACAGACAAGTTAAACTTAAGAGGAGTATATCAATACATCATTTAAACTAAAACAAGCCGCAAAAAAAAATATTTAAAGGAGAAATTTATAAAAACTAAAGAATGCCTTAGAGGCAGCACAGTATGAATGATCCTCTGTATCTTCCAGTCCTGCAGTGTAAAGAAATGAACTGTCCACTACTGCTATTTCTTTGGTCTGTTAAGATGTTGTGAAGTGGATTATCTGTAATTTAGAATGTCCTCTACCTTCTTCTGTATGCATCTCTCCTCCACAGCCTCCGGTGAGATCCAACCTTGTTTCACCCACGGAGTCAGCTCTTTCTACCAGTTTGTCCAGTCGCCTTGCATCCTTATGTTTTATACTGCCTCCCCAGCAGACTGCAACATAGAATAATACACTTGCCACCACAGACTAATAAAACACCTACAGCATCTCTCTGCAGATGTCCAAAAATCTGAGACTCCTTAATAAAAAGAGGTGGCTCTGCCTCTTTCTGTAGAGTGCATCTGTGCTACAGGACCAGTCCAACCTGTGGTCCAGGTGTACATCTAGATATCTGTAGGCTGACACCTCCTTGATGTCCAACCCACAAATGTTCACTGGCTAAAGAAAGAGCTTCGACCTTCAGAAATCCACTATCATTTCCTTTGTGTTTAAGATCCTCAGTAGGAGGCAGTTTTTGTGACTCCAGTCACTGAGGGATTTTGTCAGTTATACATTCCAATTCCTGTGCATTCCCTATACATGCCACAAAAGCAGTATCATTGGAGTATTTCTGAATGTGGCAGGACTCAAGAGTTGTATTTGGAGTCCACTGTGCACAATGTGAACAGGAATGGAGCCAGAACAGTCTTTACTGTGTGAGAGACTTAGTTCCCCAACCTGACAAACTATGGCCTTTCTGTTAGGTAGTCTGTGATCCAGGAGACAAAGTAGGGGTACACTCCCATCTCTTTAAGCTTGTCTTTGAGTATGATGGGTCGTTTGGTGTTGAATGCGTTTGAAAAATCAAAGAACATAATTCTCAATTAAGTGCCTCATTCTTGGAGATGAGAGAGGGCACAGTGGAGCAAGGAGAGGACAACATTTTCCGCTCCTGTGTGTTCTTTGCATCCAGACTGCAGGGGATCGAGTTTGTCTTTGACCTCAAGTTGCAGTGGGCATAGAGGCAGTCACTCTGGGGTTTCCATGATGTGTGACACCAGTCTGTAGTTGTTAGGTTCAGCCATATATTTTATTTTTGGTACTGGTACAATGCAAGATGTTTTCCACAGAGCTGGGACCCGGCCCAACTGTAGACTCATGTTGAAGATCTTTGGGAGAGATTCACACAGTTGGGCAGCACAATCCTAATGCAACCTTGGATAACCACAATCTGGGCCAGCTGCCTCCCCAGGGCGCAGCCTCCCTAGGGCGCAGCCTCCCTAGCTCCAAACTCACCCCTGTCTCTGTGATACAGTGGAGGATGCATAGGTGTGAGAGGGGGTGAAGCTGCAGCGGTTGAGATATACACATGTGGTGGAGAAGGAGGAGGGGAAGAGCAGCAGTGAAAGAAGGTGTGGCCACAGTGCCATACTATGTAATAAAACAAAAATTAAACCCATAAATAGACATATAGACATTTAGTTATTACTTTCTTTATTTCTTCATGCAGAATATACAATCCATATGCAGACTATACAAATGATACAATCATGAGTTACTGGTGAATTACACAGTGCTCTTTAAATAGATTTTAAGGACTTTGGTGCCACAACTAGTAAACTTTGGCTAACAGAAATAAATAAAAAAATTATTATGTTATAAGTAAGTCTAGAAGTATCTCAATAAGTAGAAGGAAGTTAAGTGATAGGAAGTTTGTAATAGACGAAGAGGATATTCCAATAATTAGGGAAAAGTCAGTGAAAAGTCTAGGCAGGTGGTAAAAGGCAGATTTGAATGACAGAGAACAGGTAGTGCAGTTTCGGAAAGATGTTGCTGAGGGACTGGACAGAATAGATAAATCAGGACTTCCAGGAAAGTTGAAGTTGTAGTATCTGCAGTTTGGGCTATTTCCCAGGTTGATGTGGCCACTGTCTGTATATGAGATTCCATTATCTGCTGCTGAGAAAATGGAAAGACTAGTTAGCTTTTACATTAGGAAGTGGCTAGGTGTTCCTAGATGTCTAAGAACGGTGGCATTGTATAGGAAAGGCATACTTCAACTCCCAGTAACTAGTCTAGTGGAGGAGTTTAAATGTACTAAGGTTAGGACAGAGCTCCTGTTATCTGGGAGTAAAGATATGGTAGTTAGTAAGGTGGTTCCAAACCCAACCAAGGGGAGAAAATGGAATCCAAGAATGGCAGTGCAGGAGGCAGAAGCAACACTTAAGCACACAGAGATTGTGGGTAATGTCCAAATAGGCCGGGGAGGCTTGGGGCTTGGCCCAGGCAGACCGGTGTGGAGTAGAGCAGGTCCCAAAGAGAAGAGAAAGCTAGTCGTGGAGCAGGTTCGTAGGCAGGAGGAAATATTAAGAGGTGCAAAGGCAGTGGCTCAGGCTAAGCAGGGACAGTGGTTGAATTGGGAAGGTGTAGACAAGAAAAATCTTAGCTGGAAAGAGCTGTGGGGTATGGAGGAAAGTAGTATTAGATTTTTGATAGGGGCAACTTATGATGTATTGCCAACTCCCCAGAACTTAAAACTCTGGATAAATGGAGACCCGCTATGTTACCAGATACTGCAACTTTAAAGCACATTTTGTCAGGCTGTAAGGTTAGTCTGTCGCAAGGCTGGTATACATGGCGACATAACCAAGTCTTAAAAAGCTTAGGTGCAGGAATTGAAGAACTACGGAGGCAGGCAAACGTAGGAGGGTCTAAAATAAAGAGAGTTGCTATCAGGTTTGTGCAAGAGGGAGAGAAAGTTGGTAAGACAGCAAGGAGGCAAGGCAGCTTAGAGGATGCTTGTGATT
>JAPZDZ010000022.1:320089-330782 GCA_029783805.1 Acanthurus tennentii
AACACCAGGTATCCCACGCACTATAATCTGTGTCTGTTCATTCACATTTGCTGCAGGTGCAAGAGCTGCCACAGAGTGCTCTACTAGAGCACCAGAGTCCAAAGCATTAACACATGGCAGTTCACAAGCACTTAATGCACAGTGCATAGCAAGGTAGTAAGTAACTGATCCCTGGATCTCCACTTACAAGCTCTGACTGAATAATCAGAAAAGACAAGCCATCAGCATATGACAGATTAACACACACTTGCTGTTGTTAGAGCAGTGACAATAATTTACGCACTGTAAAGTGTCCTCAACACACACCCCTTAGAGGGAAATCAAAAGCTCATTCATGATTCCAGAGTGACGGAAAAGCTGTGCACAACAGGCACATGTAAGTACACAGTAAAATTATGCACCACCTCTACGACGGTGAATGTGTGTGTATAGCACGCCCAAACCTGACAGTGTCTGACTGATCATCAAGCATGCTCAATACTGAATGACTCAGTGCAAATGTATATGCAGAGCTAATTATGATTTAGGCATAGACATGGGTTTGGCCTTAGCATGGCAGATCTCCTGTTATCATTGATAACAGCATAATATTGAGGGACTGAGAGCATGCTTAAATTACTAATTCTCTTTGCTGAAGTCAAAGGTATAAGGGGTGCAGCCTTCAAGGACAGAAACTCAAGAGAAATTTTGATTAGCAGTTGAAGGGGGGATTTCCCAGAGTGCATAAAACCCGGGGTAAATCATATTGTGGTGTAAAAGGTTGCTGTTTCCTTACTCCTTTTAAAAAAGCTAAACCAGCTGGTACACAAAAAGTGATCGCTTCCCAAAACTTAGGATGAAATGGCCATGACTTGTTTTGAAGGTAGACAATGTTAGACATCCGTCTACTAGCAGTCTACTGAATAGTATGTGCCACTTAAGTGGGCTGACCTAGCCTCCCCAAACATTCTTGTTCAGGGGCTAAGTAGAAAGACGCTGGTTTATCACCGGAGAGTGCAAGATTGCGGTGTCAAGAAGTGAGAGCGCATCATTGCACTACAGGAATTGCCATGGCTTACCTGACAGCAGTTGTATCAGAGACAGTAACACAATGTGTTGATGCACTCTGGGGCCACCAGAATGACTGTCAGTCCCTCCTCCTGAATGCATGCTTAAGGAAAGAATCAGTGGTGCCAAGGGGAAAAAGCCCTTGAGAACTTTTCCATATTGTTTGGGTAAATATGGGGTTCAGCTTCCATTTGCCTTGAGAAGAATCTTGGCTTGGCATCAAGTCTGCAGCCCAAGTGTGCTTGCCTGGGATGTAGACTGGTCTGATGGAGTGCAGATTCATGTTTAATAAGAGCAAAAGGCTTTTGGTCAAATCCAGCTGCCAAAATGAGTGGATGCCCTGGCAAATTATGTACAACTCAGCTGTTAACTTTCTGTCCTAATCATTACGTTAGTCTGTCAGCACTTTCAGCAGTTTATGTGGGAGAAGAGGGCTCACACTCTCACACTAACACTACCACCACCACCTGCTCCACGTACTCTTGCACCTACCTTAATGCAATATCATAACCATAATGAGGTACCTTAAAGTTTAATTACCTTATTTATTTATTTAAACATTATGAAGAATAATTCTACCTTTCAAGTCACCTGTGTTTTTGCCTGTGGTTTTATTGATTTCGCTTGTATCGTATTTATTTATTGTATGTCCATAATTTAATGAGTTTTAGTAAAGCAATTTAAGTGTTTAATTTACTATTCCTCCATAGAAATTAAAAACATGTACACCCATCAGACAAGATGTTGTAAAAAGAATGTTTAAAAATGTCTCTATTTATGACATTCTGAATTGTGTTTTTTACCTTATATGGCTTGCCATATGGCCTTTGTGCTGTAAAAAATATTGCCTTGTCTCAGTCTAAGTGGCCTTGCCCTAAATTAAGGAACCCACTTCTCCCTGAGATTACTCTTGATGCCTCAGTTTTTGCTGTTGATTAACCGAGCTATGTACAGCAAGCCCCAACCTCAGTGGATGAAGACTCTTAGTCTCTGTGCTAAGAAAGTGACAACAGTATATACAGGAAACAACATTATCAATGAAAATTTTTGCAGTAACCAAAGTAGCCACAACAATTGAAGTAAACATAATGTCTGATGTTTGACACCAGCACATACCAAAGTAAAAGCAGAACAGATCTTGTGATGTTTCTGTAGACTAATTTCCTTCTGAGTAGAGAGGATTTAGACTGACTGTATTAATACTAGAATTTACAGTCATTTGTGTTAGTCTGTAGCATCTAAATCAGTGCTGGGAGCATCACTCTTCAGCTTGGTTCCACTGTATGAATCAGGATAAATATCTGCCTAAGAGCTCAGCAAGTGCAGCTTTATCAAGGGCCAGACTAATTGCTCTTTTCACTGATACTTTAGCAGCCAAGTGTAGAGAGGGGATGGAGCACAGAAAAAGTAAAGTGGATACCAGGTGGTGTGACACTTGAAAATCTCATTATGTTTTCAGCGACATAATGCATGACAAGTTGGTAAAGACAGGTGACAAAGAAAGCACCTTCCTCACTTCCCTTCACCTAGAGAGAACCCTATGCAGGAGCCAGGAAAGCCATAAATGTCAACAAATGCAGTAAAACAGAAAAATATGCACATATATTTTTTTTTCACTGTGAGGGTTAATTATATTACAGTTTTTAGTTTTATTGAGAGATTAACCCCATTAGTAAAATGTGTATTGTGTGTTCAGTAAACATAATACTTTAACCCCCCCACTGTCCTGTTATATTACTTTCACCTTTAGTTTAACACTTAATTTAAGAACCTCCTTCCAAACAAACACGCATCCACACAAATACACACACACACACACACCTACACACACACACACACACACACACTCCACCCCATAGTTGCCCCAGAATCCATGCTCTGGACTGAGTGACAGACAATGCTCATTTAAAACACAAAAGCACATAGAATCTCATTCAGACTACAGCTGCCCTCTTTCAGACCTGTATTCTAAAGCCACTCTCTGTTGTCCCCTGCTCAGGTTTTTCCCCACGGAGGGAAATAAAGCTGGGCCCCACTGCATTGCATTTGGTGTGAGGGGAGAGAAGGGCTCGCCTGTCCGAGATAAAGAAGAAAAAACCTCTCCAGTGAGAGGTGAACCTTTTGCTTTGTCCCAGGCGGTTGACTGGGAAAAATACAAGGCAAAGTAGGAGGAGAAAACATCATGCAGGTGGGCGATTCGTCCCTAATGTGTTTATGAAAGATTCTTTGATAAAAGGGGGAATGAATGTCTGCTGGTTTCAAATAAGCTTTTTTGTCATTTTTCCCAAAGTTACTGATTTAGCACCTTGCAGGCAAGCACCTTGTGTGCCACCAACCACTCCACTTACAAAACATACATTTGATTGTTAAAGGTAAGCCAAACTGATTTACCTATCTGGAACATTTGAGATGATGGGTCGGGACCTCTGTGTGTTTTCCTCTATGCCTGCTGTAGACTGGAATAGAGGAATTAGAGTTGTTTACTTGTAATTGTGAGGCTTATTCATATATAGGTTCATCTTCAGAGTTTTTTTGTGTTTATGAAAGTTAATTTATGTTAATGTTAATGTAAATATTATTGCTAATTTACAATGTACTCATTATTCAGTTTTATCCCCAAAGCTATGTTGTGTTGTTTGAATATAAATAATTTACAGTCAGTATCACAGTTAATGATTCATACATTACAAACCCATGCAAAATGTCTTTTGACCTGTCTCTGCTAGATGAAGGCATAAAATTACATCAGGAATCCTGTGCTGTGTAGCTCATGTAGTCAGCACATGTACAGAATGCACACTGATATACAGAAAATAAAACTAACTAAAATTCAATCATATTTGTACACAAGAAATTTTAGTATTATTTCTGTATTTTCACATATCACTAAGATAAGCACTCAAATAACACACAAAGAGTGAACAAAAAGAACAAAACAAATTGATCATTTGTTGCATGTTTGTGAAAAGCCTGACATAACACTGACATATTAATGGCATAAATTTTAAACAAAAGTTTATTGTTTTTTATCTCTGAATTTCATTTATTACAAATATGGTAACTGAATATATGAAGAAAACATTGACAGGGTAGAGCTCACAAATTTTACACTAAATCTTAACAATATTATTAAAAGCAGGTTTAACATAAGCCAAGGCTTAACTCCAGTCAATGGAAGCATGGTTACTGCATGGGTAGTCAGGAATGGTTAAGACTTATGGAATTAAGACAATTTGCAAATGGTTATAAGGTTAATATATAACTGTAACTGCTATAGGGACCCCATTAACATGAATTTATACTTCTACAGGACAATCAAAAAACCTTGTTCCAAAACCCTGGGTTAATAATGTCAAAGATGTTTTACATTTTTACAAAATAATTGTAATGACAATGACTATAAAAATACTTGAGCCCTCTTTTATTGATCATTTAATGTTCTAACATAATAAAAACACTTTTAGTTAATTCCTTAACAAGTTTCATTTGAGGTTTTAGACTCTTTAGTCATGTTTGTGGAGTACTTTTACATCACTGAAACCATTACATTTTTAGGTAGAGTTTTGCTGGTAACAGTACTGTAAGTGCCATAGTCAATACTATTATAATTGTGGGGAAAGTCGCAAAAAATATCACACAAATACTATTCAGATCCTCAGATTCTGTATAAAGTGGAAACTGTGTACTATATTAATGCAGATTTTAATATGACATGATTAGAAATTTTGTATGTGAAAAAAAAATGCATGTTTTTGCAGGTTTTTGTTTAAGCACAACAGGTGGCTGTTGCCTGTCACTCTCAGTAGTCACAATAGTCACTTTCCTGTCAACATGTTCAGTGTGCACTATTAGACTGATTGTACCAGTCAATCAGCTAGGGCATTACACCTTACTTTGTAGTCAGTGCATCACCATTGGAGAAGAAGAACGCTTCACTAGTTCTAAAAAGGAAGGGGCTTTGAAGCAAAAAGGGAGGGGTTAATTTTTTCTTGCATGAGGCGCATTCTCTTTTTGCAGTGTATCAGAATACAGTATGCACTGTTTGATTTCTGTTCCCTTATGACTATCTTGTCCCAATTCAAACCTTTTGTGGTTCATGTGGCTGAGATCCAATTTCCAGCAGAGCCACCTGACTATGAAAAGTGTGTGTCAAGTTGCTAAAGAGGGAGCATATCTAACAAATAAGCAAAAGGGGTTAATTAATCCACCAGAGTAACTTAGATGTATTAATGGGAAAAAGGCACACAGTGGTGCATAGGTCTGAAGATTTATCAGGGAGTAACTGTTGTCGAGAATACATTATCAAGTTCAGAGGAATCATAGTGACCTGGCCTATTGTTAGCTGTGAATGTGACTGGTTTACATCAGGAAGGAGGATAAAACTTCTGGCTAGTGGGCAAAGGCGGACTCCTTTTGTCCTTTCACGAGCCCAGTTACCTAATGACAGCTCTTGAAGATGAGTGAGCAAATTATTGGCCATAGATTTTAAACAGTAATTTGTTTTATAATATCGAAATGTGTCTCTATTAACCCAGTTATGTAAGCATATTTTTTCAAACAAAAATACAAACAAGAGCATGCCATCTTTGTTTAACCTAAATTTCTTTTACAGAAATTTAGTTTGGACATTCTCCTTGAATGCTATTAGTCTGTGGTGATAGTGATCTGGGACTATTGTTAAATTAAAGTAAATAATTAATGAATTAAATAATTTACAGTAGCTGCTGCCTTAACCGGTGCTGTTTGTTGCAACTTACAGAAGAGGATAGAGTTAAGCTAAATGAAAAAAAAAAAACTTTTCTATTCAGTGCTTTCAATTTCATTTTGCATGTATTTTGTTTTATTTGGTTATTGTTCATAATTTTACGAATATACCGTAAAAATGCTTTCACTGTCTCAGTTACTAGAAAATCTGCAGCAGATAAAATTTCAACCTGCCTTTTTACTCTCTCCTCACTTTTTCATCTTGCATGCTATGTTGAAAAAAAAAAACTAATAAGGTGAATTTCCAGGTTAGGAATGTGCTGAATGTGTTGAATTGTAGATTGCTGAATACAATGGTGGTTGCACTGCTATGAAAAAAAGCTTCTGAAGTTTTACTCTTAAAATGAAGTAAAATTTTCTTAAACTATGTGCAGGGTTACAGAAAGTTGTCAGTATTTTATCTAATATTTCACCATCTCTCACCTGTCGCAGTACTTAGACATTACTTAACCAGTTCTAAACCTACACATGATAAACAGTATTTTCTGAATAGAGGTTGGATTTCAGTATTTCTGAATAGGTTTGCAGTTTGGTCAGAATTTACTTAAAGTTCTGCACAAATTAGTGGAAAGTAATTTGTCCTGCACATCTCTTACAGAAATGAATAGGACTGGAAATCTTGCAAGATCGTGCCATTAAAGAAGTGGAAACAGTGCTTATGCTGTTATGATGCGTGTTAATGTGAACAGAAATCACCTTTGAAACTGTGCTAAAATACTGATTTAATGAAAACATAGCGTGGTGTAGCCACAGCACACCCAGCACTACAGAGAACAGACCCTCCTCACCCTCCAGAGCTCCTCTACAAAACACCCACATGATGATTAATGGTATTGCATTGCAACCTCCTTACATGTCAACCTGTGCTGGACTACTATAATTCACAGCATCCCACAATTTTAACTAGTTTACAAATTATTTTTGTCTATTTAGAGTCGCACACTAACTTTGGGTTACAAATCAAAAATGAGTTGGAATTGTTCTACAACACCTCATAAAGAATACCCTGATTGTTCGTGTAGTGTGTGCAATAGGCTCCTAAAACTTTTAGCCAGTCTGCATCAACTTAGAGCAACATACCATCCTACACAGGTTAAAAAAATTAGTGCATTCTGCCAATACAATAGCAGTGGAGACCACAGTATATTACACCACAGACACAATCATTTTTCTCCATAGAGTTTGGTACATCAGCTATAGTCACAACACTGATCATCATTTCACTCTGATGGACTTCTAACAGCTGAAATTAAGTGTAAATTGAAAGCCCTGAGTTCAGCGGTGATCTAACAATTGCATTGCAACTGAGGGATAACTATTTGGAAGAGATAAAGCTGAAGAAAAATAATAGCAACACCAACATATACGACAGCAGTCCCTAAATATATATAGATGACTTGTGTTTGGAACTAAACATTTTTACAGGATAAGACTGTCTAGACATTTGTAAGTGTAACAGGACTTTTTTTGTTGGGATATTGTTGACCAGTGGATTGTTAGGGAACTTCATTGACCATTGAGAATGTGTCTGTCTTTTTTTGTCAGTGGTCTAAAAGAGGCATTCTTTATATCTTTATAATTGCTGAGAGTAGGTTTTTGCTTAACAGTAGACTTTAAAGATGGTTTTTGATAATAACTATTTATATTATCTCATGAATATTAATAGACACAATACTAAATAAGGCTTAAGGGTTAGTGGTGTGGTGTGACATTTAAGCAGTTTTAAGATATGTATTAATTTTTTCTTGAAAAAAATGCCCAAATATATCATTTTGACTGGCAGAGGGGACATTTTGGGGCTTAAATATAAGGCAGGAGAAGGTCTTTAAAGTTTTTTAGGTAAACAGTGAAGGGTTGAATTTGAGCACAGACCAAAGAGACAAGCTACTACCATAATACATGAGCAAATCATCACAGACAACTGCCCGTACTGTTTTTAATTTCAGTAATACTGACCAACAATAAGGGATCAATTGCCCTTAACTACAGCAAAAGTTTAAACACAAGTCACTACAATGAAAGGAGTGAAGTTGGCAGGCAAGCACGAGGCACATAGGTGTGTTTGTGTGTGTTTGTATGTGAGGGTTAGAGGGTGGATACTTGACCTGTGCCCCTGATAGTACCTTACAGTACATGTTGGGTCAGACCAGGGTTCAAGCAAATATTTTAAAACTATGTTTAGGTATGGATAGGATTCAGCCAGTTTTGAGTGAAAATGTTACAACTATAGTGACAACAATTGCATATATGACTCAAACTCAGTGCTTCAGCTCAAGGTTTGTTTTCAGACATAAAAAAAGAATGACTTTCAGATACAGGCCAGGCTTGATTACTACTCTCTCAGACTCGATTCAGACAGAAATATGCTGCCCTAGCCGCAATCTAGAGAGGGTATGTCCTAGTAACATGTATTGGAAGAGAAGAGTGCAAGATGGTGGCATGTCCACAGCAGTGGCTATGTCATGTGAGAGTCAGGATGGTGGGTGTGACTGTGAAGCTCAAAGAAAGGGTTTGAGGAACAGTATAAAGGATGTGCTTGCTTGTGCCTAACAATAAGATGGCTGGAACAGAGCTTATAGTATCGCACCATCTGTGCTCTCAGAGTGTATGAGTGTCCTTGCAGATTTGTGCAAGTGTTAGTGAAAAAGAGAGAAAAGGCACTCAAATGAGACCAAAGAAAGTTCAACATGACAAAAAAAGCAGTTTGTTTTATGACTATGGAGACATAGCAGGCGAACCGGGGCTCACCAGTCGTGGCACTGATCTTTTAACCAATAAAACAAAGCTTGCTAGTTTTTACACAGTGGCAGCAACCAATACATAAAAACAACACAGTGCTGGACACAGTAAGTATAACATGCTATGTGCATAATAACAAGTATCAATCACAGAATTTCTACAACAGTTAATATGACTCTGTGGTCTGTCAACTTAATAACCATACAAACAAGCTTACACAGCAATTAAGCTTAATTTTAAACACCATCATTAACAGTTCCTGACCAAACAAAAGCCCTGTACTTGAGATTGCTCTTGGTAGCAATCAGAGTATGTATGGGTCCATTGCTTGTGAAGTTCCTTGAATTTGCATGGTAACAAGCCTGTGTGTCTTTTTTAATAATGAGCTGGTTCTCTGAGGCAGCAGAGAGACCTCAGGGAGTAGACTGGGTTGAAGGAGAGTGGGGGAATAAAAGTTACCCTTTTCTTTCTCGAAAAAAACAGATGGTCTATGTCTTTCTTCTGCAGGTACAGTAGCGTGAGATTTCCAGTTACACATTCAGCAGATCTTTTTCTGGATCCAAAAATGTTCAGTGAACACAAGAAGGTCTGTGGCTTTGGCTAGTAAAGGGGAAAGTCTGATCAGAACAGGATACATCCTTGTAGCAACTTCACATCACATGGAAGGGTAAAATGAGGGGCTTTCCTGATTTATATCTGTGATGACGTCAGGGCAATGTCTCCTGTTGGTCTTATTGAATGAAAAAAACAGGACTCTCATTCAAATCAGATCTTGCTCATGTTATTTGCAAGGCCCAATGGGGATTTGGCTGCATTTCTTTGTCCCTGTCTTTCTGGTCAGACTTTGTTATATGCAGACCTCTTTTTGTTTGGAGAGGTTGGTGAGGCCAAACATTATTTTGTGCACTTGGGCAAGATAACTAAGCCCCAAATAGCTCCCAATCCATATGAGAGTTTGACTGTGTGAAAACAGAAATATTGTAGGGCACTTGAGATAGTTGGCACTAATCTGCAGGACGGCTACATGAATGGCAGCAACTGCTATTACTGTATGAATGAGTGTGTGAATGGGTGATTGTGGCATGTAAAGTGCTTGAGTGATCAGAAGTCTAAGGAGTTCTTTATAAATGCCTTTCATGCGCAGTTCAATTGATATTGATATTTCCCATACTTTCTAAACTTATTTGTACAATTATTTTTTGTATTAAAAATTATTGTACAGTTCACAGGGTCACTTTGCAAGTGCGCAAAAGACAATTGATGTATTTTTCTCTGAGTAATCCCTGCTGTTTCAAATGGAAAAAAGTCATCTCAGTCCCTACCTTGGTATTATTCAAAGCTAGAAGTCACCTGACCTGCTAATTATTTGACCTCTCATTGTTCCAGCACTCTTATCTAAATGGTTTCAAATAAACCAACTACTGCTTATTTTTGGGGTAAGGGCCTCCCAGACAGGAATCAGAAATTGACCATTTGATTGTGGGGCTACAATACCCACTGTAAACTGTGGTAATTCTGTTACCAAGAACTTGTTTTTTTTACTTTATTAAGGTACTGTTTTGTTTTACAATTTGACGTACTCATCAATCAGTTCAACTCAATTGAAATGTTAACATTTGACCACAGAAAGTTTTATAGCCATTCTTTACTACTTAAGTTGCTATTGTGAAGTACTATAGAAGATGACATTTGTCACACAGGCAAGGGCATAGGTTTGATTTTGATCCAAAATAGCGGCTCACATTGGCTGTCTTAGAGCTTTTTGCATTCAGGATAGATTTCTTACCACTAAAGACTCTTCAGAAAGCCTAACCTCCCCATCAAACTGTTGGAGCTAGCAAGGAGCTCACACTGTTAGTATCTTAATTTCCTGGAGAGATATTGCCTTGTTTGCTAATATGTGCCCAAAAATATTCTTACTCTCTGCATCAAAAAAGTGAGTGTGCAAAATCGCCATCAGTTTAACGCTAATGATGTCTCCCACGCTTCTTTCAGTTCCTCCCAAATTGATTATCTGGTTGAAAGTGCTGCAAGTTCCTTGCGTATGACTCTCAATTCCATTGCTTCCCTGAAAAGAAAGCTGAAAAAACAAAAGAAACTAGCTCCGTGGTATAACACTGAAACACGAAAGTTAAAGCAGGCA
>JAPZDZ010000022.1:358331-368523 GCA_029783805.1 Acanthurus tennentii
CATCATTAAGGTAAAATATTAAGGGGAGTGCCATGCTAAAAGTAATGTGCCAAAATTTACATGTTCATAGTCTAAATCTTAAAAAAAAAAAAAAAAAAAAAAAAATTGGCTGACTTCACACTTTCTCTGGCTATTGTTTAGAAGACTGAACAACTGAATGGTAATTGCACCTTTAGGAACTCTAAGAAATTTGTTTAACCTTGCACTTCCAAGTGTGAAAAAATCAAATTAGTTTTTTGGGGTTTTTTTGTCAAATTTAGCTAAATTTGTACATCAATAAGCCTTTTCCTTTGCCTTCAGTCCCTTTATTAACTTTGACTAGAGACAGTTTCAGACTTCCCACTACTACCCTAGCAAGCTTTTGAGAGTCAGGCGCCAGATATCTGGGAGGGTAAGTTCCCTTGCTCTTTTCCCATTCCAATTCAATGTGGTCTCATCCAAAGGCCTGCAATTGTTTCCTTCGGTCAACCCAAGGTACAGTGCTGCTTTTGTTCCATCTCTCCATCTCTCTGAATACAGTCCCAGAGCCAGACAAACCTGTAGGGTATGTTATCAGGATTCTTTGTCCTGATTCTTAGCTTCCCCTGCCCAGATCCCCATCTGTACAACAGAGGAGAGGCACCACTGTAGGCACACTCTGTCTCTGCATTTCCATAAGTCACTCTTGGGAGACTCCACAAACTCAACAAAAAATGATTAGTGGTTCACAAGTTTAATATTAAAAAGAGCCTGGTTTTACAGGAAATTCAAGCATACTTCGGACTGTGTGAATTTGATCAGGGCATCATGTTTAACCATTTTTTCTAAAAACTTTGATCGAATCATAAACCTGCCCTGAAAAGACCAAAAAACTTTTTTCCACATTTTGGCTGACTCTCAAGTGACATATTTATGTAACTGCTGACCTTTATCCATAGCACACCTTAGTGTGACAGATTTCTTAATACGATTCTCCTTCCTCATAGGTAGCCATTACTTTCTTTTTATTTCATAATGGGTACTTTTTATACTAGAATTAGATAAAATAACTAGTAGGACTATTTCTACTACAACATTGCTATTTCACTATGACATGTCATAATTATTTAACTGTTGTGTGGAATAACTCAAAGTGCAGAATGTGTGTATTTCATAATGATGCAACAACAACATTACACTGAAAATAATACCAAAATATTTAACAAGTATCTATCAAATTGCCAGGACAAGTATTGCCTTTCAATGTTTCTTAAAACCTTGGATATGTTGAAACTTTATGTTTCCATTTTTTAACTTGATGTTGTGGCAAAGCTGTAATTAAGGTCTGGTTATGTTTAGATACAAAAAATATGGTCAAATGTTGTAGCAGAATATGTTACAATTCATATTTTGGGTCTTGCCTATTTAATTCAGTTTTTAGATTTTCAATATTTTTTCAGTGCAGTTACTTCAATTATGAGGGATCACTGATAAGGTTGTGCCCTATGGTAAAGATGAGTTTTTTCCATGCACATGCAGTGTAATTGATTGAATGATTAAGCATACAATCTGAGGAGAATAACTTCTGTGGTATTCCAGTTTTAAATTGTTCAAAAATGTAGGTTAGTACTGACAGAGAAAATGGACAAAAATAACCTTCTTGTAGTTGTAGTGTCACATCAAGGGCTAATCCAAAGAGCTCCATGGATACATGTAAGTGACACAAGTATAGGGCTCCGCTTCTCGCATCATGATGAAGAAGAAAGAAATGATTGCATGAAGACTGATCTATTATCTAGTTATTTTAGATTTCTCGAAGTTGTACAAAATAGTAATATTGTACACAGGCAATACACTTAAACTAGTATAGGCTAATATAGTGCAGCATCATACATTGTCAAAGCTAATTTTTGTTAGTATAGTTTTATAGTCAACAATATAAATCTAACCTATTGGTTCTTACATCAAATAATGACACTCATGTCATCCATGACTGTTTTTACATGATGGAGAAATGACCAGTTAACAAAGGCTGTTTAATTAGATATTTCTGGTATAAATTTAATCACGAGTAGAATATATTTTTTTAATACTTATCTAACATAAAGGTCCACAAATGGGTTAATGTAGTTTAAACTTGGAACAACTTCACTTACCTAGTGCCACCATTATTAGGATAGTTGATACATTCTTGAGCACTTTCTTACAGTTGGGTAAAGTTCCTTCTAACCTTTTAAGGAAAAAGTGTTTTAAGTTCTGTCATTATTTCCACTGAAACTGTCTCTCAATCTGTCCTTCATATGTGACTGAGGTCCAGTTGTGTTAATGTACTAAAATTTGGATGTGCTCATCACTTGTGCACTCTCTTTGGTGAAGAAGGGCAATAAAAAGATGTACATTTAAAATGTATTTTCATGGTCAGCCATTTGTTCAAATGCTCAGTGTGACTTATGACACCAAAATTACAGTGCTTTGCTGGATTGCTCATGAACCCCACCACACATACACACACACACACACACTGCACCTCTTAATAATGAGACATGGAAATACCAGACAGACAAGCCCAGTGTGAGGCATTTTCCTTTGCAGGAAAATGGCCATACAGTCGTATGAAGACATTAAGATAAAGCCTTCACCCTCGACTTGCTCTAAGCTTCTCTGTCTATTACAGCATGCCGTTTAACCTTATCTTGTTGTTTGATTGTGGAACTGTGCCTACTCAAAAGGTGTTTTTTTTTTTTTTACTGATTATTCCATTGATGTATGCAACAATAATGATTTGTTTCATTACTGCCCCAAGTTGATCAAATTCTTATATCTGCAAAAACAACGGTTGGAGATCTTACAGAGATTCTCGAAAGCAGGGATTTAATCTGGTACTAAGTATGGCAGTTCTCATTTGGCCATATGAGTTTCTGTTCTTATTGTTGGGAGCAACACTTTCTGGTAAACAGTGATTTGCACAAGTTTTTGAGTGAAAACTTGACTTAGGCAGCCATAATGAAAATACTGGCAAGAATTACCTCAAAGAAAAAAATGCTGCAGACTCTGACACAGAGTTAACTCCATCAACTATTGAAAGATCTTTAAATTGAGTTGCTGGTTAACTTTCCCAAATTCTAACATGACATTTCTTTTCCTGTGCTGATGGAAATAAAACTTACACATGCATCAAAATTTTCTTGTTATTATTACTCTTAATATCATCAACCATTAATGACATATTTTAGTTGGTTTTGTTAAGCCCAGTTGTATACTGGACAACTGCGTAGAAAACATGCATCACTTATAAAATATTTTTTATTATTATTATTCCAGTTTTTTAAACTAACAGTGTGCAGATTTGTAGAAAAATCAGTTTAACATGTGACGTACAATAGACATGTTATATAAAGAATAAAAGTCACTTGATGTGATGCTTTAGAGCACTGGCACTTTCTTTACTCAAAATCAAGCCCTAGTCGCCAGTGTTGTGTTGAGACTTTCTTCTTTTCTACTTTAACACCTATAGCGTATAGCTCCAGGACACAAGCAGACCAGTGGGAATGTGCCAATTCAGTTTAAATCAAATTTAGACATGTTGTAAAAAATATGTTGGTAAACTTTAAGTGTTGGATTTAAAGGCACACACCATGAATCTGCTTCAGTTAAAAACATTTTTAACAAAAATTATATTATTTTCAATTTTCCATCTTAGCTGGTTTGTTGGTTTTCTGGAGTCTTAGTCAACACAACATCTGTTTGTAGTATCCACAAATATAATTTTGCCTTTAATATGTGCTACATTTTAAGAAACTTTACACAAGTGTAGTTATGCACAAAGGGGATCCTAGAGACAGAATTTAATGTTTTTTTTTTTAAATTAAACAACTGATTAATAAGCAAGGACATTTAATAACTATATGTCCACTATGGCTCAAAATTCATTTCATGTGAGATGACATTCTGCAATACCCATCAGCACAAAATGTGCACAGGACAGAAGGATACTATGAAATTGATTAAGCAGAATTTAGCACAGAAACAATAACAGTGATTTAGACAGGTTGACATTGTCAACTCATGACACCCTGGGAAACAGCATTCATCACGTGATACTTTCTATTTTTTAAAGAACAACCTAAGCAATTTGCAGATTTTTCAAGTTTAGAGTAGAAAGCTTACCTTACCTCTTTCACTGCATACACTTAAACACCAAGAAACTAAAGCAGTGTATAAAACCTGTTTCTCACTCGATCGTTACTTGGTCAGGTAACAGCTATTTAATAGAGATAAACAATTCCCTGCTTGTTATGTTGATTAAGCTCATGCAGATTATAAAAGAAAAATCTTCAAAAACTAAAGAAAATGGTTGAGGCACTTTTTTAATACTAACACTTAAAATGAAACCGATTATCTAATCTTGACATTGTGACTCTCATCTAAGAGAACAGAAACCGTACATCTGATGAGGCGAATGAAAAAATCTAAATCACATTAAACCCTTATATTATTCTTGCAAACACTTTATTTATTTTAATAAAACTTTATTTATAAATAAATCTAAATTGGCAGCTACGGGGCCAGGAATCAGTGAAATCTTAAATATGTTTTTATTTTATTTTAAAGCCTGAATAAAAGTGATATCGTCTTCCTGTCTGTCGTGTAAAAATGAAGATATATGACGGCATTGCAATCCAGATAAAGACATTTGGTTCCTAACATTTCTCGAAACGGATTCATCAGCTTTAAATAACCTAAGTTCACTGTCAAAATCTCAATTATTTTGGAAAAATGTTTTAAAGAGTCAAAAGTTTTGTTCAGATCGATGTTTTGCAGCGGCTTGCTCTAAAGGAGGTAAACTGAGACAGCATCTGCACCAACATGACAGCAAAATATCTATCGAGCCATTTAATAGATCTGATGTTAACTTTTGAATATTCACAAAGAATTATAAACCTTTAGGCCTAGGCCCTGCGTCAAACACGCTTCGATATACTTGTTTATTAAAACAAACACGAAACATTAAATTTTGATAGGAAATACACAGACGAATCGTTTTTTGTTTCTTTTTACTTCAGTTAAGAAAGTTACACAAAAGGTGGCAAATTTGTCGACAATAAATAATAAATAATTTTTGTTGTACGGGAACAAACGAAACATTTTTTTCCAGAGCTAACGGTATTTGTAACTTATTTATACACATCTTTGGAAAGAAAAACAAAAATCTCGGACGAACACTAACTCACTCAGATGTCCCACGAAGCTTGTGGCAAAATAGAGGTATACCTTGTTGCAAATGCTTAAGTACTTGGGTCATGAGGGAAATCGTGTAATTAAATGGAGAAAGGCAGTGCCGTTCCCCTCCGAATGCTCTATTTTATGATGAGGTGCGAGTATGGAATTAAAAAAAATACCAGTCATTGTTTTCTACTTAAAGTAGCGCACAGCAAGTTGCAAGTATAGGAATCATGATTCTCTCCCACTCAGAGGTCCCATTTATCAATGGAGTCATGTTCGTGTCTTCTCATTTTGGCAACTGTAACCAGCGTGAAGGTGCAGTACTGGCCATGATGACGCATCCGTCTGAGTGGACATTAGAATGGATGGCTGCGGTTAAATCCCATGATTGTCTTCACAGTGTCAAAATACAACCAGGGGGGTTGTTTGGTGCAGTAAGGGGTGGGGGTGGTGACCAGGGACTGCGTGTTCAGTTCAGTCCGTCCATGTGGAATCTGCTCAGGCCTCGATGGGACTGGATACCATGCTGTTCGGTGTGTCTGGAAGCTGAGATGACATGGACGCTACTTCGCTGCCGGTCGAGTTTGAACCTGGTCCTCCCTCCGAGAAACTGACCTGAGGGACACATTAACCAAAAAAATTCGTTACACCACCTTGGAGTTTGATTCAGAGGCGAGTTGAGGGTTTAAACATAACCCTGAAGAAAACTGCGCCATGCGGTCGTACGCAGGTTTAAGTCCATTTATACCATTGTCAGAGTTTACAGCAGGCTGTAACTTCTTGTGTTAAATCATTCCGCTGAGAATATTGCTTAATGTAAATAATTCGCTAAGACACGACACGGAATTATTTAAATTTTGTGATCCATCAAAGTGAACATCGTGCTTATTATCGGTGTTAGGATTTGAGGAGTTATGTTATTTTTCACTGTATTTATTTTTCTGGTTTTAGGTTTAGATGTTTTTAAAAAAAAAAAACAGGCTGCGTGACACTGGATTGGCAAATAAACTATAGCCTAATTTAGATAACTACATGAAAAGAAGACTTGATATACCTTGTGAGGGATTATCTTGTTTGATTTATCGCCTAACTCCCTGTTTTACAGAATATTACGGAGGCGACAAAGAATAGGGAAAAGCAGCTGCTTGGACACTAGGAGAATATACATCCAAATTTTTAAAACACTTTGATACTGTAGTCTTATAATTTATGCTGTGGCAAATGGTCCTGACAAAAAGTTCAGCTGAGCTCAAATATGTGCTTGGGGTTTATGTCTCATTAGGCTATAACCATTTTATCACTAATGACTGATATCTTAACCCTGATCTTCTCATCAATATTTACTAAAATTCATAACAGCTTACTTGCCTACATGCAACTCTGCTCTCCATCAGCCAGAAAAAAGGATGAACTGTATGCTACATTCCAGTTTTTATCATTAACGCTAATAATCCATATTAGGGGCAGAACGACGTTTTCACCGTGTTCACCTATGGCATCTGATAGCATAATTTTTGGAGGAAATTGTAACCCTTAATGTTATCTCGTGTATGTGATAAATTAATAGATTAATAAAATTAATAGAAATTAATCAACAATATTACAAGCGTCTTTAAAGATTTAACAAACAAAATTGGACCTTTGTATACATTTTTCTCATTTTAATCATTTTGGAAGACGCTCAGAAAATATGAAAACCAAGAAACACAGTAACATCAAAGTATATACTTTAGCTGATGCAATGATACGCATCTAAGCTTTTGCGGAAACGATTTGCATAACGAAAATCCAAAAGCAGAAAAAGGAGGCACGGAGGAACAGCAACGTGTTTTTTTTATATACTGGTTTCAAAACAGAAGCTATGTCTCTAAACAACAGGGCAAAAATATTCGAGGACACACTAATAACATATTTTTATGTTCAAAGTACTAATTAAAATACTATTTTCCTAAATAAAATTTAGAAGGAATTTCATGGAAATTTTTGCACACTATATGTTCAGGATTAAAACAGCTGTTTAACAACATGCAACAATATGCGACAATAAAATACATAAAAAACATGAGTTCCTTAAAGACTCAGTGGTCAAAAAACACGAACCAGTTGTTGGAAGGCCGGCTGGTCGATGTCGCTCTGCAAGGCGAAATCGCTGAGGACCTTCCAGGGCGGCTGGTAGCTTTGCACTTCCACCGGGTTGGCTTGAATGCCGCCATCATGCCGCTCCGGACTGGCGGCCACCATTGGGGTGCCAGTCATTCCCTGGATATTCTGCAAGAACACGTGTCATTGTCAGCACTGAGAATGTACACCTTTGCCTGGGGGTGATTGCAAATGTGTGTCATTGTGTGTGCGTGTGTGCGTGTGAGTGCGCGCGCGCTGAAGGTAAAGAGGGGTGGCATCAATCAGCAGAACAATCAATAAACAAGAAAAAAGAGACAGAAAAAGATAATGTGTATTTGTCTGTGTATAGCCTATGGTGAAACTTTCGTGAGCGCTTTTGTTCTTGTCGGTTTTATAAAACAATGTTGGGCTCATCCGTAACGCTCCTAGCCCTTACAACGGTTTAAAGCCTCATCTGTCAGTTTATGTAGGAATCACACAACATAAACCGTGGGACTATTTGTCCCTGCATTTTGATGTGATTCAGTTTAACCATTAAAACTTACTTAGCTACTTTTTGATTTTTTAAAATCTTCTAGACTACCTCAAATTAACGCGGAGTTTAAATATGTTGATCAACTGTCTAACACAAAAAAAGCTGCAACAGTCGGGCTCTGTATTTCGTCACATAGTACAATAAGTTTTCTCTAAGTCTATTTAGTCATGGCTGTGTGTCACTATGATTTAAAGAAAGTTTTCATGCTGCTTAGTAACCTGGTTCTCTTACCGCTTTGTCATTGGGCTGCTGCTGCTGCAGCTGCTTCATCAACAGGCTCCTCTTCTTGTCCTTGCACCGCTTGTTCTGGAACCAGACCCGGATCACCCGCGGACTGAGGCCGGTCATCTCCACCAGCTGCTCCTTCATTAAAGCGTCGGGCCTCGGGTTGGCGTTGTAGCAAGTTCGCAGTGTGTGTAGCTGCTTCTCGTTTAGCACCGTCCGAACACGGGTGGTCTTCTCCGGCTGTTTATGGACATGAGGCCGCAAGGCGGGCTGCCGGGCCGAGATTGGTTCTGCTGTTGAGAAGGGATTGTTAAATAACCCAGGGAAGTCAAAATTTATGAATCTGTCTGCAGATCGGCGAAAAAAAACATGATAAAGATTAGAATCTATGTTAAAGAGAGGAGATGTTTTGTTTTTGTTTTTTAAGTAGTCTATTAACCCGTTGTAACTAACCATGCGCCTGCATTCAAGACGCTCAGTTTTATCAGTGTTACGTTTTTCAAACACTTTTTTCCGGCTTAGTAGGCCTACTTCAGGGCGCAAATGATGTTATAAGTCACTAGGGATTAAACCAGGGCTGTTTCTGTAATGGCAGGAAAATTTTACATCGTGTTAATTTTTTAATTCTGTTTTTAATTTCTAGTAAACCTTCTCTAAATACAACAAGATTTTTAAGTTTAAGGATGTCTAGGTATCAAAGGTGTTAATCTGGACTAAACATTGGACCTTGACTTTTTGTTTCTTTTTTTTTCTTTTATACATGATGACCAGGATATGAGCTACTACTTAGTTAAAGTGGGTCCATGACACAACTCTCCCACTCTTGTTTTAACATGACGGTATGCTCGGATCCCCTGCGAGCAACCTGCCCACCGGGACTTTAGCCGGTTCTCCGGAAGACTATGCTGACTCTGGTTTAAAAGTACAACACACCTCCAAATAACTCATCTCTAGATAAAAATATAAATGAAACGTGACGTAGAGATTCTGCGATTTTGCAGGCCACTCTCTGCTACAGAAAACAGCAAGCCCATTTCAGACCAAACGCATACCAGGTCCACAGCCATGTTTCACAATCCATTCCAACAGTGATAACTTGGTGTATTTCGGACAGTAGTGCCCGCTGTAGGCCCAGCTATCTAATCTAACGAGCCTGACCCGACAGGTCAGTGGTATGCAGAAAGGGAAATGTAACAGACAAAACTTATTTAGAGAGGCAGAGACCAGAAGTCCAACAGAAAACCCCAATAAATCAAATGTGAAAATAGAAAAGCTTCTTTTTTAAATGTGGCAGCAGGGGCAGTTTTCCCGTGTTTGAATGAAAGAGGCCATAGATCAAATCTGGCCAGTAAATCATTCTGAACAGTCTACCTCTAGAAGAAGACTGTGCCTCAGTGACACTCATTGCCAATTTGACATAGCACAAGGGATGCAGCTTATTTGAATAACTTCTGACACATAAGTATCTCATATCTCGTACAGAGTGGACAAGGAGAATTAGTTTATTTTTAAGAAGCACCCAGCAAAATCCAAATTCTCGGGGAAAAGGCTTCGAAACTTCGCCGAAAAGGCTGCAGCTAGAGAAACGCTGTGCAAGTTACACTATGTTTGGTAGTAGTAACAATCCTCTTGTCCTGTTTTCCACTCGCCGGGACTTTACCTGCCATCTGCAGAGGTCTGGCTGGGTGCAGTGGGCTGAGCGGGTCTCCGGGGCCCAGGCTGGCCCGTTCAACCACGTCGTGGTCAGCCCGACAGAAAAGCCCGTCCTCCCGCAGCGCGAACTCGTCTCCAGGGATAAGCTGCCGGCTGCAGGCCACACAGCGGAAACACTCGATGTGGTACACTTTGGAGCGTGCCCTCATCACGAAGTCGTTCTTGCTGAAGCCGATGTTGCATTTAGCGCATTTTATCCCGTATAACCTGCGGGACACACACGCAGGCACAAAGGGTCCGATCAGTTTGACTGCAGGCAGCCTGAGCGAAATCACACAATTGATGATAATAATAATAATAATAATAATAATAATAATAATAATAATAATAATAATAATATTAATAATAATAATAATAGAATACATCACATTTTAAATAAACTATCACAGTCTTTTTATAAATATTATTTATAATTAT
>JAPZDZ010000022.1:378231-389949 GCA_029783805.1 Acanthurus tennentii
GCTTCACTTTCACTCATGCAGAAACCAATGGGTGACGTCACGGAGGGTTTGTCCAGTGTTTTATACAGTCAATGGTCTAAACTCATCTGAAAAACAACCTAACACCTTGCGTCCTGTCTACAGTCTTCCTCTGAAGCTCTGACAGGAAGTGCAAAATCCAGAGTCTGCAGTATCATCAAAAGAACCACCAGAAGGGGTGCAACTTGTGAGAGCACAACTGTCCCTACAGTTGCAACACAAAGACAAACAAAAAATCAGGAGAAATCCTGTACAAGCATATATATTACAGTACTCTGGAGGAAACCAAAAAAAATATTTTAAAAGTAATTTAAGTAATCTAAGTGAAAGTAATTTAAAAAGTATCATCATTAATGATAGAAGTTCACTTTGCCTCACGTGGCTTTGCCCTGTTATGGATTCTCCGGGTAATAGCTGTCACGATCTGTTATTTGAATAGTTTCGATTCAGTTGATTCTTGAATTGAGTGTTGGGTTTCCTTTCCTTTGTTTTTGTATGTGTCCTTGTTTTGTTGCTTGCTGTTTTATATTGGTAAATCCTATTCTGTGTCTTGTCTACCACGTCCACGTCCTGTCAAGTTTCCCTCCTATTGTAATTACCTGCCCTGCCCTGATGTGTTTCACCTGTGATGATTGCCCCCCCCCCCGACTGTTGCATTACCCTAGTGTGTATATAGTCTCTGTGTTTGCCCTTTGTCTTTGTCAGATTGTCTGTCTTCGCTCCCCTGTGCTTTTGTCATCTCCATGGCCCTGTCATTGCTCCTGTTCTCCCTGCATCTTCTTGGTTGGTAGAATTTGCTTTTTGTTTTCTTTAATGTTTCTACTTAGTGAAACTTTTTGGGTTTTGGAATTATCAGCTTTTCTTTCAGTAAAGCTCACTGAAATATGAATATGCCCAGCCAGTCAGTTAGGGCAAACTAACCAAATATGTGCATTCTACAAAATATTAAAAGCCAGCAAACTACTATTTAACGTCCCTTTTTCCTTCAGCAACAGCAAGTTTGCCGACTGATCTGCTTTCTTTACAGATAAGAGTTGCCACTACTATGCCCATCATGCCCTGGCCTTACCACTGACCCATACATACTCTGTGTTAAGCAATGAGCACTTTGTGTGAATTACTGAGAGCTTCACCAGTTAAGATGAACAGGCTTGTTGCTGCAGCATTAAACAAGATACCAAGGTGGACGTATTTCAAGCACGTGGGAATAGACCTAGGGGTGGATCCACAAGATTCTGAAGGGATTACATATCCCATCTGTTATGGTATCTTCCAGTATCTTTAGCAGGATAAAGCATAGCAGAATAGATATAAACACAATAATACATAAATAACACAATTATATAAATCAACTTCTTGTGGATTAATGCAACTCATATCTTTATTTTATTTACAGAGAATTAAAATAACTATTATTTAAGTAAATATTGCACTTTCCCTGCATCTTTTCTCTAAAGGAACAGAAAGTGTGCTTCCCGTGGGTCTCTAGAGGTTTCAACAGTCAGGTCTACTGACAGCTCTGTAATGCATGTGATCAGAGGAGACATTCATGTAGGTCAGATGTTTTCCAGGCATCTCTATGCACTTTATCCACCTACTGGGACCCTCAGTGAGAAAGCCTCTGCTTGTCTGTCTATCCCAAATCCTGCAGTGCCCTTTCAGACTTAGGTGAAAACAACTGTGCGTAATTGTTTGGAAGGGAATTGTCATGCAGGCCATCCTACTGTGATAAGGTTACAAAAAGGACGCAGGGTCAGACTTCTGATTAAATGCACTGATGTGATGTGAAACAAGTTCAGATCTGAGCAGAAAACATTTCTCCTTCACTTATTCAGAGGTTTCCAGTTGCAGTTCATCTTTCTTTGGAGGTTTTAACACCTGAGGTCATTTTCTCCAGAACTGTAAACATTTTGATATTCTTTTTCATCCTGTTATTTGTCATTGTTGCAGATCAAGATTATCATGCAGTTTCTTTGATTTCCATTTTTTGATACTGGGGTTGAGGAATTCCATCAAAAAAATTGTTTTTAAAATACTTATATACTTGCTTTGAAAACATAGTGCTACCTCACTTTACACCATGATATTTGGGCCAGCACCAAAGCTTGGTTCTAAAAAGAGAGTTTTATCTATATAGATATAGATGTAGATGTAGATATAGATCTTTGTGTTGCTGTTCTTTTTCTGAGAAGTTACAGTCACAACATCAGTGCTAGAGAAGATGTAAGGTATAGTTACTGGCATAGTTATTAGACAAATTCCCTTTTCAAATGTGTAAAATTAAATGCAGTAATTTTACATGCTTAACTGCACTTATTTCAAGAAGTACAGTTATGGAATTTTCTTCAAGATGGCTTGCTCGTGGTTGTTTAGCCTTCTGGCTTGCTAGCTAGTGGTGACCTGTGATAAATATTCATTGGAGTCCAGGCACAGAGGACCCAGGAAGCGAACTTAGAGTAAGATCAGGATTCCTTTTAGATATTTACAGACAAGCATTAAGTAGGCATTAAAGTACAGAAATACAGAAAAACTGAATAATTGTAATACACTACATGCTTTTTGGTGTTGTAATATAATCTCACTTTCCCAAATCTAGATCGTTGTAGTTAATTTTTTTTTACTGGCCCTTTCAGCAAAGTGTTTTCTGTACTCATGCTGCTTTCCATGCATTGTATTTTAAAATACAAAATGTACAATGTTGGCAGGTTCCTTTTATCTGTTGCATTATTATTTATGCAGTCTTAATCTTCCATTGCAGATTAAGTTTCTTTTCTGGTAATATTTAACCTTTAAACTTTGAGTAAAGCAGACAAGATTTATCCCTTTTTCAGGAAGAGTTAAGCAGTGTGAAAGCTAATAAAGAAGTGAGTGAATGTCATTTTATGTAGGCATAACAGTACAAGTAATTTTCCTAAAACTCACTTGACTTAAAATAAACAAAGATACTTTATAAATGTTGGTGTGTTTTTATGCCACTATGATGACCAATACAGAGACAATAGTCCAGATGGTGGTCATTTTTTAAAAAAGTCAAAAATATAATAAAAAATATTGGGATCTTTAAATTTTTTTTTTAACATTTTGTTTATTATGCCACAGCTACAAAGACAAATGAGCTTTCTAGGCAGGACAGGATCTAGAAGCTAGTCTATTGTAGTCTGGTTTGAGTAGCAGGTAATGCGGCTCTAACGGCCTGTTGTAAAACAGAGTCTGCTTAGGGAGTGTCAAGTGCTACTGCCTGCAGCAGCACCCTATAACTTACTGACTGCTGGTACTTAATATATAATGCAATATTCTACACTGTGCCATTTGTCATTTGAAGTAAGACACTGATTATGGCTCAGGGCAGTGCATCTGTCCTGGAGGCTGCTGGGAAATGGACTAAAAGCTCCTCCAGCTGAGCTGAGCCAATCACATGCTGAACCTTGGATCACCCACACTCCTACTCTAGTGCACTCTAGCCTCACACACAAACACACTTTCTCCCAGTCTTTCACTAACACACACTCCTCTCTCTCACACTTTTATTAGGCTTTTTCACCATTGTTGTTCTCTCTCATTCAAAAACACACACACAGAAAGAGAGAGACAGAGAGACGGGGGGGGGGGGACTGTTCCCTGCTGGTTTATCCCTCTGTACGGGAGTTAGCCATTTAATTTCTTATAGCACACTAGCATAGTGCACAGAAGCAGCAGCAGTGCAGCCTGGCTCAAACCATACTTCCCTACTGGTCTCTTTAGCATCTCCTCTCTTCAGGCAGTCTCAGCCTGGTGGGAGTCTAAATGAAACATATTGATGTCCCACTGGGGGCAGTCTAGTTGCTTTGACAAATTTTCCCTGGCATTTATCAATCAACTTGTCTTCAGTAAAGTGGAGGACCTCTAAGCCCAGCCAGACCCACAGAGTAGGAGGCAGAGCATTGAGAGAGGCTAAAAGTGTGATTCAGATTGTGCTCGGCATCACTGCCACTCCCCTTACTAACAATTTATGGACACGTGCCACAAATGAAAATAAGGGGAGGTAAGGGACTTGTCAGCCTTCAAATGGCTGACATAAGTTACAAGCAAAATTTTAATTAGCCAGGAGGAGTGGGGTGATAATTCAATGGGGCCCTGTTCTGTCATGGGGCCTGTCTACATAATGTTTCTCCTTTCAGCAGGCATCTGGAGACTCCAGCAGGGCCCCAAACAAGGTCTACTGAGGATAAAACTACTTGAGACACACAATAAAATGTAGGGACCTTCTCCACATTAACACCCTTGGCTCAAGTAATATTCATACTGAGGATGCTCGTCTGGGGGGACTTCACTGCATGTTTCCCATTAACCATAGTCACACATGTTTTAAATTATTGTCAATTATTTTCAAAAGCATACTCTTTTGTTATAGATTTTTGTATGCACATTTGTTCTTCCCACCAGGCCACCATTAATTTGCATTTATTTAGGATGGTACAAAAATCCATCTGCAGTGACTGGAACATTGCTTTTGTTTGATATAATTGTTACAGAGTGGTCCCAAGCACACTTTCGGGCATTAGCAAGTAAAATAATTGAACTTTGACAGATACTATGTTAACCTAATGGATTACCTAACAAAAGCAAGGTTCAGGTCTGTCAGTAGATTTGTATCCTACAGTATAATGACATGAAACATAAGCACTGGTTGCCAGGCAGGTAGAACCTTGCCCTTATTCCACAAACTTGTGTGTGTTTGCACGTTTGTGTGTGTGTGTGTGTGTGTGTGTGTGTGTGTGTATGTTTTTGCTCTACAAAATCATTTATCTACAAGATGCATACAGTCTGTTCATGTGGGGCCATGTTTTTTTCTGACTTTTGGAGAGTTGTCAGGTTTTGTAACATGGCAGTTAGCTTTTTATGGATTTAATAGAGAAGATGGTAGAGAAAAATCTTTAGAACTATTTTTTTTAAATCAATTAAGAATATTTTTTAAAGTTACCTTACTTTGTAAAGATAACTTGCAAATAAAACTATCAATATTAACATCACTGCAATTATCTAGTTTATCTGTAACAAGTCAAAATCATTTTCCTTTCTCTGTAATATACTGTCTGTACCTTCTTTTGCGCTTTTGTTTAGGTTTTGTTTCGTCATCTTGTATACTCTAAGACATTGCTTTTCACTTAGAAATAAACTCATTTTTATAAAAGGAAATATTGAATTGTTACAGTTGACACCATATTCTGTTGTCACTGTAGTTGATAAATCATATTTTCCACAACTTCTGCCAGTGAGCCAAATCCAACCTATAGTTATCATTTCTACAAAATCTATTTGCCTGCAAATTGTTGCATTTTTATGATATATTTCATTTTAGTAGTTATCTCAAATAAATCAGTTGAAGTTCAAGTGGAAGTGGAAAAAAACAAAATAGAGAAATAGAAAAAAAATTAACGGATCTCTGCATTGTTTTCAGTGTCTGACATTTGCATGCTGTTATTTTGGCTGGCATTTCACTGTGTTTCTGTGTGGTGTGTCCTCCTAGCACTAAAACTCTGTCTTCTTATTTGCTGCAGCTCATCCATAATAAAGCCCATTTTTGTCAAAGAGCATTTCAGGGAGTCTGTGTCAACACTGCATAAAGTAATCAGGACCATTAATATTTTACAGTCCACCACGCCTTCCTGACTGTTATCCAATCTCAGCTTCTGTTTCACACTGCACTTTAAATTGCCCTTTTTATTTTACTGATAAAGTAGGTGGCAGGATAAACACCCTGCTGGTGAGGCTGTAAATGAGAGGTATAGCACTTTTGAGGTAGGGCTGTCAGTTGTGTAGGGTAGGGATAGAGGGATATTAGTGATCTGCCCTCTGCCAAACCTCACTGCTGGCTATTTGGAGTGAGGGTGTGTGAAGGGGTCATATAATATTCAGTGAAGTGCAAATTCTGTTTCAAGTTTATTTTTACTGTGTTCATTGTGTTTTTTAATTTAAGATTATGTAGTGTATATCTGGAGACTCTGGAATTTATATAGTTATGTTTAAACTGGAAAGCATGTGATGACAACACAGCTATAAGGAGGTGTCCATTACATTTTAAGCTATATAAATCACTTTTTTATCAAATCGTATTTGACATGCACAACTAACATTTTCAAATGCATTCAGCGGTGTGGAAAACTGCTGATTAATAATCATTATATCCTCTGTCTTAAATGCACAAAAGCCTTAGAAGCCTATGTCTTGTTTGCAGCTGACAGATGACAATGAAGAGACAAAGACCTATATACTCCCAAAAGAGAGAGAAATCAAATGAGACATGTGAAACTTATAAATTATACAAAAAGGGCAAGAAAGCAAAAAAAGGAGGCAACAACAAAAGCTAGAAAAAACACCAAAATAATACAGGAAATTAGTGAACTCAAAATGCAAACCATGACAGTATCAACATGAAAAAATACCCACCTCTGGTTCTATTAAAACACAAATGATTTTTAAAAATTGTAGCATGGTGCCCTTGATGAGCACACCATTTGATATAATGGCAAACTGCCCAAAGTATTAAAATGATGCAGATTTTTTGAACAAGAACTAATTCTTAAGTTGATCGAACATACTGCTTCTAGCATTTACTTCTAGCATGTCATACCATAAATCTACTTTTAATTTAAAACCAGGGTGTTTATATGCCATTCAAGTGGAGCGTGCAAGTGGGCTGGCTGCTGACTCACCTCTGACCTTCTCTGTATACATGCAGCTATAGAATTTCCCTTTTGTTGCTCAATTTCCAAAAACTTACTTTTACTCACTCACTTTACTTTGAATGTAAAGTGGCCAACTCTACATGGCTCTAAACTGTTCACAATCCCATCCTTAAAGCCTGATAATGTAACTCTTCCACCTTGAAATAATATCAAAATCATGGTAATGTTAAAGTGAGTTGTAACAGGTTGACTGAGCTCTCTGCCTCAGCCACTCATCCCTCCTTGTTTCTTTGCTATGTAACATTATGCTGCAACTCACAGTTTAAAACCAAGAGTTAACAATATATGTCACTACAAAACGGCACAAAACAGTAATTTTGGTGACAGTAGATCATATTTTATGGAAAAAATGTCCTCTGTTTTTTTTTCTGATGTCCAATGTCTGTTTTGCCTCAATTTTGTGATTCACAGAGATACACAGAGATTCATCATGCTAGGTGTGGCCACTCCAAAAAGAAAGCATTTGAAGAAGAAATCAACTGGAAGCACTTGTGGAGCTGGACTGCATGTACATATGAATGACCAAATACATTTAATGGGAAAAAATGGATTCAAGCAAACGTAAAGCTCTCGCCATTGCTTTGCCTCTAGATGAGGAATGGAAAATGGTCACACAAAGCAGATATTTGTTTTTCATTAAATAAATCAAGAGAGGAAACAGTATGGTGAATTCCACCATCTCAGCGAGATTTGTTTGGATGATGAATGCATCCAATCCTACCTTCAGCTATGCCAGAGTCAGTTCAAGCATCCTCTTCAAATAGTGGGGCCAAGAATAGCAAAGCAAGAGCACTTCACTTGGTTGCTCACTCAGCTCTAAGTATGTGCTCAGTGATCACTGTTTAAGTAATGAGAAGACTATGGAGCTAATATAGAGCTCCTCATATGTAATTACAGCTAGGATAAGTTTCTTGACCATGTTCACCATTATCCGCCACTACTGTCCCCTTGCATCAAAACAGAAAGTGTGTAGTAAGTAATAAAAACTGTCTTCTGCCTAACTTGATTGGCTTTCACTTTTGATACCCTGAGACAAGAGAGCAAATGTTGTAATGTTACCACACTGTTAGATATCGTCAGATAACACGTTGATACGATCAGTTCACCTCTGTCTCCTCACACCACAGAACTGTTTCAGATTTTTTTCATTGTATTTTCTAATCCTTTTATATGAGTGTGTCCTAGTGTCCTGCTATCCATTATCCATTTTTGGTCTGTGATATGCAAAAGAAAGTACATTTTTTATGACCTCTTCAAGGTCAAATCTATCATAACTATCCATTCAATTATTATAGTTTAAATTGACTGTCCCCTAGTTATGCACATCACTTCTAGTTTGTGGTTTTCAGATGTGAAAGTAAAATTATCTACGAAACCAACTCTAGAAGTCATTGTAGTGTGTATCTTTGCATGCTGTTTTTTAAAACATACAATTTTTTCATTGTTTTCCCACACATTGATTCACTGGGGTCTGTAATCTGCAAGTCGGACTTTAAATCCAAAAGGTACTTTTGTTCAGTTTTAAAACAATATTGCTACACGAATGAAAGTTCAACAAGGTAAAATCAGCTGCATCTCCATAAATTTCCCTAATGGAGTAATCCCTCTCAGACAAAGGACAGAATTTGCAAGATATTGTTGCGTTTCTGCCTTTCATCCCAAGCTGACTGATTTTCATATAAAAGTCTTTTTGAAAGGCACTCAGTGACTTGGCACACAATACAATGCCAGTCAAGAGCAATGCTGACTACTGATAGTCATTTATGGCTTAATTTTAGAGCTGCACTTGAACAACAATAAAATATTCATCATCAGAATACAAATAGCTTGGCTGAAGAGAAGAAGAGAGAAGAAGCTGCTCAATTGCAGCTTACGTAGGTTGCTCAGGTCTGTTCTCTGCTAGCAACAATCTGTGTGTTTGCTCCGATTTCATCAGATCAAATGGCTGAATCTCTTTTTGACCTTCCAACAAGCATTTTTTACAATCAAAGTATATTTAAAATTGTCAAATACATGCAGGAAGACAGAGATTTCTACTAAATTATTTCCTGTTATCACACTGTATATAATTTTACCATCCCAATAATAGAGAGTAAAGTAAGAGTAGAATAATGTTCTAAGTTTAAACTGTACGCAAAAGCCTTGCGCATAGCAAGAGTATGTTTAGGGGCTAACTGAAAGACTTAGATAAGTTTGAAAATAAATTAAGTAAATGTATTTAATTAACAAACTGCTCTATACAGATGGTTTGATCTATCAGTTATTTAATTAAAATTTTAATTAAAAGGTCTATCCCAAAGCATTGTTTATCAGTTTAATTGTGTTTAATTAATTTACATTGGATTCCCACTAGTTGTTATAAGACAACAAAAAAAAGACAACACATACAAAATCAATCAAATACACAAAAAGTTAAATAAAATAAAAATATGTCACAACAAATCAAGACATAAAGCAATTCATGGTGTCATGAACATATAAATGGTTGAAAAGGTAGTTTACTTCATAAGTATTCTAACTTGACTTTTCTAACCTATGTTCAAATATCAATCACATTCATACAATCATTCACTTTCACATTCATTATGTTACATGAGAGCCAAACTCTTTTGAGTTCTTAATTTCTTTTTCAAACTGTCTTATTAGTGATTTGGAGCAAATGCAGTGATAGCTTATTCCAGTTTAATATTGCCCTATACATGACAGTCGTCTTTAAGGTAGTGGATTAAGGCTAAGGTAACATGAAGGCCACAATATAGGTTTTTCTTTTGAGATAAAAATGTTTTCACAAATTAGACCAGGCACGCATCCCTTCCACACTGTCCCTCAATGAACAGTGCAGAGCAAGACAGGAGGGTCTAAAAGATCAGAAGCTGCACTAAAATCAAGAAGTTCAGTACCTACTAAGAACTTCTTGTCAATATCCTTTAACCAGTCATCTGTTAATTGGGTTTAAAGCAGTGTACGGTGAATGACCTTTTCTAAAGGCATGTTGAAATCCAGAGTGGAATCTGTTTTCAGAAAAGTAAAACTAAATTTGTTTGAAAACAATACCTTCCACTAGTTTGATTCAAAATGGGTAAAATGCTTATAAGTCAAATATTTGGTCCAGAAAAAAGGCTCTTCTTTATTTTACTTTTAATGTCCCTTCAATTAGGATGACTGATTAGTGCTTCTTCTAGTGCTTTGGTATTACAATGAGCTGATCATAGATATCCTTTGCTCTGACTTCTCTCATGGCAGATAGCAGTTCAGCCCTCTTTTTCATCAGCTGTTCAGAAAGATCTTCATTTATATATACCCAGGTGTTTATCAGGTGTGCTCTGGCCTCCACCATAATGAGTTCCTTGTTCTTGAAACTAAGTAGCTTTACAACAATGCTATAGGGTATTCCTGCCTCCCGATGAAATTTTCTCTTTCTATGGGCTTGTTTAATGTGAGCTAAATTGGCCTCAAGTTTCAGCTAGGTGGCTAAAAGTTCATGCACCTTGTTCTCCATCCATGATTTCTGTGCTTGATCTGAACATATCCCACCAATGATAATGTTGTTCCTTCTGCTTTAACTGTCCAGATAGTCCAGATCAGGCCAGCTGACAGTCTTGGCTGGGCCTGGGACAGTATAATCTGAGACCCCCCCTCCAATAATCAACTCAATTGGCCATAATGCAGGATTGCTAAAATTAGGTCCCCCTCCAGCTCCACCGTGATTCTCTCTCACTCACCGGTAGCCTGGCTCTGACCCTCTGCTCCGGGGCAACAAGTCCCTCCGTATCACTCTCTCTGTCTCCTGACTGCAGCTGCATCTTTCTCCTCTCAGTCTCATCCTCTCTGATGGAGCTACCAAACTCAACTGTTTCTGTCAAAGGTCATGTGTTGTGTTCAGCTTTTATACTTAATGGATGTTAACGTTAGAGCTGGCTGGTTAGGTTACAAGGCTGGTAAACGTTAGCTGCGCCGTTTCTTACCTCGCGCTACATTGACTTTACGAGTCCCAGCTTCACCGTCACCACCTTTTTTTAAATATTCATTGAGTAAATCTCTAAGACCTCTATTTTCTTCTTCTCTTCTTCTCTTTCTTTTCTTTTCTGAGCACCGGACTTGTGCTGACCGGACATTTTAAGCGGACTGAACTTCAAATCAAATTACAACATCAAAGTTTGATCAGTGGCTAAACCATTTTTGTGTTGGGGGTCGGGGGTACCACTTTTTCAAGGACAATTAGGAAGAAAACAAAAAAAAAGCTTTTATATAACTCAAATATTATATATTTTTTCCACAAATAGGCCTATTTTCAAAAATTTTGAATAATTATTCCATAATTTAATGAGAGCCCAGTTTTGGGCCCCCCTCTACCCTGGGCCCGGAACAACAGATCTGTTTATCCTCCCCTGTTGGCGGGCCTGGTCCAGATGTTCTAGGAGGTTGTCAGGCTGACCAGGACTGAAATAAAATTGTTGAACCATTTTTTCTAATTCCTTAAAAAGCCTTTTTAAAAGTCTTTTGTCAATCCAACATTTCTTTTGGTGTGTCTACAGTCACATACTCTGGTTCAGCTGCAGTAATACTCTTAAGGTTTTTAAGCATGGACATTCTTTGCTTTGGTGTGTGGCTCTTGGTGTGTGTGGCCCTTTTAGCAAAAACCACAGCTACTAGCTTGCAGCTAGAGACCTCAGACCAAAGCAAACTAGCTTGGGTATGCTGAGGTTTCAGGAATTTAAATATCATCTTGAGCAAAAAACATCCATCACTTTCTGCTGCTTACCCAAGTGATAAATTATGAGATGTTAAATTGTCAATATAACAGTGGCGGCTGGCCAATAGGCGCTAGGGCGCCGCCCCACCACTCACCACTCACCACCTTAGCTTGAATAAGACATAAATGTAGCCCCAGGTCATTCAATCCACCCTTACTTTATTGAAATAATAGTTTGAGTTATTAAAAGTACACATTGTGTTTCAAAATTAGTGTATTTTG
>JAPZDZ010000022.1:390049-402893 GCA_029783805.1 Acanthurus tennentii
GGAACCTCCCCTGAATTCATTTTTAACTTTCCACGCCCAATGCGCCACTGGCGCACGGCGCAAAGTGTACGATAGGGCCCAATGTTTTTAATTGTGCTATATTGTGAGAAAGTGAGAAATACACCTTAGAATAGGCCCTATATAATATAATAGTCTACTTTTATAGAGGCGCTATGTTAATTTGCATTGTTGCTATTAAATGAACAAATATATTCATAAAATAAATAGTTTTTACATATTATTAAGTTATATATATATTGGGAAGCTGACTCATAGCCATCTCCATATTGTATTAAATTGGTGCATTCATTTTTAAGGTTTGGGACACTATCTTGGGCAGTGCAAAAGACAGATTTGCCTTCACAAAGCATCTGATCAGTGCTACACTGCTGCAGGCAGACAGATTCCAGCAGTACCAGAGCCAGTTCCCTGAAGCAGCACTGGACACCACCATGGAGGCTTACCAACTGCTGAACTAGAACAAGATGAAAACTAAACTGGCTCTCATCTACAGCAATGATGAGTTCAGGAGCTGCAGTGGTGCTGTGGCTCTGTACCAGCTATCGTGGGGAACAATCTTCAGGACACCTACTCAGAGACTGTGGCTCTGCTGAAGATCCTCATCATAACTCCTATGACCACAGCTGAATCTGAGAGGTGCTTCTCAACACTCAAGAGAATCAAGACCTTCCTCAGGAACACAATGTCACAGGATCGTCTCAATGCATTGGCCATGCTCTCTATGGAGAAGAATCTTGTCAAAACCATCCCTGACTTTAACCATAGAGTCATTGAAAAATTTGCTTCTCTCAAGGATAGAAGGGCAAAATTTATGTACAAAAAGTAGAACATATAATGTTGCTTTTTGTAGTTTTTAATTTATGCAAATAAAATGGTGTAATACTTGAGTTCATGTTTGCTTGGTTTTTGCAGGGTCTTAAATTTGATAATCTCAATTTTAGGCCTTAAAAAGTCTTTAATATGTCCATATTTTGTAAACTAGGTCTTAAATTATATTTTGTCAGGTCTTAAATTATGTATGTTCATTTACCGCTTCCTTTGCCGCCCCCTTTTTTATTTAATTACTTGTTAACCTAACTAAAACTAAATTAAAACAAAAAACAATCTGAAAAACTAAATTAAAATAAAAACCAATTAAATTTTAAAAAGTATATTAACCCTGACACACACTCAATCACTCCATTGTATATACTACATTTGTTCTTGAGTGTTTATGGGTTGTTCTGTGGCAATAAATTTGGTTAGTTTGAAAGCAATTCTGTGACTGCAATTTTCCTTACTTTTTCTGACTTCATGTAGATCTTAAATTTAACTCAAAATGGTCTTAAAAAGGTCTTAAAAAGTCTTAAATTTGTTTAAACCTGCAGAAACCCTGTTTTTGGTATAGGTCTATTTAGGAGTTATAGCCCCCCTGGAGAAAACTGGACCAGCCGCCAGTGCAATGTACATGCATTAATGGTTAATTATTTGCAAATCCAGGAAATAATTAATATTGTTAAATTTCACCATGCCCATGGATAAATCATGATCCATCTATATACATGACATTAATGTAGAAAACCCATACCCCCCCCTCAAAAAGAAAAGAAATTACATCTCTGTGTTTATCCAAGTCTATCCTCTGCTCTTATTCAGTGCAGGGTTTGTTTGTTTTTTTCCTTCTTTTCTTCTGGAGCCATTTGTTTCACCTCTAGATGTTCTTTGTTCAGATGAATGAGGTTTCCACATATTTTTATGGCAGTGCAGCATTCTTACGTGCAAAAATGGCTTTGTATTGATCAAAAAATCGTCAACTTTTTTTCCTGTAATTCTTGTTGAAAAATCCTCTTTTAACTTAAAACTAATTTTTCTTTGGTATTTGAGTAATTACTCTTCCATTTGTCTTATTTTTTCCCAAATGTGAAATCCTTATTTTATCTACTGATCTGTTTATCATATTCCAACTTCTAAACACTTTATAGGAAACCACGTCGAGACCATGTCACAGAAAAGAGTCTAATAAAAAAATAGCTTGTAATATGCTGCAGAAAACCCAGCTATAAAAGAGGGAGGATCTCATTATGTATTCCCTGGGGAAGTTTGAAGTATGTGTGTGTGTATTGGGGTGGGGGGTGGGGGGTGGGGGGGCCTGGTTAACTGGATTGGGGTAACACGGGGGGGGGGGGATACTCCAGCTGGAAACCAAACAGATATGTGCTCACAAAACAACCCCCCCCCCCACCCCAAAAAAACTTCAGCTGGTGCCACCATTAGCCCTGAACTCTGACTTGACCTTGTCTATAAAGGCCGCTCTTTCTGTCTCCTCCTATGTCTCTCGCCCTTCACCTTTATTTTACTCCTGCTGTCACTCGGCTTCCCTTCAGCTAGTCCTCCTTAAAGAGCTAAACAGCACTTCAGGGTAGCACAGAGACAGAAAAGAGAGGACGGGAGGTACAAATGTTACTGTACTTGCTGTGGCGGAAACGATTTGAAAATGAATAATGCTTTTTGAGTCCCTTGAGGCACTTAAGTCTTCCTCAGTTTCCTTCTCTCTCTCCCTTTCTCTATTTGTTAGGGAGGTGTAGGGTGAACCTGAATTAGCATAAAGGAACAAGCATAACAACAGCAGAGCTGAAAGAGCTAACCGGTGGGTGGATTAAGTATATCATTGAATGGGGTTCTGCTGTAAATGATGGGGTGGGGTGGGACCTCATCCCCATCTGGTCTTTTTAAAGAATACCTTGTGGTAATTACCCCCCAGACAGCATTGTGGAGCGCCCGGGCCGTCCGGCCAGGTGCCTGCAAGCCCCGCTGCATCCATCCATTCACTGGCACTGCATGCTGCCCCCTCAAATATGGACCCAAGGTCACCACCTGATTTTTAAGACCCCCATTTACAGGATTTTTAAAGAAATAGAAACCCTGATGCAGCATGAATCTCAACATTACCAAAATCCAATTTTTTTGAAGTAAATACTGGAACTTGTGGGGGAAGATTTTGAAACCTAGATCCCTTTCTGTTAAATATATTTTCAAATTGGTCATTCACAAAGAAAAAAAAGGCTATGTGGACCAAACACATGAAATTCATAATATTATTTCAACTGTTGCATTAAATTTCATGCCTTTAAATCTTGGAAAGCTCCTTTTTGCCCTCAAAGAGAAAGTGTCAGATTACAACTCCTCACACTTTCAGAAGAGAAGGCAAGTCCACAGAAGGGCTCTGATTTAAAACAAAACCAAAAAAAACATAGAAGTCCTGGCATATTAATTCAAAAAATAATTATAGGATGCCTCACATAGATCATTTTTAGATCAACGTCCTAGCTGCGCCCAATAGTGTGCTCTGCTTTGTAGTAAACATAAACTTCATGGTAATAGAAGCAAATCAAAATTTTTAATGCACACTCTAGATAATCAACGAGGGTATCCAACTGTCTTACAATCACAACCTTTTCCTGGTTCCCCCACTTAACCATCAACTTAACACATTAACATAAATATAATACCCGCATAGGAGTGTCCCCACATTTATAGTACAAAACAAAACTTAAATAATCTATTATAAAACTAGGTAAGTAAACCAGATGGTAATGCTCAGGATGTAGAGCTGATTGTCTACCTATCAGAAGATGGGTGGTGCCATCCCTGACTTCTCCATTTCGTATGTTGAAGTATCTAGGGCAAAATACAAAGGCCAAGTTGCAGCCCAATGGCTGTTCAATCAATCAATGTATATGTACGAAGTCCTGATGAGCAGGTAGGCACTGTGTAGAGAAGCCATCTGCCATCATTGTGTGGTTGTGTGTTGGTAAATGATGACTTGCTTGGTTAAACACTTTGGGTAGTTGATAAACTATAAAAGTACCATATAAATGCTGCATGTAATGAACTTGCAGGGCAGGGAGTCTACAACATAATGCTTGGGTAAAACCGGGGCAAAAACTCACCACCTGAGACACAGGATATGAACTTGCTACACTACCTGATAGCTTTACACTATGACTCAGGCATATCAAGGACAGTATTTAAATTCTGTCCAGTTCTGTCAAAAGGGTTGAACATGAACACTGAAAGATTTAAACTTCATATGGTTGCAGTAACACTGCCATCTGGACTGTTAGCCCACAAATGCAGTTGAGGAAATTTGGCATAAGATTTGAACTATATTTGTAAGTTTTGTTTTTGTTTGTTTGTTTGTGTGTTTCATTTCTGAAGGAACAAATGAAAAAAAAAATTCAAGCAAAGAAAATTTGTCTATTTCTGTAAAGACTATCTAGGATCACTTGTCAATTTTTGTATAAACATCAATGCCATTAGATATTAAAGTTGACAGAGTTGACAAAATGAATTATTCTTTAATCTTAGCTATGCGTTGTATACTGTAGCTTTTTTGTTTTTGCCATAGTTGCTAGCCTAGTTTTGCTACCTCTATAACCTAAACTAAAATGCCAAATGATATTTTTAGTTTTATGTTACTAAGCAGCTTGGCTTGTGACATATGTTAATTCTCTAAGGCTATTGTGACAACAACACAGCCTCTCCCTGTGTTGCGTTTGATATGACCACCTGACTTAGTCTTCCCTAAATGTGTGTATCTTTGCTATCCAGAGGGAGGTCTGTGTGTGGAAACTCACTCGCCTCCTGATAAACAGCTGTGTCTGTAAGTCTTAGAGCTATGGTCCTAAGATATGCAAACAACACTTGTCTTTGTTGTTTTAATTCAATAGGTCATTAAAATGGTGAGGGTTTTTTAAGCCATGGTGGTAGGTGAAACAACAACAAAAATCATTTTTTAGTCATCATGTTATCTACCATTTTTACACCTCCTTTTTAAACTCAGCTCAAACCTTTCTTTCTCAGACTACCATAAAAATAATTATTAACTTAGAACATCCTTTGAATGCAACTATATAAGTATTTTAATTTATTATGAATATATCTTTAAGATAGATATAAATAAGTATTGTGTTGATATTTGTACCAAAACATAGGCATCATTAAATGTGACCCAATGTCTTTAACTACTTAGGGGTGGTTGTAGCTCAGGAGGCAGGTGGTTCAATCCCAGACTTCTTCAGTCTACAGTCAAAGTGCCCTTGGGCAAAATACTCCCTATGGGGAGAAGTTCACTCCTTCTGGCTGATCCATGGGTGTATGAATGTGTGTGTGTATTATTTCTTGATTACTTTCGGTGTGAAGAGAGGCCACCTGCCATTAGCGTGTGAGTGTTTGTAAATTGGTCAATGCTGACTTGTTTTGTAAAGCGCTTAAGGTAATAAAAGATTAGAAAAGCACTATATGAAGCAGTCTATTTACCCTGTCTGCAGGGCCATAAGATTGTATTGTTGTTTTTTAAATGCATCCCAACCAAGCATAGACCAATAACCTATAAAAAGTCTTCAAATACAGAGATGCAATTGGTTACTTTGAAAACAATAAATTGAAATGAAGTATGGTGCTACACTATGAAAAAGAGCCCCTGTTTGTTGAAACTGTAAGATGTAGAGAGCCTTAATCAATGAAGACACTAGTCTTGGTTCATAGCCTCCCATTGTGACTCAGGGGTGACTCAGAGTGCTATTCACTCAGGGCCAGTTTGTGATTAAAAGTGCTGCCAGTAAACAAAAGCTGCTTGACCTTTGCCACTGACACATACAGAGGGTTCCCGGGGCACTCATTAACTATTCGGATATATTCATGGGACATATTTGAACAAATGTAAAGCAGCTGAGAGCCTTAACTGCGCTACAAGAGAGAATAAGATTAATCTACACAGCCATGTAAGACCAAGGTAAATGTTTTATGTTACTCTTATCAAAGGACTAGTCATTAAGTTTATCCAATTTGTCTTAAACTGTTTTAGAGTGGTGGTGATACCCCTTTGTAATTATTTTGAAAAATATAGTAAAATAGTTTTCCAATTTACTGTACTTTATTATACAGAGTGGCATTACAATTATTTACCCTGCCCTTATTGTTATCAATTGAATTTTGTGTAGACCTTGAGGCATACTCTTATACTTCTGGACTGCAAACTTCTTGGGCTGGAAATAAGGACCTCTGGACTACCTTGTTTAGCCTGTTGCAACCATAACCCAAACCCTGATTGACGGCGAAACTTGATTTTGTTTTAGTTTAAGTACATTTTACATTTTTTTGTGTTTGTGAATAGCATATAGGGACTACAAACCTACTTGCTTTATGGCAGGTAATTTATTTGCATCTTTAGCATTTTACCAGATGTTTTACTGTTTTTTATTTGAATATTTGTTCAGTTATAGCATCTCTGTATAAGAAAAAACTGTCGCATACAACCCCAACAAGCTCTAGCAAGAAGATGCTGCCTGTACATTGCCAAGGCAAAAAAGCACTCATTCCACCACTTGCAGCTGTCCCCTAAGCTTTGTGATCTGAGAGCACAATAAAGACTGAAGGTGACTCAGGTCAACACAATTGTCAACATGCTCAACAGATCTTCATCCTCTCTCATCTGAACCTCAGCAGTTGGACATTCAGGGAAAACTGTTTAGAGAGACTTCAGAAAGAAAAAACAACCTGAAACAATAAAAGCTTCCTCAGAAGAAATTAAACCCTTGGCTTTGAGGTCCTAGCACATGTGTAGTTTTCTGCTGATATAGTTGTCTATTTAGAAGGCAAAGCCTGGCTGCAGCAGAGGACAGACTGACAGAGTGGGTTAGTGACCTGCTGTGGATTTTCTTGTAGACAGTCCCTTGCAGGGTCCTTCTGGTTGTTATTGAATATTGACAAACATGAGACATTCCTCATGGGACAGAAGAGCTCAACAGTGAAAGGGGAGGATCTTGTTGTTATAAATGTGTCAGGGAGATCAAAGTATATGTAATTGGGCTCCCTGAAACTATCATTAGTTTTGAAAACATGTTTAAGCACATCAGTTTTGTCAAACATGTACTGTCCTTGTTATTCAAGGACAGTACATGTTTAACCTTGTGAAGTCATAAATAGTTTTTACAGAGAGCATAAACAGATTTAAATATGTATTTTAATATTCTACCAGTTTTTATGCTTTAATATAATTTTCCATGTTAAACTTTTAAAACTTTGAATTTCATTCTGTTTTTTTCTATTGCATTTACTTAAATTCTGTAACTCATATATGTTTCAGAATCTACAAGTTAATTATTACAGTATATTAAAGTAAATGGCATCCAGCATTTGAATAAAAAAAACTAAATAATATTATATTAAATAATATTCTTTCACCATCATATATAAAAGGATGACTACCCTTTGTGCATGATAACTTGTGAACAATGGATGGTTTAATTAACACTAAAACATTTCTGCAACAACAGCTCTGGCTTCACTGATGAAGTGCTTTTTATCACACAGAGCAAAAATATGCACGCCTTACACTTAAAGTATAGAATTATAGCTTGGTGGGAAAGCCTAAAAGGTTGTATTGGTTACATACTTTCAATTTAATTAATTACTTTAAATGGCAGCAAGATTATTTTTTGTCTAGGAAAACTGTAGAAATAAGCAGAATTCATTAAAAAGATGTGAATTTACATCAAGCATAACTAATTTAGGTAGGAAAAAAGTTGAAAAAGTTTTTGAAAAAGATGGATTGGTCCACAAAGGCCCTTTGGCCTTCAAGTCAGATCTAGTGCTTGAACCAGTTTTGTTTGAGCTTCTTGAAACATTGGTGTTATTTAGCCAACCAGCATATCTACCTGATGTGGTGGAACCACTGTAATCAGGCAGTGTCAACAGAGGTAATTGATGGTGCACAATGGTCACTTCCCAACTCAGGTCCAGTAAAAATATGCAATTTTTAGGTTGCGGGTGGTGACTTACTTGTAGTGCTTTGAATCAATTTATTTTTGATTCCTCTATATACAAAACCCATACCCAAAAAACAAATGCTTTGTTTGGTGTAACATTGTAGTAATTTGATTCACTGCAGGATCATTTTATTTCAGGAATTTTTATTTTTATAAGACCTTGACAGTAAGACTTGACAGTAAGAAAAATAAGTCATCAAACCCTGAAGAAACAAAATAACCTAAGGAAAGTTTATTTTGCAGTTAGCTGGTCCCCAAAATTTATTTGTTTATTTTTTCTTTAAATTTTCCATTTCATGTGTCCTTTTTTGCCTTCTTAACAACATAGTAATAATAATACAAGTAATACATCATGTAACAACTCATTTAGCACAAGAAGGGGTAAAAATTGTGATTACACACTGACGGTCTGCAATTTTAACCTTTGATCTCCACACAGTAGCAGAAGCAGTTTGTGGGAAACAGACACAGGAGCCTGAACCCTGTATAAGTCACACAAAGGAGAGTAAAAGGACAAAAAACAAAGAGACATGCTGTTCACTGGTCTTTATTGATTCTAGTAGGGTGTTTTAAAGGTCTTTGGTCATGCCCTTACCAAAGGATACTAATTTGCTCGATCAGGTCTGTCAGAATATCGACTGGGAGGAGGCTAAGCGCCTGCCATTGTGTTGGCTTCAGCAGGGAGCTGGTCTATGAAACAGGATTACTAGAGGTCAGGCAGCCAGTGAAAGGATTTCTATCACTTCCAGGGGGCTGATGCAGAGAGGCGGGGCACAGAAGACATGATTGAGATGTTGAAGACCAAAAGGGCGGGGAAGCTTATGCAGATTTGCTGCCTGTTAATCTGTGTATTTCATAGTTACAGACACCCAGAAACATTGGTTTTCAGTCACAAACTATATTTAGTAGAGACTGTTTTTTGTCTTTCTCTAAGAAAAATTTGTAGTATACTAATGATTTTAAATGATGGCATATTTTCATTTATCCATCCATTCTCTATACCTGCTGATCCTGTGTAGGGGTCAAAATTTGCCAGTAAGGCTGATAATCCAAATCATAATATATTCCTTTGACAACATCAATTAATCAAGACAACGCTATTGATAAACATTGATTTGTAATATTCAAATACGGCATATATTTACAGTCAAATACTAAACATATCACAGTCACTAAACTCTTGTAATCATTGTGAAAGTAAAGATCTTTTTAAAACATTAGATTGTGACACTGGCCATGGTACAAAAAACATTTTTTTAGTAATAATGAGATCAAAAGTCAAGACTCTTCACTGCAAGAACACTCAATAACATTTTTTTCCAGTAGTCACCAAAATCTTCTCAAGTTTTTGCTTAATTAGTTGTTGGTTTACATAATGTTCCTAAAATTGTCTGAAAGGCTACGTCACACTACTAGGGTATATGAAGTAGTTCTTGTAATATAGAAAAAAAGAAAAAACAAAACAAAACATGACATCAATGATGTATCAAAGATTATGAGCAAACAAAGTCAGTTAAATACTCCTCCTCACTGATCATGCATATCCAGACCTACATTCACATCTGTCTCAGCACTGGGGGAAGGTCAAACTTAGCCCAAGATGCAGTGATAGTGCTTCTGTGAAATAGTAACACAAAAGTTAAAGAAAAGGAGAACGTCAATCAAAACAGTAAATAATTTGGGTTTTTTAAATTTATTCATTTATGTTTGGTGTTGAGCTTATATTAGTCTATCTTAACAAACCTGTTCATTTGTGCCTTTGAACTGTGATATATTTTTGTGATAATATGAAAAATATATATTTGAACCATAGAAATTGCAGTTATGTTCACATGTATAATTCCGGATTTGAATTTAGAAAATAAAAAACAGTTTTCATATATCTCATCTAGTCATAATTGCAATTAGTTTCCTGGGTTCTGTTTGACAGAGACTGAGATAAACCATAACTTCTTAGTTTTTATGTGAAAAAATTATATTGTCAATGTTTAAAATGTCAGAGGCTTTGCTGGCTATGAGAAATTTTGGAATTATCAACCAATTAACAGAAAAAAAAGATTACTAAATATTAAATCTTTGTTGGTTGCAGCGTTTTACTGCTTTACCTCATATGCTTGTTGTTACAAATTGTCTCCCTCAAACCAGCCATCTCGTGCCTGTCATACCACTGTACAAACATCTCTATTGTAAGACAGCTTTGAGGCACTGATAACTTAAAACCACATGAAACGCTAGCCTGGCATCTGAGGAGACCACAGACCCTCATAGATATGACCCCTTTGTGGAAACAAGCCTTTCTCTCCTTTGAGCAAACAGCCAATTAGCCATTATCAAGACTGATTATGAGGATGTGTGTTTCTGCTTTTTGTGGATGAGGTTGCAGCCTCTTACCTCTATAGGTGGGACATCTGCTGAGGGATTGTGCCCCTGGAGAAGTGCTAGGTGCGCAAAAGCCCAGCACCTTTTTAACCTGATCACATAGGTATTTAGCTCTAGGTTCTGGCCAGTGTTTGTTTAATTTTCAGAGCAGGTGTTTTATAATCATTAGCAAGTCCATTACAACCCCCGCTCTTAGAAGAAGACAAACAGTGGCTATGCATCTATTCTCAATGGAACCATCTGGTGGCAAGTAGGAAAAATGGCTCTGTTTGGCATCAGTGTTTACCAATGGTCACATAATTGTGTTTCAGAGGAGAGGAGAGGAGAGGAGAGGAGAGGAGAGGAGACGGATAGAAAATAGACTGAGCTGAAGTGCTGTGGGTTTTATAGAATGTTTCCAAAGTCTTTGTCCACTCAGCCAACATTGTACTGCTCGAATTCATTTGTTTACAGTAGGCCTTTCCTACACTAAATGTCTTTTATTTCCAAAAAATGCTTTTGTGGCCGGTTCCTTTGATAGACATGCACAGCTTAGGGCACAGTGGAAAATAAAAACAGGCTCCACATTGCCTTTATTATATTTATTCCTCCCAGTATTTAGCTACTGTGAAAGCGACTTCATCACTGTGAAAACAGTGTATGAAAAAACAGTTGCATACACAAAAAATGTTAACAACTTTTTCTTGACTGTACATATGACAAGAAAGTTTATCCACGTTTTTACACACATACACACACATAAATAGAGAGAGAGAAAGAGAGAGAGAGAGCCACAGTGTGAATTACATTAGTATCTGTACAGTCCTACCTCTGGCTCTAAAGTGGGCTCAACATTTTTATGATTGTTGTTTTATTTGTGTGCTATGTTTAGTTGTTTTGCTTTTTTGATGGAGTGTATTGTTTGTAATCCAATAGCAGTTTGTGTTCACCCTCCAGTGCCTCTCTGGGTTTGGCTTGTTTGTGGAGAAGGCTGTCAATGGTGTTAATTATTCCAAACAAAATGCTGCACCCACTACACATAATTATGCCACAGATGCTAATTACTGTGTTAGTTATTAACAACTCATTAAACAATTACAGTCACCGTCAATGATATGCTAATGAATTTCTCATGAAACATGTGTAAAAGTAACTATGCAGCAAGGTGATGAATAGAGAGTGAACACACTGCTATTACTACAGCTATTAATAAAATACCTTTTTTGATAATGATTTGGTTATTGCTTATTCTTCAATTTGGATGACAGAGCTGGGTTTAAACAAGAAGTTGTGTCCCTGGCTTGAAGTACTAAATTTGAGTTCTGCAATACTACATTTAAGTAAGCTCCAAATAGCTAAAAAAAAAAAAAAGCCTTGGTTACAGAGAAAAAAGTAGAGACTAAAAGAAACAAAAACCAAGAAATAACAAAAACTACTAATTAAAATTAAAATAACAAAATAAACAGGTAATGACAAGATGGGCAGGCATGAAGGAGACTAGGACACCGAACCAGGGAGTGAGCACAGGACCAAGAAATGGAGACAGAACCTAGAAACAAAGATAGAGACAGGGAACATAACAGACAAACTGCCAAAGACAAAGGGAAGAGAGAAATTATACTCACACACACACACACACACACTGGGAGCAATTCAACAGGTGGTGCAATCAACGCAAGTGAAACACATCAAGGCAGAGCAGGTAATCGCAAAAGGAGGGAAATTTGATAGGACATGGGTAAATGAAGGACACTTGACAAAGGTTAAAAAAATGAAACAGGAAATAACTCGATGTGAAACTACACATCATGACGCAACCAGCGCGAACAGGAGTACTGCCTCATCCAAATATCACTGTCTTTGGCTACAGAGACTGTCTTTGGCTACAGATGATTCTAAAATAGCCTGTTACAGCTGATGGTTTTATTTGCTGATGTCAATAAATGGCTATCCAATGGAATTAAAAATTCTTCCCAATAATTAACAAAAAGTAAATTATTTCTAAAATCATTTTTTGTCCACACCAAAAATGCTTGTCTTCCAATAACATAAATACACAGATAAAAAGCAGTTCCAATCATGACATGATGCTCTGATGAGCAGATCATTGTTTCCCTGCTCCCACAAAGGCGTGGCTTTATTCTTTAGTGAGCTGTGAAAGAAATTCATGTCTTTGGATTGTGTGAGTGAGAAAGCAGGAGAGTGAAATAGTGGTTATATGCTCTCAAGAAGCCGACACAATAAAGTATTTGATCTAATAGCAAAATGTCCCTCTATTTCAAGTTCTTGGAGTGAGGACCTTGGGTAAATTGATGTATGTCTCCTCCTCCCCCACCTTCTGGATTTCTTCTCTCTTTTTTTCCAGCAGCATTAGGGTTGGTTATAAAATATTAATATGAGAGTGCATTTAGTAGAGAGCAGCTTGTATGGGTAGGCTCTTGTGACTCTCCATTCAGGTCACTGGGGAGTATCTGCCTGTTTCTCAGCCTGCCTTTTTTACTCTAAATGTAACATTAAAGATTTTTTTTCATTTTAGAGGCTGCATGATGCATGGTGCAGTCTTTTAAGCAGACACAAACACACACACACCAACAAATGGATGGATGGATGGATGGATGGATGGATGGATGGATGGATGGATGGATGGATGGATGGAT
>JAPZDZ010000022.1:455827-469244 GCA_029783805.1 Acanthurus tennentii
TAAATTAAGGTTAATCGAAGTGGCTAATCATGCATTGTTCAGTCGCTTACCTAAACTAAGTTGCTAAGTAGCTAACGGTAGTCAAGCTAGCAAATAAGTGTCAGTGTCAGCTAAGGTTACTTTGTTGAGTTTATAAACTCTTGCAGAGGCAGTCATGAAGTGGAATAAAGACGCAACAGAGGAAATAATAAGACGACATGCTGCTTAACACCTAAAGCATGCACCAGCGAGAAGGGGAGGTGGGGGATATAAAAAGCTGCATTAGATCACTAAACAGGACTGGTGTTTTACAAATGCTGTTTATATTATCAATGTGTTTTGATGAGTGATAGAAAATTAAGATGTGAATAAATGAAAGTGAGGATTCAATTGTGATTAATTGTAAATTAGGCGTTATCAAAAGCTGTGCTGTGTAACTAAAAAATAATAGGTCATGTCTATTTTTAACAAAGTTGTAAAAAAAAAAGATATCTAAAATGAGTTCAAAATTGACGCGGAAAAGACGTTCATGATGACCACATTTGAACTAAATTTAGACCTGAACCGGAGGTCCTATGGAAGTCAACACTGGATGTTTAGAAGACGTCATAAAAAGACGTCATAAAAACTTTCATTCTGCACCCTAAGAGGACCAAAATTCGACGTGCAAAAAAGACGCAAAAAAGATGTCTTCTGGACGTGTCATTGCTCAGTGGGTACAGGTCTACCGCAAATGGGTTCTGAAAGAAGCGGATGTCTTTCGCGTGGGTATGCAACTCACGGAATCGCACCTCAAACTCATTCTCGAGCATCTCGAGCGCCTCCAGGTATTACACTACATATTACAGTATTACATGCGCTCTATTAGGAATTGCCATAGAGAATGAATAGGAGAAATGATGATGGTGCTCCCGTGAAATCTTTTAGAGGGCCATAAAAAATGACTTCCCGGCCCGCGGGCCGTAGTTTGGGGACCATTGCTCTATATGATCACCAAATGCCCTTTTCTTACATTAACAAACCCGGAGATTTACCATAAGAAAGAACTCTAGATCCCTTTTATACAATAATGGGTAATTCCTATACCTACCACTATATTATAGTCACTTGAAAGAAAAGAGTAACATAAACTTCAGGTGATTTGAGGGATATTTAAGGATATTCATGTAGTATGAAGCAAGGTAGTTTGAGTTTCTAACAAGTACAGTGATGTGCACGATATGTTATTTGAAAACATAATTATGAATAAATTTGAGGTGCATGAGAAAGACTCTTAATGCATTATGAACTAGCTAATTTAAACTGAAAGGTGATACATTATAGTCACTTTGCCTTTTTTGAGAGCCTTGATGTCATTTTTCAAAACTCTAGACACAAAACTCATAACGTTCACCACTTGTAACACAGTGTCCAACATTCAAAATGCAAAATTGTGCATCCCTATCATCAAAAGGCCAGTTTACACCAAAGGTTCGCGACGAGACTACTTGAAACTCGCAACTGCTTGCAATACAACACCGCTGCAACTATATGAGACAGGGTATCCTTTCCATAGCAGCGGGGGGTGGGGTGTATGCCTTGCGATGCCGTTGCGGTGAGATTCAGGAACAGCTTTTGCTTACTGGAAGCTACCGTTATACGTCAAGACGAAACGTGAATTTAAAAAAGCACTTACATCGCTACAAGCTGATTAGCTGTTAAAGTAAGTGACCTGCCTTACGTTCTAAAACTGGCCTCTACCGACTTGACAAGTTCAGTTGCAGGCAACGTCCTCAGCAGGCCTGAGTCAAGTTATGACTGTTTTTTTTTTCTTTTTTTCTCACATTGAGCAGGTTCCGACATGAAAAGCATATACACTTACAGATGACATTAAATAAGGGACTCACATTATCATACAGTAAACTGAACAGACATTGATAGTGCAAATTGGGTTGACGATAAATTGAAAAATGTCTATATATTCGGTCAATACAATGAACGGTGCACATTATCAGGCCACTATATATATTAGTATACATTTCAGATCATGAAAGGTGTAGATGAGGTATTAAGAAGGAAAAAAAATGTAATCTGAACATCTGTAGTTTTTTCTTACCAAACAAAACAGGAATTAAGTGCATAGTTCAGGTCAGGGATACACCTTAATGTACTGGTTCAGTGGAATGCGAAGTAAAATATTTGTACTGTTTGAATAACAATCTTAATAAAACTGAAAAACAAAAATTAATTTGTTCATGTCCTTTTTGGGGTTAGGGTTAGGGTTGTTGTTTTTTTTTTTCACCATTACTTGGTTTAAAATTGTTCAGAGTTAAACATGAGGGTTTTTTTTTAAGTATATTAAGTATATTTGGAGGGGGGTTTTCTTAATTGAGGTGAGGTTATCATGAAATTGGAGTCTACAACTTATTGTGACCCTCTAAATATTTAAGAAGACTATCAAAAATTACAAGTTCTACAAGAAAAACTACATAGATCAGATACATCAGATAACCATTACAAAAATTACAATACAACAACAATCAGAACAACTGTAAAGGTCAGATACAGTGTAGACTATTCATTGTGATAGGACATAAGACTAGTGTGGGAGTATTTAGGCATATAAGAGCAATACAACACAATAACTCTGCCATATTCTCTTTAAGTGCCATAGCTCAATTTAAACTACACATCAATCCTGTACATAAAGTACAGAGTATAAATTTGACCCCTTTAAAGGCATTGTATTGTTAATGGTGCTATAGTGTTGAATAAAGTACCTTTAAAATTATTCACAATGCTGTTGTCAAAATGTAAGAAATGACCACTAGATGTCAATACAGGAACACAGGTGAGGACTTGTGACTGTCAGAGGAGTAAGTGCATTAATGTTCCCACCACTGTAAAATGTAAAAAAAAAAATGAGATAGGATTATTTTTCCGCTTTCCTCTGCATTCCATGGATTGATTTTTATGCATCTTTACTTTCATACTGCAGTCTTTCAGTTAATTAAACTGACTTGTACAGTGTTGAAATTTAAGTATCACCTTTTAATGCAATTTACTGAGAGAGGTATTGCTTTTCTATCATGTAAGACACTGATATGAAATCTGATGACACAAACAGTGAACTTGCATGATTAACAATGAAAACAGTATGTTAGGATAAAAAGAATCCCCTCCACTCAAAATTTTTGGTGCAAATCTGACTCTTAATCCAAACCCATACATGGGTCCCATTTATCGTTGAGCTTTAGTCTAAGTTTTGAACACGAGGCCCATAACTGAATTTCATCCCTCTTTTTTCTAATGAGAAATCCTGATGCGCACAGCTCTTCTACTAGTTAATCCAATACAAAAGGTGGTTAAGGCCCAATCACAAGGACTGTAATTTCAAATCAAATCAAATCAAACTTTATTTATATAGCGCTTTTTATACATAATAAAATGCAACTCAAAGTGCTTCACAAGATAAGATTTAAAGATCCTGAATAGAAGATGCGTTTCCAGCTACCTTTCAGAGCTTTTCTTTACCTTTCACTTGGTAAAAAAATGTTAAACTAAATGTTAATCGTACCAGAGAATTTTTCTGCAACATTTAATTACAATAACGCCAATCTATTGTATCAGTTATTACACCTTAATATGTATCATGGCATGTTATATCATGTTCTGGATGAATCATCATTTTGAATTGCATATGTATGGCAAACATTTGTTGCAGATTGTTTGGTTTTATCTTTGCACTAAATTCTTTAAAGTTCCCTTGAACATCTCTGCAATGTCAACTTTTCAGGAAGTTCAACAGTCTTGTCTTAGTCTTAATGATGATGCAGTTCTGTAAATAACAGATAAATTGTCAAGATAAGTGAATACAGGGAATAGAGGAAGGAGCACTTTAGTGCACGCACACACATAGTCAGGAACAGGATTACATGATGACTACAGGAAGGCAGTTGGAAAAAGAAAATAAATCAAAGACAGCACAGTCAGTATTTAAAAAAATAAAAAGGGACAGAGAGTAACAAGGCAAAACGGGTATGAGATACCCTTTCTGACATTAATAGTAAATTCAGCAACAGGCTGTCAAATCAAGTCAAGCACCAAATAACAAAATTTAAAAGTTAAAAGGTTAAAGTTGCAACATAAAAATTATTTTAATGAAATAAGCTTTCTGTGGAATTACCTAAATTTAGATCAGGATAAAATGTCACAGGAGGACAGTGGCTTCAGTAATAAAATTATTAAATTCCTACGTAAAGTGATTACACTAAGTGTAAATAAAATAATAATAAATAATAAAATGGTATGAATAATAATAATTATACAATGGTATGGTTATTACATTAAAAAAGAAAAGCAAAAAACATTAGCGGCCAGAAAAACTTGGTAGTCTGCACATGGATTCACAAACCCACAAGCAGAGCAGAGCAAACAGGTACCCTGACAGCTTATACTGATCATTGCTAACTAATTTTAAAAAAATGGACAACATCTTTCTGCAAAAACCACACCAAATTCTCAGTTAAAAGATGTCATTACATGACAAGGTGTTGAGTTCAACTTCTAATGACCATAATTGTAGAATATCTGCAAGTTGTACTTGCTGGTGTAATTTGGACATTTAAAGATAAAGACAGCATTGAATTAACATTCAGTCTCTTATTCAGTCTCATGTAATGATTTAATGATCTTATATGCAATTATAGCTGTGAAAAACACTTGCTTGTATGTCAGCAAATTCTGTTCCACTTGCCAGCACACAAAAAGTGTCTTTTGAGAGACTTGGTAAGTGAGTCATTAATGACACATTAATGGGCCACAGTATGTGCAATTGGGCTAATTGAGTAGAGGATGAAAACTGAATTTTGAGTAACTCTTTCATTTTGGAACTGCACAGGACGATCACACTATGAGATTTAATGTTTATAGGATTTAGAAATGTTGCTGTACTTTGTGACCTCTGTAAAAAATCCTAAACATTACTTCCCATAAAGTAACAACAAGCACTGATGGTTACAGACGTATAAAGAGAGTAGTAGAATGTCACTAAGTGTATTTGCTCAAGCACTGTACATAAGTATATGTGTACATTTGTATGTATGTATGTATGCATACATAAAATTCTTATCTATTGGAAGTGAACAGTGAAGTGGTAGCCTTTGTTACAAATAAAAATAATGAAATGTAGTGGTAAGGTAAAAAAGGTCAATGTTTATTGTATAGGCTACCGCCAAAAAACAAGGCTATCAGCTAAATAATACCTGTTTGTGTTATTTTTAGAATTATACACTGCTTTAGAATTAGAAATAGCTGGTAGGCCCTGTGTCACTTCAGTCTCTTAATTACTCCAGCATAATAAACTCAAGTCAATCTATTTATCAGTGTAATCACTTTTCTTCGATCAGGAAGGGGAAAATAAAAACATGTATTAAAACCACAGTCAAAGTATCTGAAAAAACTAATGCCCTTTTGAGGGATTTGTGCTGACACCCCTACGACCACCCCCACCCCTTTTGATTTTTTATTTTTATAATTATCTTTTTAGTTGTTTCAGCATATTCAGAACCATAATTGTGACCATGGTTAATGCTGCCTTGAAGAAAATTACGGTGAGCTCGGCAGCAGTGTTGCTTTAAGAAGGAGGTGGGCAGGCCTCCGATGACGCAGGAAAAATCCTGAAGAGACGCTTTAAAAATTCAGGCCGTAGTCAGAGTGGTGGCTGCTGGCTGAGCTGGAAGAATCGCCGAGCCTGGCAGGATTAACTGTAGAGAGAATATTTGAGCAGGTTCAGGAGCCTTCGAAGGAACTCCCAATTCAGAAATAAAAACACACGTTTAAGCAGATTAGCTTTCCTAAAAGAAAAATAGTCATACAATTGTTCACCTCAAAGCTATTTACTCACAGCGGAGGGCTCTCTTTATGTACACTAAGTGGAGGCAACTTGGCGAAAGGAAAAATTGAAAAACATCTCTCTAACTCTTTTATATTTTTTGTCTCTGGTAGGGTTTGATATTTCGCATCATGGCATATGCATACATACAGTGTGTGTACTTTTTCGTGGTGTTGAACTCAGTTCTGTCAAACAGCATTAGCGAGGACATAGACGTTTTGGTATTTTTGCCGCAAAATAACTCCTACCTTTTCTCATACACGAGAGTCGCACCGGCAATCTTTTACGCACAACAGAGACTGGAGACAGACGGGGGACAGTACTCCGGGTTCCACTTCAACATCCAATTTGGGAGCTCAGACTGTGTCAATGATGCTCTGTTTACATTACTGGACAGGTCGTGTGGGCATAAGCCGGATCTGATTCTAGGTCCAGTGTGCGAGTACGAGGCGGCTGCGGTGGTGAGGCTGGCATCACACTGGAACATCCCGGTCATCTCAGCAGGTGCCCTGGCCGCCGGCTTCAGCTACAAGAACAACGAATACTCCCACCTGACCCGCATCGCTCCGTCCTACGTAAAAATGGCTGAGATCTTCACCGCGATGTTTGAGCACTTCACATGGAAGACCGCACTACTGGTCTACGAAGACGACAAGGAAGAGCGGAACTGTTTCTTCACATTAGAAGGAATTTATCATCTGATGGCCGATTTTAACATTAAAACATACTCGTTTTACCAAGAAGATCGCTTGGACACTGACGACATTCTTCATAACATCTATGACACTGAAGGTAGGCCCGATTCAGTTTTAATAACCCCCATTGTAACCTAAATAAATTATATGATTTATATAGGGTTGGCCCTAAATCAGCTCCCCAAACGTGCCAAAATCTCTTTAAAATCTAACACTACATTGATTGTGAAATCGAGGTTGATATTTTAGCCTCATTTGACATCACGTCACCGTTCAGTCAATATCCCATTGAGAGAGGACTCCTTTTTTTCTGTCTTTAACAAGTACGTGGCAACACTGTATGTCATATTGTCCTCTGAGTCTTTGGTAAATAAAAGATCAGAAAAATAAAAATAAAAAAGCCCATTATCAGCTGCTAGTGGTCCAGTTTAAATGGTCCAGAACCCTAAAAGTCAATAGAGAATCCCAATGGAAAACAACAAGATGAAGAATCAAAAGATAGGTTTACATTTTGTCAAATACAAAATATTGTAAACATTTTGTATTGAGTGATTTAAATATTCTGATAATACTTAAATGCCCATATGAACATTACAGGTCGTTGTCTTTTGTTCTAGAGTTAATATAGCACATACACAAGGCTGCAGCAGATTGAGAACCAAATTCCCTTTACATTAAACCTCTCCATTGCAGCTTATCAATAAAAACTTATTTGGGAATGTTTCATTAAAAAGACCACTTTGGAAAACTCAGACTAATGACACATGGTAGCTTCAGCTGATATTCTTACCCATGTATATACATGTAGTTGCTAACCTGCTTCCTGTAAGTTAAAAATAGACAAATTAACTTAATGCTGAACTGTTTAGACATAAAAAAAACAAAGATCTCAGGTTGTGCAGTTAAAATTATTAGAAATTTATCAAACCAAATTAATGATTGAAATTTAAAAAAAAAAGATTTAATAGTGCAATAACAGTCATTATTGCCAGCTTCTTCATCACTCCCCTTGGAGCAGGAGCTGACACGCACAGGAAAACTGGGTATCTTTGCCTTTGTTTGTTCTCACCCAACCTGCACTTTTCATCACTGAGACAGACTCGTGTAGTGTCTTGCATGGCCACATGAATTGAAATTGTTTAGAAACTTAGAATCAAAGAGCATCTGAGCAAAACTGGACGCCTTCTCTCTTTATGAGGAGTGTATTATGTGTATTACCTTAAAGCCTATTATTCTCTAATTGTGCACCATTGTCATAACAAGCTGCAGTCTCTCAGATGGGCCAGTGAGACACTGATGTGTAACTACATTTGTTACTTTAATAAACTGTTCTTAAGTATAAAATTAAGATACCATTCCATTAATGTTCTTTTGGTGTCAATAATATTTGCAGGGATTTATCAGAAACCCTTAAAGCTATAGTTCTGTGGATTAAGAGGGAGAGAGAAAGTTAGAGGGAAAAAGAGAGAGGAAGGAAAGGGAGATGGAGAGAAAGAGATGAGTAGACAGAGATACTCTCTCAAGCAGGGGAGGAGAGGCTAATATGAAAAGGATCTCACTGTTAAAGTGAAAAAAGAGTTGTTACATCTGCTTCATGATTCACATCCTCTTCTAAATTTAATGGATTCTTTCTTAAGTCATGCTATATCCCACCAGCAAGTATCTTAAAATTCATGCCTTTTTGTTTTGTTTTGTTTTGGTTTGGTTTAAATCAGAGCTGATTTGAGCATTACCGTGTGGGAACCAAGCCAGTGTTACAAATGCGAATATGAAAATGAGGAGAATGGGGGAAAAAAAACAGAACAAAACAAAAAAATTTAAGAGATAAGATAAGAGACAAGATATAATAAGTCAAATGCAACTGTATCAGTTAGTCAGGGACAGGCCTGTCAGAGAGTCTTGTGCACACTGCAGCACATATGTCATTGCTGAGTCAGACTGTGTCATATTAGATAGAGATGTTGCTGCACCATCTTAAATATTGTTCAGAGTTTATTTATATGTTATGTTGGAAGAAAAACTAAGTTCTGCAAAATACTTTGGCTGAATTTCAAGAATTTCACATTTTTTTTTAGGCCTATGAATGTTTTTATTTTCACTTAAAAAGGGTCTTGGGTGGTAAGCCATATTTGGGGTTCAGTATCTCCAGAAGTAGTCAATTTTTTTTAGTATGTCGACATTCTTGAAATGAGATGTGGGCTCATCTGTAGGACCACTGGAATTGGTGTGCAGATGTGTCAGATTATTGATGTTATGTGTGAATGTTAAAGTTGCCTCCCTGTTGTCTTTGTGTTTTTAGGGCCCAAAGGTAAAGCAGTGTGTCATCATCAGACACCCAGCTGATCCTCAGTGAGCTCTGTTCCTTTGGCAGAAAACAGTATCTTTCACTAGTACCTGGGACATTCATAGTCTCGCTGAGCCCTGGTTCAACTTGCTTCTTGGTTGCTTTCACTATGTGTTTTAAGACAAAAAAGACTTTTATTTTGTTGCCATTGGTGTTGCACCACTGATTGTTCTGGTGTGAGAATTTGGCCTTTCTATGTGCTCTGAAGACTTGCCTGTGGGGCTAGACACCCGACAGTTCCACCAATACCATCACAGATCTGAGCTTATCAGAATCATAGCAACTTGCTTTGTTTCAGGAAGCCTGATGCCACACAATTTCCAACAAGTTGAGCATGTTTTGACAAAAGTGGAAAGAGATAACAACAGCAAATTTCTTTTCAGAAAATCTGATGATTATGTGACATGCCTACATTGGACAGAATTTCAGAATATGCCACAGAATATATTGGTTCGGCGATATAAATACCACTCTTGTTTGAACATTTTGAACTTATTTCATGTTATATCATATATTTATAAACAAAGAGAGGGGGATCATGTGAGTTGGGAGAATATGTAGAGATGCATGTGATTGAAAGTTTCTTCCATTTTTATTGGTAGCACTTTAAAGTTCAGAGCAAGGTTTTTTGAGTGCTAAATTGCATGCTTGGTCCACCCAGGATGTAGGATATCCACACTGAACAAATTTCTGTTTAATTTCAACAGCTTTCTCTATTGACATCTTTAGTACAGTAGAAAAACCTCATCAGTTTAAAAAACTGGCTTTTTGGGAGACCCCTCTTAATTGATGTGGGGTGAGAACTAGTGGCCAGTAGAAAAGGGTTTTGGTCTGTCTTTCCCCCTATGCAAAGTTTAAAAAGCCTGCCAGTAGTTTATAAAACCCATATCTAAAAAATGTACTTCCTCTTTCCTGTCATCCAGCAAAATTTCAATTGCAATTAAAACTGTGTCATAATGATAGAAAAGCACACAGTTCTTCCACATTATCCTTATAAACACAGAAAACATTATCAATGTAACAATACCATTTCAAAATCTTATCGAAGTGGCTGTGTTTGTTTGGATTGAAAACAAGAGCCTACTCAAAGAAAGTCATGAATAAGTTTGCATAATTATGGGCACAGATAGAGCCCATGTTTGTTTAATGGGAGAATTAAACACATTAGGGCAAAATCTGCTTTTTGGCCAAAAGAGGAAACAGTTGGTGTCATTACTTGTCGGGTTGCTCTTGGAAAAGAAGTACTTCAATTTAATCTGATGAAAACATTTAAATAAGTTACCGTCCTGGATAGTCTGCATCCATGGATGCTATCCTGCTGTTGTGTTTTCCTCTTAACCCTATCCAAGCATTTCTTTCTCTGCCTTGGTATCTCTTCCACTGGTCTAAAAACGGTTGGACGTGAGACTGCTGGCTGGAGTTGCTTCAAGGGTGAAATAACTGCCAGGTAGACTGTCCTCTCTGTCAGTCCAAACCCTGCAGTGAAGAGGCGCTATTGCAAGCTGGGACACTCTTGGCTGGTTGTTTTGTGGTGGTCTAGGTTGTCAGGAGATGGTAGTTGGCTGCTTCTTATTATCTCTCCCCTTTTTATCCCAGGAATTGACCTGATTTCTTTTATAGTCTTCTGTGTCACAATTACATTTCTGCAGCTGGGTGGCACGTAAATTCTCCTTGTGGAGAAGTACGAATTCTTTTATGGAGCTTTTGATTGCAAGCTTTTGTTTATCCAGTCTCCTGAAATCATTTATCAGCACTCCCATGCCACTGCCTAAGCCTAAAGTAATCACCACAATACCTGATTTCAGTTGAAAGGGCCCTTATGGAGTGAGGTTTGCTCTTTACAGCTGCACGGAAGTGTTACAAAAACCCTGTGTCCTGAAAAGGAGGGGTCAGCCACAGAATATACCTACTTGCCTCAGGGTCCTTGAGGACTTCAAGTCTTGGGGGATCTCAGACTGCAGCTTACCTTGCTAGAGTGAATGATACACTGTAGTTTGCCCTAGTCTTTAGCAATGGCAGCAGCACAACAGATATCAATGAAGAAGATGAAGATGGACTCAGTGACTAGAGGTGACAGTCTTTGTCCTTGGCAGATTGAATTTTAGATTCTTCAAAAAGTGCATCTTATGCTTAATTGGCACAGTGCTGGTTTTGAGCTCCCTTTTGAAGCCCTCAGAGAATATGGTGCCCAGGAAGCAAAAGTAATCCACAGTAAGACTGGGGAGTCACCTGGAGTGATGGGGCTGCAGATGGGGCTGGGCTCTTTCTGAATCCACAACCATCTCCACTGTCTTTTGAACATTGAGCTTCAAACTGTCCTGGCTGCACCAGGTTATCAGATGGTCAGTCTCTCTCCTTTAAGCCAGAGATAAGTCTAGTAAGGATGGTGTTGTACTGTCAAGTTAGAAAAGTAGAAAGTAAGTAGAGTGGCAAGTGGCAAGTAGAAATGCAAGTGTTGGTGTGTCTTTGGGTTAAAGCTGTTGGATGAAGCGACAGTATCAGATCTGTCCCATTGTCTTTAAAAATGGCAGAACTCCTTCAGATCATTGTCTGGTACAAGACATTGTCTGGCACAAGAGATTGGAATGGGGGGGGGGCAGGTTTGTAGTGTGCGATCCTTCTGAGCCCTCTCTTGACAGAGGCAGAATGTTGTTGCAATCTAGAACTGGAATTACATTTTTCAAACACAGTTAACCACATTGTTTAGTCTCACCTTGTTGTGTGATGATATACAACAGTTTCCTTAGAGAGTGGTAGAGGAGACGAGGAGTGGAAGAGGGAGAGAAAAATTCTATAATTCTAGAATGGGGTTGAGCTGGGAGTGAAAATAGCAAGAACTCTAACTGAATGTCTATGCAAAATTCAATGTCGATATGCTGGGATGTTGTGTGTGACCAACCAGCAGGATATTGTAATAAAATAGCTCGCTTAGCCACTGTCATTATTTAGAAAGAGCCTCACATCATGTACATTATGTAACACCAGAAAAAAACTTGTGGCATCTGCCATTCTCTTTTGATAAGAAACAATATAACAATTTTTATAGCCAGATTATGTCTCTCTTGTGTTGCCTTGCCTTGCCTTGAGCCTGGTATTGTAGCTGATAGTTGACACAACAACTATCAGCTGATAGTTGAGATCAAAGCGAGCATAAAATTTGTTTAGCTCGTCTGGTAACGTGGCCTCACACATGATGGGAGTGCTCCTGCTTTTGTAGCCTGTAACACTTTTGACTGCCTGCCACAAGTCTTTGCTGTTGTTGGTGTTGAGGTCTCTGATGTTTTCGGAAGAACATGTATTGCATTTTCAGTGATGTTTACAAACTGACACTAGTGATTTAGAGATTGATTTTATAGAAGTTGATTTCTTCTCACTTTAAAACCCTTAAAATCACAGAGTTTTTCAAATGTATTTTTTTAGAGTCTTAGGGTGTCTGTGTAATCAGCTGAAACAGACAATGGGCCCTATTGTACAACTGGCGCAAAGCCGGTGCGCCATGAGCATAGGTGGCATTGTGATCTTGTACATAGACTTGTGCCAAGGCTGTGTGCCTAGGGGTTGGAGATCTGAAAGTGAAGGCAAAATAAAGGTGTTGCTCAGTGCATTTGCTATCTTGTGCTTGGCACACTGAAGTCAGCTGCCCCTTGCGCAAAGCGCAGATGTAAAACAGCCTGTACTACAAGAAACAGCCAGCTGGCCAATGTGCTCACACAGGTCTCCACAATTACACACACACTTTTTTTCTGATTTTGCCACTCAGCAGTGTAATATATTAAAGTTTCATTTGAAAATGTTTGTCCATCTCAAAGTATAAATTTTGAATTAATCAGTGTGCCCAAGGGAGTGTATCTCACGTCTGGCCAAGACGCACTTACACACACCTTTCATTCATGTGAGGGTTTCCCACCTGACGTTAATAACAAATAAGGAACTATTGGAATCAATAGTTTGGCATATTGGAATGCCAAATTAATCTCAATAGACAGGACAGGATCACAGCTGTCAGATCGTCTCTAACAGGTCAGTGGCTTACAGCAAGAGCAACTTCAGTGTTTGTATCAGCGTATTTATTGGATCGAGAAAAACAAGGATTAAACAATTGTTTTCTATAAAATTCACCCTAGCCAATAGATCTGTCTCCTCAAAGGGGTATCACCTGTTTTTGGCTGAATTTAATATCAAAAAGTGACTGAAAGAAAAACGGTCCTGCAACCATTTATTACCATATGTATTCTATCCACAAAATGAATAAAATTTTTAGGCATGGGTGTGTGTGTGTGGGTGCCTGCTTGCTTGCATACAAGGATACAAGGAAGTTTATTTGTCATTATACAACAAGTTGTATAATGAAGTTAAATGTGGTTCCCTCTTGATTGATTAATTGATTGTTTAAAAAGATAAATTATTGAACATGGAGGAGTGCAGATGGTGCATTTAGCAGTCTCACAGACTGAGGGAAGAAGTTGCTCTGTAGTCTGGTGGTACGGCAGCGGATACTTCTGTATCTTTTGCCTGACGGTAGCAGGG
>JAPZDZ010000022.1:476140-494143 GCA_029783805.1 Acanthurus tennentii
GATTGGACTGCAGGCTGTGCGCCAGTGGCGCATTGGGCGGGGAAGAGCAGGATTCCGCTGCTGCTCCTGGAACAAGGTGGCAAAGGTTGACCTGGAACTTTCCCTGAATTAATTTTTAACTTTCCCCGCCCAATGCGCCACTGGCGCATGGCGCAAAGTGTACGATAGGACCCATAGTCTCAAACTGCTCGAAAACAGCAGACTGTGTAGGAAGAACACACCTATCATCAGGGGACGTATCTATGTTACTGACATTCTGCCTAACTGATGACACTTTGTCAGTAAAAAAAGAGACAAACTCTTCACAGGTTGCGGTGGAGGCATCAGACAGGACAATGGGGCATGGGTTAATGACAGAGTCAATATATTAAACAACACTCTTGGATGATGTGAGCTGTTTGCTATAATGGAAGACAGATAATTGGACTTGGCCTCCTTCAGGGATCTCTGGTATGCAGCCAAGCTGTCCCTTAACCAGCCCAGGGATACATGCAGCTTGTCCTTTTTCCACCGCCATTCAGCCTGTCTGCATTGTTTTCTGAGCAGACGGGTGTGACCATTCAACCAGGGATCTGTCTTGGTTTTGGTGCTTTTTTGCCGAAAGGGGGCAACAGAGTCCAGAATCGCAGGACATGTGGACCGGAAAGTGGAGAGTAAGCTATCTGGACAAAGGGGAGGAGCCAGTCTGCTGTCAGTATGCAGCTGAGAGTCCCTAAAGGCAACAGCAAACTTTCCAGCCGATGAAGTGAAGTGAAGATGCGGTGTCTGCAATAGGGGAAACAGACTTAGGGGGTCGATCACAAACAGCTGCAGTTCAAAGCTGGAATAATTATTAGCGGTTATCATTCGGCATCTGAAGCTCTCCTTAAATATAGCAGCCAGACCGCCGCCACGGCCGACAGCTCGCAGGGTGCTGAAGAAGGAACAGCCAGGAGAGAGGAGCTCTGAGAAGGCGCTGTTCTCACCTGGTTTCAACCAGGTCTCAGTCAGCAGGAGGAAATCCAGATCGTGTGTTTTGAAGAAGTCATTCAAAATAAATGTCTTATTTGTGAGAGATCTAGTACTAAACAGCGCCGTATGAACTGAGCATCGGCCAGTCTGGTGAGAGAAGCGAGATTCTCCCGGCACACAGCCCCGCTGGGAGGTCCACACTAGCCGACAACACAGGAGCGGCGCCCCAGTGTCCCCCAGAACTGGTTGGAGCCACCGATATCTGTACTCCTTGGAACTCTGCAGATCCTAGCCCCTGTAGTCCATGGAGGATTCGCCTGGTAGACAACAGGGATCGTGACAGGAAGAGTCCAGGTAAGATTTTAGTTTAATGAAGACTCCTCCTCGCTTTTCGCGGCGACTGTTGCGAGGCAGCCAGCAAGAAAGACGCCGTAGATGTGGGGGTATGGACGCCAGGAACGTTGGAGGCGTCTTTGAATGTCCATCAGAGCCACAAATTGGGCGTTTTCCCAAAGAATCGCGAATATTAAGAAGTGTCAGGCAATCATATACCTGCAGCGGTGGCACACTCCATATAACAGACAACAGACACCAGAAAAACAGCAGCATTCTCAGCAGAGAGAGACAGCCGGCCAAACACAGAGGCACCATCTTGGATGTTTAGTGGTATAGATCTAATAGTCGTTTAGTTAGTAGTTAGTATAGTTTTGCATTCAGTTGCTGTCTTTAGACTACTGTATAATGCCTTGCTGTGTTTAGACTACTGTATAATGCCTTATACATATGTACATACATACATAATTTTACTAGGAATGTAAGAATTAGCATGAATCTTTCCTCAGAGAAAACAAAATCTTGCTTTGTCTCAAGTAAGACCTACGTGAGAGCAGTGCTCTGAATTCAGTGTCATGGGCTGTCAATTACTTCATCCACATACGACCATGTGCTGTTATGTAGTTGGTTGACAGAAGTTATGATACCTCTTCTCCTGTACAGTAACATGTTAAGCCCATGTAGTAACATTAGCATTTGTAGTTTATTGTGTAATGTTGTGCTGCAATTACTTTCTTGTAACAATCATAATACTCATCTATATTTGTCAAAAAAATTGACAAATAACCTCTATTATGGAACTGGAGCCTCTATTATACCACTTATTGACCTTGTTTGATTTGGCTGGATTGGGCAATCTGGCAGTATGTCTATCCCACTGTGGTGTTGATGTTCCCCTTATTTTTTTTAAATGAAAGAGCCTGTTCAAACACTGCCATATGCACTCAAACACTGACTTTGTTAATACAATAATGGGAAAGAAAGACAAAGCAAACAATGTCAATGACCATGTTTTAACAAAAACAGCTGTTTCAGTGATATCTAACCACTTCCTGTATACTGTTGAAGAAAAATTCTTAAAGTCTGGCAAACTGATGAACTGACTGACAAAGAATGGGTCTCTGTCTGTGATCTGACCCTGAGCAAATAAATAACAAGCATTTATATACAGGAAAGCAGGTGACGCTAAACAAAAGGGACTAAACAAAAGGAAGACAAAAGGAACAGATGCAGGAAGGGGCATCTACTTGATTTTGGTTAAGGAAATCAACAAGAAACGAAAGACAGGGTGAGGGATTTGTATATATTTGAAAAGCCCTGTACAAAAAAACAGAAAGTTAATCGTTGTTTAGACAGTAGCGGTGTTGGGTTGTAGTCAGTAATGAGTTGCAAAGTTTTGCCCATTAATTATAATCTTATATCTATTTGAAAGTTTCTCAGTTAGATGTCTAATGAACTGATGAAAACTGTGAATAGTTTGCTCAGTAAGTTCATGAAAATTATTGTTGCTAAGAATTGTGTGTTTTGGTGTTCAGACAAACTGCTAACTTGGCAAGTGACTACAACTGCATGTGTCTCTGTGTAATTTTCCTGCAGTGGTGATCATGTGCATGAGAGCAGACAAAATACGAGAGATCATGCTGGCTGCACATAGACGTCAGATGACCAACGGCAATTATATGTTCTTCAATGTTGATCTCTTCAATGCCTCTTCTTATGGTAAATTAAATGTCAAATTTCTTTTAAATCTGTGTTTTACAAATGAATGTAATATTGGCATTCCAGCTCAATGACTATACAATAACTGCAGTCTTTATGTATAAACAAGATCTTTATTTATCTACTGTGTTGTCCTTACATAGTTACAGAAGCATATTGTTGCCATGCTAGAAAAACAGAAATTTAGCAGTTTCACGTTATAACATAAAAAGTGTCATGTATAACATGAAGGTTTATATTATAACAATATACAATCAGCAGATCCCTTGTTTCAATAAATTCCATTACATGTATTCAATTCAATTCAATACAGTTCAATTCAATTTTATTTATATAGCGTCAAAACATAACAAAGTTGTCTCAAGACACTTTACATATAGAGCATGTCAAGACCACACTCTATAAATACATTTATTTTTTAAATGTATAGGAACCCAACAATTGAAAGCAATTCCCACATGAGCAAGCACTTGGCGACAGTGGCAAGGAAATAAATAGATAGAAAGGGGCGAGAAAGCGAAGAAATTTATTTATTCAATTTGACAGTTAAGCAGGCAAGGTGTCAAAAAACATTAAGGCATAATTGGTTCAAGCTCATACAAGTTGATATTAATTTGCAATAGCACAAGCAGGAAAGAGAAATTGGGCAATTCACCTAAACTGGGGATTTTCATTGCACATTGTGAACATTGTGAATTGTGAACAACTGTAGATGAATAATACTTTATGCACAGACAGAGCTTATTATTTTTACATGAAACTCATTAAAATAAGGAAATGGTGAGCGAAGCAGATAAACTGAAGCATATGACTCAATCAGCTGTATAATGAGGAATAACCCTGCCTCTAGAAGGTCAGTCTCATTTTTCCCTCAGTACAGTCCTGTGCATTTGAAAACCCTTATCAATGAATGCATACCAATCACAGCATCATCCAGTGCACTCAACAACAGCTGAATCTCGCCATGTCTGAACTGCAGCAGTAAAACCTTCTGAATCAACCATATTCTCATTTTATCTGTTCTTTGCATGTCTTTTCCTTATTCAAACATAAAATCATGTTGAAACAATACAGGATAGGCCTTCATGTTTAACATGAAATGTTTCATCTTTTAACATCGTAACTAAAACTATATAGTTATTATACTCTTTAAGATAAGCAAAATTACTCATTCTTTTAGACATAACTGGAGTTACTTTTGGCCCCCTTTTATAGAGAGAACATATATATAGGTAAACATAATGTCACCGAATGTAATTTGTGCCTGAATAAATGTAATTTTAAGGGAAAATGGACAGGTTTTGTCAAAGGATGTTAAAACAGATACCTCTGATTAAGTAAAATTTCCTGTTTTCTCTTTCATTGTTTTCTTTTTTCCCTCAAATGCTATCTTTTTTCTCCTAAAATCTCTGTTCTGTTGGGAGCACTCTGTGCCTTACTAAGTAGCTTAATAGTCATTCTTTATTGTTGATACATCCAGTCAAGCTTTATGGATATGTTAAATTAATTATAGGCAGTATTGTTTTACAACAACAAAATCTACCCTGTTCTGTTTTAGGTAACGGATCATGGCAGAGAGGAGATAAATATGACAACGATGCCAGGCAAGCCTTTGCTTCCTTGAATACTGTGACACTGCTCAGGACAGTGAAACCGGAGTTTGAAAACTTCTCCATGGAAATGAAAAAGTCCATCAATAAAGCTGGGTTTCATGATTGTAAAGACTGTGGAAGTGTACGTATGTGTGCCTGTTTATTTCAATTTTTCAGCCTAAAACACATCTTAAGGAATTTTTCTGAAATAATACCAAGTGTAATGTAAGAGTAGTTTTAGGGGTGCAAATCACCAGTTTCATTACGATACAATACTATATATTGATTCTTTGGACAACGATATGATATTTGCCAATATCACAAAGTCTGCCACGATTCGATTTTGATTTGATTCAATTCAGGGGCCTTCGATCAATTTAAGACGACATTATGTACACATTTAACACTATCAGTTACATTTCACCTAAAGAAAAAATAGAAAGCAATTCTGATGTTTTGACAATTTTATTGCTGAAAAGTTTCAGACATTTAAATGAAAATCATTCTTTTTAACAAAAAGAGAAAAGACCTGCGCTGTATTTCACTGTAAAGTACCACATTTATCATGTTTTCAGTTAACATTGAGGGTCACTTCTTACCTTTATGAACTGAACTAATATACGCACATTTTTGTGGAAAGAAGTCGGTCAGAGGTGTTGAGCAGGCAGCGGGATCTACAGCGATGATAACGCTAGCACGTAGGTCAATACCGTGTTTCTTTAGTATTTTATTTCATAAGGACATTTCTTGCATATTGCATGTGTTTTGTCTGTTGACCCGTCTTTCCTGCGTAATCCGAAATATTGCCACACAGCTGACTCATTCCCGAGAGGGGAGTAAATGTCGTCATCCTCTTTACCTTGGCTGCTTGCCGCTTGCATTGTTTGAAACTTCAGAACGAGGCGCAATTGGGTGGAAACTGTAAAACGAGTATACAGTTGGAATTTCAAAATAAAGGCTTATCTGAAAGATGACAATATTGATCGATGTTTTGAGTTTCAATCGATTTGATTGGATCGTTGCTTAACTAATCGATATATCGATCTAGATTGATGAATCATTACACCCCTAGTAGTTTGCAGACACTAATAAGTCAAGTAGTATTTTAACATATTTACATTATAGCTAAATTGGCAAAACAATAGGTGGAACCACTAAAAACACCACCGGTAGATCACTGCAGTATGTAAATAAGGCTGTAGAACTCCAGAATCTGGAAGGAGTGAATGGAAATACAAGAAGGGTCTGAGCCCATAGAGCATGGACTTCTAGCAGCACTAGAGGAGTCCATGCCTTGCCTTGACTGTTTCATGACCTAAACCATGAGGCTATGACCTAAATCCAACAAGAAGTTAGCTATTTTGAATTTACTCTGAATTTTTTGCACATTTTGGTGATTTCATGTTGTATTTAAATGATCTCTTCCTATAAATTTTATTGGAATTATTTGAACTTTGGTTTATATACTCATGAAACCTTTGTGATCTAAAGTTTCAAAAGCTTTCAGTTGTGGACAACTGCGTTCCTGTGGTCTGGTGGCCATTTAAAGTGTTTAGCAATAAAATAAGAATCCTTGCAACTTTTATAGACATTGTTTGTATGCACTAACCTTCAAACATGAAAGGAGGTTGGTTTTGAACCCAACAACATGACAGTATTAAGTCATAGTTAGAGCACCACCTATTAGAAACAGGAAATTTTATGTTTTGCACTTTCATGTGCTTCTTCTAGAAAGTAAATCAAATCCACCTCAAATTTGATTATATAAGCCAGAAAACCTTGATGATGATATGTTTCAACCACTGTTTAAATTAAGGGATGTAACCATAGCAGCACAACATGTTAAATGTTTTGCCAGGGGAGGGGACCTTGTCATAATGCCCCTGTCTCTCTTCCAGGCTGTTCCAAATCTCACATGGTGATTAAGATTGCAAAATCTCACATGGTGATTAAGAATGCATTCAAGACTGCAGCCCTCACTGACAGTTGCCAGGGTGTGAGGGCCCATTCAACACTGCTTGCAGCCTCAATTCGGGTCTGAGTATGGAGGCTGTGAGGACCTTATTGAAATTGCTTTATTATTGTTGTTTTTTTACCAAATGATCTGCTTTGTTGGAGACTTTAACAAATTTGGTCGTTCACATCAGTTGCAGCAAATTTTACCTTTTTTTAGGTGTCTCAAAAAGGGGTGGCAAAATAGCTTGTTAGCAGCCCCTAGTGACCAGTTTCACCAACATGTATGAAAATTTGGTACAAATAAGTATCATAACCAGGTATAAAAAACAGTCTCTAGACACCCTAGGCTAAACTTATCAGGAAGTCCACAATTTTTAATTTGAACAGCCATTAATGGTGATTTCCATGTTTTATATTCAAGCAACTCCTCCTACAGATTTCATCTAATCCTCATGAAATTTTCTGTGTGCACTCTTAGCATTGTTGCTATCAAAAGTTATCAAAATAAAGCGCTGTCATTTAAGGGTGTGGCTGTCATGTGATGGCCATTTTGAGCTTTTTCACCATAAAAAAATTAAAAATGCTTTTAACTTTAACACACATTGTCTAATCTGAACCAAACTTCACATGCTTGATGAGTATCCCAATCTGAACATATCTATATGCCCATATTCAGCCTAACTCATAGCGCCATGTACTGGCAATAGATAATGACTACCAATGACCATGTGTCATACTTTAACAAACTTCTCCCACAAATTTAATCTAGATGACTTGGAATTTGGCTAACATACTCATAACAACTCTGTGATCAAAAGTGATCAACAGCTTTCATTGTAGAAAAAACAGTCTGGCTGGGGTGGGTACTTTGCCATGACAAGCAAAACTGTTTTTTGACAGTCAAAGGATTTTTTTTAACCTCACCAAACTTGCCATAGTTGTCAGACTAGTTGAATTATAATATCCGATATGCATATCAGAATTGGGTGGGGCCTAGTGGCTCCATACCATCCTCCTCAAAAAAGAAGCCCTCATAGTGTGTTTCCGGTGCAGGTACAAAACTCAGTATGCTCTTATAAACACATCACATAAACGCATGCTTATGTGTCTTGTCAAAACTTACAAAAAGCCTCTCAGAACCATAACCTAAACCCATCAGAAAGTTAGCCTTTTTAATTTATTTTCCAATTTCTGCACAGTTTTGGAGATTTCCACATGTTGTATTTTAATGTACTCCTCATAGACATTTTATCTGGACTTGAAATTTGCTATGTACACTCATGACATCTTTGTGATGAAAATTTATTAAAAGTCTACATAGTTTTCCACCATCAAAATGTTTTTTCAGGGTGAAGACAACTGCTTAATGTTATTAAACTTACCAAAGTTGTCAAACATGTCCAACGTAAATATCTCATATGGAGTTTAGTGGTGGGTGGAGCCTAATAGTTGTAAAGTGTCCCCTACAAAATTTCAGCAAAGCAGCCTGAGCAGCCCATTTGATATAGAGTCACAAAGTTTAATAGGCACATGTATCATGTCAAGATTTACCAAAAACCCTTATGGAGCCATGACCCAAACTCAACAGTGAGTCAGCCAATTTGAATTTACTGTGCATTTTTTGAACATTTTGGGCGAATCCACAAGTTATATTTAAACATTGTCCTCTCCTTTTATGAGATTGATGCACTTTTGGTCTTGCAGACAAAATTTTTACCCTTTTAGTGCGTGTTGGTGACCGTCACCAGCACACACTTGGATACTGGCCAATCAGACTTCATTACATGAAGTTTCCTGATGTCAGCCAGAGAGGGCAGTGCTACACTACAGTGAGGAAAACTAGAGAAAGAAAGGATGCAGCTAATGAAGGAGAAAGGAAGGGAGGAAAAAAATTGATAAATGGACAGGGCAGTGGGGGGGTCACAGCACTGTGCAGCACTGCAGCTCGTCCCACTACAAAGCTCTCTGTCAGCCCCAACCTGTCCCCAAAGTCTGAGTTAATGTAATGCATTAAAACTGGAGGCCGGGTGGAATGGAGTGGGTGGGGCAGAGGATTGCAGTGCACTACTGCACTGATGTTGACATGCCCCAGCCCTGCAGCAGCCTAGTCCCAAGAGCCCTGATTGTTGAATGCCCAGATGTGTTTATACGTAACTATTTACATAACAAAGTGTTGTGTGTGTTAAGTGAGTACAGTGCATTGTAAGAGGCATAGCAAGTGTGGATCAAGCCCGTCCAGCAAGAGGAACCATGGAAGGGAGGCTGTGATGCCAACAGGTCCCCAGCGCAGCGAACCCCTGGGACCCCCCAGGGGCAGGATTGCTAGCTTGCACAAACAGCAAGCCAGCAGCAACCCCCAGGCCCCAATGCAGCAGGGACACAGAACACATAGCCAGCAACACCACCTCAAGCTGGTACTCACCCCCAGCCCCACAGCCATATGAGGCCCTACCAGACCAGAACTAGAGCCCCCACCAACCATGCCCGGGCTCCAGTGCCAGCACTTATACCAGAGGGCCCGCCAGCACAGTGCTAGAGCCAACCCACAGGGAGACCCGCAGCCCCCCACGCCAACTTTTATATAAGTTTGTATATAAAATTAGTATGCTGTCATGGTAAAGGTGATGGAGGTGGGTAATTCCTCTCTGCTCCCATGTACTTAAATGAAGAGGTTTTTGTTATTCTCGAAGTCAGGGTGGTGCCAGATTGGGGAGAACATAGAGGGTTCCAGTTGTGTGTCTGTTGTCTTCATAGTTTTCCACCAGGCGTTCAAGGTGGCTGCAATCATTGGGTTTTTGTAGCAGTTATGACGTTTGAGTGTGACGGTGATAAGAGGAAGGTAAAAGAGTTTAATATTGTTGCAGTCTAACTGCTCTAGTTCAATCGAAGAATTATACTAGTTGTTTGGATGCAACCATTTGATGAGGCACTCTAACTGATTAACTAAGTAATAATGCATGAAGTTGGGAGCATCTAAACCCCCTTCAAATTTATGTTCCTGAAGGGTAGATAGACTGATTTTAGTTTTTTTGTTATTAGAGTAGAATTAGTAATAGCAGAGTTTAATGATTAGAACCATTTTGATGTGGGTTTGAACCGGATCATGGAGAAAAGGTAGTTGATTTGGGGTAAGATTTTCATTTTAACAGCTGCAATACGCCCCAGAAGGGAGATAGGAAGGTAGTTCCAACACCTCAGGTCGCCACAAATTTTATCCAGAAGCAGGCTGAAGTTCAGGTGGACCAACTCTGATCATTTTGGCGAAATATTTATGCCTAGATATTTAATTTTAACTGTGGGGAGAGGGTAGTGTGGGTTTTGGTCTGTAGGATTCCATGAGTTCTCAGTTATTAGGGCCCGAGCACCGTAAGTGTTAATTTTTTTTAAACTGACCCAAAATACCTTAAAAAATGGAGTAATTGTCTTTAAATCAAAGTCTTTTGTCTCATTTAAACTTTTGAGTGAACTCTGTAGCACGAACTTTGATCAAGCAGTCCAATTTCAAACAGGTGTGGGTTTGGCTGAAATCTCCATTGATTTACCTGTACATTTCGCTGTAGGCCTTCATTTAAGTCTCATCACTACACAGCTGCCAATACTCATGTCCATCAAACTTTGACATGGTCACTGACACATCCTCTGTTTTTCAAAATAAAAGTACCAATCTCTTTCAAAATAAAAGCTCTTATTTTTTCCTAAATTGACCCCAAATACCTTAAAAATTGAGTAATTTTATACAATCAAAGTCCTGTGACTCATTTAAAATTTAAATAAAGCCTGTATCTGTATATTTGATCAAGCAGTTCAATTTTAAACAGGTGTGGGTTTGATTTATATCTCCATTGACTTACATGTAGATTTCTCTGTAAGCCTGCACTTAAGTCTGATCACCATACAGCTGCATGTACTCATGCCCATCAAAATTTGACCTGATCACTGGCTCATACTCTTTTTTTCAAAATTAAAGTACCGCACTCTTTCAAAACAAAAGCTCTTATTTTTAAAAATAGACCCAAAATACCTGAAAAATTTAATTATTGTCTACACTTTAAAGCAACGCATACCTACCCGACGGGCCAGAATGCGAGGGCTCGACCAACGCTGCTTGCAGCTTTAATTAGAGCCCGAGCCCTACCGGGGAAGGGCTCTATTGTTATTATAGCGTTTGTTTCTTCTTATTAGAGCCCGAGCCCTACAGGGAGAAGGGCTCTATTGTTATTGTAGTGTTTGTTTCTTTTTATTAGAGCCCGAGCCCTATCAGGGAGAAGGGCTCTATTGTTTTTATTTTATTTTATTTATTGATTTAAAGAGGGAACAGCACATATTAATGAACATTTTTACAAATGTAAATATGCCAGATTATAGCCTTGGGCTAATTTCCATCTGCAGACCCCCTGGCAGGTTGATGGTAAGGTATACATACAAGACACTATGCAGACTAAATACAGTAGGACAAACCCAAGGACAGTAGACAAGTATAAAAAGAAACAGAAACATACATATTGCACATCCTCACCTCACACAGAGTCCATCAAGCATTTAGCAAATGCAACTTCTATTGCTCCAACCCCTATTGCACTGCACGTTATTGCACAGATTTATATTACGCAGACCCAGTTCATATTGCACAAATCCCTATTGCACTGAATATTATTGCACCTGTTTATATTGCACAAACGATATTGCACTGAAATTAATAGATTTATCATATTAATACACATAATTTTAGCTTACATTTTTTAAATGTAATAATTTTGCAAGGGTTCTTAGTAAAATGAATATAGTAATAATCAATAACCTTTGTTTTATTTAAGTCTTTTCTACTATTTGATCTACTTTTTTCACAAACATTCACCTGCCTGCTTGTTCAAACAGATATCCATATAAACACTATTTCGCACGTCCACACTTAAATCTCTCTCTCTGTTCTAAATAGGAAGTGATCAGTCATTGACTGAGGGTAAGAGATCATGAACTCTCTCCAAACTCTGACCTTCCTGTGACCTCAGGGAGGATAGGAGAGAAAGAGACATACAATTGGGTAAAGGGATGGTAGACAAATACTATGGATGAAAAAAGTCAAGAAATGAGACAGAGGTGACAGAGAAAAAAGAGAAGAGAAATGACAAGCTGCCGATTAAAAGGAAAGAATGGAGGAGAGAAAAGAAGGAGACTGAGGACAGAACAGTGGTCTAGAGGACAGCAAAGGAAACAGGTAATAACAAGCTCCGATCCTTTATAGCGTACCTCTTTTGTTTAGTGGGTGACCACCCAGGCAAAACAGAGAAAAAAAAGAACAAAGGCAAAGAGGATGTAGTTGGTGATTGTTTTGTAGACCAGACACCAGGGGGCAGTATTGGGATGTGCAAGGGGGCATTGAGAAAAAAGAGAGTGAGTGTTTGTGTGCGTGTGTTTGCATGTGTGCTTGTGCGTGTGTGTGTGTGGGGGGGGGGGGGTATGTCTAGGATTATATGTCTAAGATTATATATATATATAAAAAATCCTCAAACGATCCCATTGGTCAGCTTGTTTGGCACCACAAAAGTGGCAAAAGGATGATGATGTAATGATGATGTGCACACACCCATATACAGAGATGCCATGGCAATTCCCTCTTTTGTCCAACAGACATGGCCTTATTTTCTTTCACACATAAACACATACTCACACAAACTTCCTCTCACATTTATGTACATATAGCCATTTATGTAGATGCACTAAACCTCAGTAGCTCACACAGAAATACAGTCTTAAATTAGACAGACTTTGACTTTGTGTTTCGTGTGTGTGGATACTGATGTAGGTGTGTGTGTGTGTATGTGTGTGTGCCTCTACTGATCCACCTGACAGAGACGTACAGATAGACAGACGCACACACTAACACACACACAACATTGTAGGACACAAAGTCCTACAATATTTATTAGTCTATGGGACACCTGGCTGGCTCTGAGCCTGCCTATAAGCAAGGGTGTGGTCACAAAGGGCTGGGGAAGCTGTGAGATCACAGTGTAGGTGTGGAGGTCAAGGGTCAAAAAGTCTGTTTCAATGGCAAATGTGGAGGAAACGAAGAGAGAATGTGGGCTGGGATCACAGAGAGCCTACTCACTCATACACATGGGCTGATCACACTGCTCTGCCAAAAGGATGACAAACAGACCTCTTGATTGGAATGCAGGTCATAGAAGGTGTGTTCTCACACTTTAAAGGAGATTTCTTTGATGAAAGATTGCCTTTATGCTGTGATGTCATAAGAAGGTCACAGTGGGGCCACATTGATATTATAGCCGAGTCACTTTAGGGTCACAGCGATGTCAGAGGGTCACAGTAAGTTCACAATGCTCAGATCATATCAGCAGATATGTTGGGATAAAGTTTTAGTTACCTTCTTTGTTTAGGATGCCCTTCAAGCTGTAGAGCGTGTGAAATAAACAATCAAAATGGAATAAACCGAAATGTAAATTGGCCGATCAACAATAATTACATAATTGTTACGCTATAACAACAGGCAACCAAGCACTACCATCTGAAATAGTCGTTATGAAATGTAATCATAATTTTAAATATAAACTTTGAATGATTAAGAAATTATGATGTAGTATAATGCTTCTGGCAGCTCTGCACGCAGTTTGTAATAATAAATGGTCATCTTCTTGCATTGTTTTGCCTTTAATTTGTATCATAATGCTTACGTTAGCATAAACCATCAGAAATGTTGGTAGTCATTTATGTTATGTGTTGAGTGCTAACATGTCCAAGAAAAAGGGTGCTGGTTTTTGGGCCACAAAAAACAAGAAAAGTGAGTTGAGAACTGTGGAAAGGAGTACCAGTAAACAGTCATAGAGCAAAAGATATGTCAATGCTTCTTGATGTAACTTCTACAATAATTAATTGCTACTTCAAACTAGAAAATTTAAATGTTTTATTGTGGAACACAGTGACCAAAAACACTGCCTCTTCACTTACAATATTTCTCTCATATTCACTATTGTACATTCAGAATAAAGAGAGAGAGAACAAGGATGCTGTCGGGGCAGGGAGAGGTGAGTGACATGCAGGTAATAAGAAAAGGAACACATATAGATGTGGTTGTGGATTTTTTTAGGTTATCCATGTACATTGGCAAGACAAGGGATATGACTGGAGAGGAGAGACCTCGAGGGAAGAGGAGAGCTCAGGAGAGGAGATGAGAAGAAAGGACCAGAGGAGTGGAGAAGAGAAAGGTGTTTAGAATAAGATAGCATCTAGGAGTAAATTAGAGAAGAACAGAGCTGCTGCCATGTGCACTCTCTCTTATGCACTCAGCTTACTAGTAAATACAAACATAATTTTGCTAAACTCTGGCACATTATCTACACCTTGCTTCATAAAGATGTAGATTTCTGTACACATATGTAATTTCATCATTGTTCTTAATCAGTCAGTGATCTCTGCATTACATACGATAGAACAAGAAATCTATTTGAAACAATGTATTGATACAATTCAGTATTAAACTTTGTACAATTAACAAAACACATAAAAATTCACCCCTATGAGTTGTGAGGAAATAAAAAGACAGAAAAAAGGATAACAGAATGGGCAAAGATATAGAGGAATAAAATAGTTCTCAGGAGTTCATCAGGTATGAAGAAGGGAGAAAGAAGGAACAGAGCAAGAAAAACTTACACTTTCAAACTTTATTCTCATACTTTTATATCTCTCCTATATGCATACATTTATAAAGACCAGCCAAGAATCTCTTAGAGTTGACTTAATATCTTCAGTGTCTCTTAAATGTGTTTAAATATCAACAATATTGTTTAATAGTTTAACCTGAATAAAAAAGATATGAGAGCACAGTAAACATAAATTTTAATGTATTTTTTTCTCATTTACGCCTGCTGGAATAAGACTTGTACTCTCATTTCGTTTTTCTCGAATAGATTTAAATTTACTGAAAAAAATGCAAAAGTAAGAAATTAAAACAGAAATAATGTGAAACTAAAAAGCAAAAGAGACAGAAAAAGAGAGAGAGAGAGAGAGAGAGAGGGGCAGATATAGAGAATAGGAAGGGAGTAGGTAACAGATCAGATATAAAAGGAAAGGGAATATGAAGGAAAGGAGGAGTAGGTAAACTAATGGTGCTATTCATATGTCCGTCATACATAAACACATTCACATACACACAAAAAAACCCACAAACCCACACACACACATATACACACAGATACACGCAGATATACACAGAGTCCTTGATGGTTGAGGCAACAGAACCCCACCCAATTCCAAAGCTGTAAGTTTAGGTCCACCTTGGAACAACCACACTTGTTTGAGCAACATTATAACCTGTAAAACAAGGTAAACTATTAGAGCGGCTCCTGAGACCAAAGCACAACATGGTAACAAGTAGATAATAAATTCAGTCCCAAAATGCATTTGGATCAAATGACCAGTTATTGTAAAACAACATTTTTAGTATGTAATTAAACAATTTACAGACACACACACGTACACGCGCACACACACACACACATAAATACACACACATTACTAAACTGTTCATTGCAGTTTTAATTTTAGGCAGGATGATGAGATGAGAATAGACTGTGATGTGTTTCCATTAGCTGTTTCTCCATCTCACACTCTTAATTTGGTTTTATTTTTCTGATTTTGACATTTCTGCCTGTGTGGTGCTCATAGTGTAGCTAAACAATATGTAATGAATTGATTAGTACTTTGCTATTTTCAGAAAATGTCATTGTTATCAACACAATCACTACAAACTGATTTGTTCAGAACTACCTTCTACCAAAGAAATTTTACTATTACACCTATTGTTGAATCTATTTGTTCGTTTCTAATTTGTTCTACTGTTTTTATAGTATATATTTTAGGAATATAGTACTGCACTTCCAGAAAGCTGTGAGACTTGCAAGAGATAAATTACAAGGGTAAAAACTTGTGCCACAATATCTTGACAGTATCTATATGGTTAAATTTCAGACCAATTGAATGTTACATTTCCTGTAATATAACATAATTCTCTTCATGCCAACAGTTTGTAACGGAGCCTTTCATTATATTGTAGCCCTGATCTATAAAGCACTTAATCAAATTATCTCTTTTGTTTTGTTTTCTTTGCAACAGGACAATAACATATCATTACATAGCTGTTTTCACAAGTTGAGTGGTGATCACCCTGATTACTAAATTGATCTTAAATTTCTTCTATGTGACTGACATAATCTAAAATAAATAAAATTTTTATACAGGTGTCCGTGCATGAATAATGTAGTTGCCGGGAACAGTTAGCATTCATTTAATTTATCTACTTGCAATTTATGATCAGTCTCTCCCCCATGGCATCTAATGGTGGCTAACTTACATATTTTAGCTCCTTAAATGTGAGATCTTTGAACACATTTTGATAGCCTTTTCACAGAATCTTTTGTCTTTAGAGTTGTACCAAATACCAGCGGTTCTTCGTTCAAAGCAATCTAATAAAATGTATTAGGAGGTAACTGAAAATATGTAATTGCCTGATCAAATTACTACAGATTAATACACTTTTGTTACGGAAATTCTTCTCTTCTCTTTTTTTCTCCGAACCCTCGTGAAGGGGCACTAAGAGGGGATTTAAAAACTAGCACAAACATGTTGCAGTGTCTCTGCTGGTGCTGTTTGCTGCATATGAGGAAAACCTTCTGGAAGTGTTGGTGTCTATTTTTCTTTGCAAAAACAAGGTGTAACTCCGAATCGAACCTTTTTAAAATGTGCCATTTGTAAAATCTAAAGAAATTGTGATTGTGAACATTAAAAAATGAACTACCCCAATCGACAGAGTGTCCAGAGGTAACAGCTTTGGTGGCATGCCAAAGGTACCAATACATGGCATTGCAGAGATGCAGCTGCTATAATCACACAGGGTACAGCCTGTACTTTCTTGTAATTTAGCTGCCACCACTAGATGCTGATACTGACTCACTTTAGTGTCTGATATGCTGTAGCTGGTAGGACAAAGAAGTTAGGCTGGTTGAAGGGAACCACTGGTACAAGCTAAAGGTTGCCCATTCTAGCTGGTGCTTGTTGCTAGCATAAATACAATGGATGAAGCTCATGGAAAACAGCCTTCATCAGGTTTGGAATTGGAGCCTCTGCTGCAAAAGAAGAGAAATTATGTGAAACAAAGCCAGACAAGGGTAAATATTGTCGTGGCTTTTCCACATTGGAGACAGCTCCTGGCTGAGAAAAACATGAAGTCTGATACTGAACTTGCCTCGTTTCTTTTGGACTAGTAAGTAACAACTAACATTGACTGTTTAGTGAACCACATCTTCAGGGTAAATAATGACAACACAAACTGTTAATGTTTGGGGATAATTTTTTCCAGACAGCATGATGTTAAGATGGTGCTAAGTAAGCTCTAATGTAGCCTTCTACTGTATAGTTACACTTGTGAGGAAGACAACTCAATGTTTGCAGTATTACTGGGACTGAGTTGGAGTTTCAATATTGCTTTAATTTATCACATTCTTGCTCTGCTGTTTTTTTTTTAATTATTTACTGTTATTTACTGATGACTGAAAATTTTGGTTATATGGACCAGTTGACTGATAGCTATAAAACTTGCTCAGTTCACCATAGTCTTGCAGCTTTGCATTACTTTTATGACACGAGACAAGATTTGAAGCTTGGAAATATCATTGTCACTTCCCTTTAAACTATTTGATTAAAATATCAATTTACTACAGTTACTACAATAACTGGCTGTGACACTACCCCCATATCGCTTGAGCGGGTACTGGGATTTCACAAATGACAACTTTAACTCAATCAAGGCACACAAAAATGATTCAATTAAACAACAAAATGCATATTTAATCAGGCAGATTTGGCTTACAGTAAACCCCTTTGTAGCCATGGGCTAGGTGCAGCTGCACTATCTGTCCCCTGCTTGCTCAATAACAAGGGACACTCTTTTTCCGGCAGCATGTAACAGGGCAGGATGTCTCTGTGTGACCCTGCATTCAGAGAAAAAAATTCAACATCAAGGAACAGAGCCGTGTCAACGGGCAGACTCCTGGACACAGGATGTTGGTGTTTTCTGTAAAAGGAGCTGCCCTTTTTATCTAATCAGAGGCAATAGAGGGCAGCTGAGCTGGGCAAGCCCTCTGCAATCCAGAGTGATAGCTGCTCAACACTGTTCTTGGCATGGTCCATTTCAAGTAATTAGTGATCTTGAAGTGGAAACTTTGTCCAAGGAGAATGGCAGGTGAGTGGGCAAACTGGTTTTTGCTGAAGGAAAATGATGGTAGGCTAACTGCCTTATACACTGTGCAGGACACATGTAATAGGCACCCATTGGTTGGCCAGTTATGCACATGCATAACTTGTACTGCAACTCACTCCTCTTCGGTGTCCCCCACAAATCCCTCCATAAGCTTCAACTGGTCCAAAACTCTGCAGCCCG
>JAPZDZ010000022.1:498352-508709 GCA_029783805.1 Acanthurus tennentii
TAATAATTATAATCAAAGTCCTAATCAATTGTCAGTAAGGTGAAGGATTTGGAGTTCTGCAGCGAAGAGGTTGACAATGTTCACTTTTGTACAGATTAAACAGACAAACAACTGGCTTGTGTCGAAAGCATTTATGTAACAGATACTAAACAATATACAATATCTAAACTAAAAGCATATGCACTATTTACATGTGTGTGTATGTATATGTTCATGTGCGTGTGTGTGTATGTGTGTCTGATGGGCAGACAATGACAAGATGGCTGACTCAAATGGTGGTTAGGACTGCATGGCTTAAACAAAGGAATCTGAAACAAATATGGCCAAATGGAAGATTACAGCTAACACCACACAGCTAGTGGGGGAGGTTACAGGTTTCTTTGTGAGGCTCAATGCATGTAGCTAAAGGTGCCAGGTAAAGAGAAGGGGGGTTAGTTTCACACAGGTTACTCACATGCAAGTTACTGGATGTGCTCCTAGTCTTGTATGTGTGTGAAATGTGCAACTAACCTAACAGTAACCAGGCCTAGACATAAAGCTCAAGAATACATCAAATTACATCATCGCAACAATGATAACAGTGGAATAATTCTTTGATTAGCTGTGCTGTCTTATGCTAGGTTATGCCCAGTTACGTTACCCAGTCTTTGAAGGAAAAGGTGTCCTTTTTCGGTGCGTTGCTGTGTTAAGTCCAGGAAGCTGCAGGCTTGTGGTGACGTTGAGTCCAATAAGCTGGTGAGGCTTCCTGATGGGCTCCAAGCTGGTCTGGTCCTCTGAACCTTGGATCTTTGAAGATCACTGGTTGCTCCTTTGTTCCAAGTTAGCAGGCTCCTGGCTAACTTTAGTTGTGACACGTGTTGCTTGTTAGTCTCAGCTGACAGACCTTGTGTCCTGGCTGCTGGTACTGACTTGACTTGTTGACTCCTGTTAATCCTTTGGCAGGCCCCGCGTCGCTGCTCTTGGTGAGGAGGAGTGTAGCGGCAATCTGCATTGAGCAGGACTGCTGGAGAAGTTTCTCAGTCCTCGGCCCTGTTGGGCTTCAGAGGAGAAGAGAGCTGAGCTCCTTTGGGGAGGAGGCCAGAAGGGAGAGGAGCAAGAGAAGAGCCAAAGAAGGGACAGATGCGGGGGCAGAGGTGGCTTTTATAGTCTGCTTTCACATCTAGGTGTGAAATCTGGGGACTCTAGGAAGTTGAGTTTACTGCCCCTTATCTGAGTTCCTGAGGGTCTCAGATTCAGGCCAGATTTCCCACTGAGGTGTGACCTTCATTTGTCCTATCGCATGGTGAGATCCCAACACTGTGCACTCACACGCCCTCCCTCTTTCTATCCTCCTGGTTGGCAAGAGCTTATACCAGTTTGTTTTCTGATCAACCTTGCTGATTCCTCACGGTTTCACTACCGGTTTCTGAGCTGCTTATTACTTGGCACCCCTTTGGCATGCTGTTAGGCTGTATGTTTGCAGGTCATGATTGCTCACAGCTCATCAAGATATGATTAATATGGATGTGGTACTGGCGTTCCATGTTTTGTTGCACTCTTACCACCTATGCTTGCAATGTTTAATTACAATCAAGGATTGTTATGAGATTATTGTTTGTGAGAGGTTCTGCTTTCCTGCCATGGCTTCTCAGGTAAGTGATTAGCAGGGCAGTTGGCCTGAAGATGATGATATGCCTCTTGGCTAAGGTCTTGTTCCCTGCCCCATTCAGAGGCTCCACCTGTGAAGAAGAAGTTCAGTAGGAAGCGGAAGTGGATTAAGGGGGACTTAAGGTAGCAAACCAAATTCTTTAAGGTGCTTTCCTTTCACATCAGGTTGAGAGCCTTGTTTCAGGTTATGAGGGCAGGTGATTGGTTCAAAATAGTGATTTAGTTCATGATGCCTACCTTTCATGTTCCAATCAGTCCAGATCCTCTGGTTTGGCTTTTAAGGCAAGGCCTTCAAATACAACATTCTTCCTTTTGGTCTGTCGCTATCACCACAGACATGCACGAAAAGCAAGGATGCTGCACTTATCCCTCTGCAGTGGAAAGGCATTCTGGTGTTAAGTTATCTGGATGACTGGCCGGTGTGCGCCCCATCAGAGTCTGGCACAGAGCTGCACAGAGGCTGTGTTTGCACATGTGGTTGGTCTTGGGTTGTATCTGAATGCAGAGAATAGCTACTTGGTCCCAGCCAAGTCGGTTGAGTCTTTGGTGCTTGTTCTGAATTCGGGCACCATGAACGCATGTGTTGGGACCTCGTCCATGTCTCAAACAAAGACTAATTCACATAAACCAGCCAAGCCTAGAGAACAATAGCGGCCCGCCAAAACTGCGTCTGTCCAGTAAAGAACCCCTGGGGTGAGTTTATTTTCAAATTCAAACTCACGCCTCTCATTGGTCAGGACACCACCTTGCCCAGGTGGTCTCTGCGGGAAGCCCCTGACGCAGCCCAAGGCATAAATTGCCCCGCACATTCTCCGGAGCGACGGATCAGCAAAAAGGCGGGAAGCATGCTAGTCGCTAAGAGTGACATCAAGTAAGAGAGCTTTTGTCTGGGCAGAGACAGTTACAGTTAGCGTGATTTTGAACTGTGTTTCTTTTGTTTGTTTTAGGGACCGCCAAGTCCGTTTTTTTGTGTGGACAAGCTGTTTGCTGCTAGAAGCTGCTTTGTGTAACTGTGCCTAGTTAACATTGCGTCATGCGTAAGACCGCAATACTTCGTTTTGCTGACTTACACAGCCATCAGTGGATCTGCCGACCCCTGAAAGACAGTAAAACAAATATTGTGCCTTTTACGACTCTTTTCTCAAGCCACTCTGAAGCGTACACGCTTCTCTCTCTCTCTTTCTCTTTTACTAACCACACATGCACACACACCCACACACACACGCATACACATACTATACTTTATAATACGTAATAGACACACTTCCCCGTGAGTAATCTGAGAGCTCACAATGTCCAGCGTAGACAACACGTGTAGCAGAATCCCCCTTTTGTGAGCATTCCGTGTGTTCAGTTTCGCCTTGCGCCATCTAGTGTGTGCTTTTGAAGAACCCGTGGAGCAAGGGAGGCTGCAGCCATTTTCCTTCTCAACTTAGCACGTGACCAACATGTGACAGGACGCGGTCACGTCCGCCATCCTGTCCACTTCCTCCCCCCTCCACTCTTCTCCCTCACATACATACATACATACACACACACACACACACACACTCACTCAAAGATATAGCGACACACAAGCACCCACACTTAGGTACACACTAAACACACTTGCCTGGTGTTACTGTGGTTATTGCTTGTGATTCATGCTTAGTACTCATTTATAGATAGTTTGTTGTTTATTAATATTAATGTGTAGATTCCTGAATGAGATACATTTTGTAATAAACAGCTGTGTGTTGAATAAGAACCCTTCGAGTGATTATTGTTGCACATATTGTTGTGATAACTGCTGGTTGTACGGTCAGTGCTCGATCTCACCCTTCAATTCAATTCTGTAGTATTAAATTCTGTTTAATACATTGCAACGTAGGCTTTATTTTAAACTGATACATTGGTAATTGTTTGGTCATTGATCCCTGTTCGTAGGGTGGTGCCCCGAAATTATTAAGTAACATTAATCATTAAATTTTTAACATTTATTACTATTGGTAATTAAGTAATTGTCAATAACCAAACTATTCATCTGTACCAAATCCCAACACATGCCTGACAGAAAAGAGTAGCAATGTTTGAGTGCTTCACAGACTGCATTTCAAGCAAGTCAATGTAAATGATGCAGTGTCAGAGGATGTTGGGCCTCTTTGTGGTTGGGGCTTGTTACAAACACACCTGTTCCAGTTTTGGTTTGATTTTCCAGAGGTTTGTCTGCCCAGGGGCAGGTCAAGAACACTTACCTGCAGGAGCCTCAAGGTCCACACAAGGTGGAGACAGTCTCTGGCTGTTTGAGAAGGTGTGCCTCTGGGCTACAGTTGCTGTAGGGTAATCATAACAGATGCATCCAAGTCAGGCTGGGGTGCCATCTGGGAGGGCAAGTCTGTTCAGGGCCAGGGGTGGGTGGGTGTGTGTGTGTGTGTGTATATATATATATATATATATATATATAAAAAAATATATGGTTTTATGGTTTTATCAGCATCATTTCTGCCGGCACCTACCTCAGGTCTCCTCAGGAATTGACGTTTCCAACCTCAATCACATGTACCTGGCATAAAGGCTCATACATGACCCGGTCTAATGTGCATTAAATGCACACATGTATTAATGATATATAATTTCTGTGAAGGCATATGTAAGTTGTCATCTATAGATGAAGTGATACACTTACATCGATCTTGACAAGTTTCATGAGAATTATTTTAATTATATGCTCACACACAACTCAAGTTCTTTATGATTTAACTGGTTTACACTTACCATTGAACTGGTTAGATATTTAAATCAAATACAATGCTTTCAATTATCTGCCAGTTTGTTTAATAGTATTATTTATTTTCAAAACCTCACTGTCCCACAAACATAATCTCCCAAATTACATGACAGCTTTGGCTCTGCTTTTAGATACTTAAGTGCACTGATTTTGATGCTACATACTTCAAGGTTAGATGTACAAAGTCTTATGATTTATATCTACACAATAGTTAAACTGAACATGAATTAAGTTGTAGACTGAACAAAATTAAGCTAGTGCCTCATTTTTATTATTTGATACAAACATCACTATGTTGATGCACCCAATTCACCAACTATAATGGTCGAGTACTTCTCAGCTTCTCTACAACAGCTCAAAAACAAGTTCTACACAGAAACCGCAGAAACCACGATGCTAGATCTATACAACTGCGAACTGAAGTCCATTAGAAAACGATCCCAGGCAATTTACAAAACTGGTTACTTGACATATTCAAATAGTTCAACAGACAACAAATAAGAGATGCTTATACTCTCTTAATGGCTTCATCAATTTCTGAAATTTGGTCCTTAAGTTGGTTCCACTGTTCAGGATTCAGGGAGATACCTACAAGAGATTTAAAACAGAGCATCAGGTATTGTGTTTTTCACAATGTGTATTTCAATACAACTGCATTCAAATAAGAACGTCAAACATCCATCTATCCAGGTCATGGTGTACTTTTTCATACAAATACATAACCTGCTTGATCCACCTCCAGTTATCACCAGATAATTTTTACTAAATATATGCGATCAGGGATTTCAGACACAGATAGTAGGGGCAGGGAGGTGTTATCAGACCAAAGAATGGTCTTGAAGACACACTTACACTTTAAAAAAATAGTGTAAATTTTCTCAGGAATAATTGTATAAATTGTTTGTCATAATTAAACATTTTTACTCTTTTTTAATAGTTCCTGTTTTGTTGTAATAACATCACAAAAACAGAGGGACATAAAAGTTACATAAAGACAAAAGCAGAAAGTAACAGAATGTGAGTGTGTTTGCGCATATTTGAATAAGATATTTATGCATACAGCATACATATAACTCAACATAATAAAGTTGATAAATCTAATGTTATATATGAGTTTTATCATCAATAATAATAATAATTATCACAATGATAATTAAAGCTGCAAGGAGCATTGTACAGCTCCTGGCTACCCAGCGCCCATTGTAACGGGCCACAGTTGCCCTATTCGACTGAATCTGAACTGGATTTCAACCTGCTAAGAAAAGCACATAGAAGTCTAAAACATGTTATTTCCAATTGCCAGTAGGGGGTGCTCTAAAAATGACATAGTTCTGACATGTTACTGTGTTCAGGCCGGGAATCTTAACACACAGGAAGTTTGGTGCATGTTGGGCAGTGAACACAGAAGTTATAAGCATTTCATTTTTCATGGTTGATTGCTCAAAATGGCCATATCACTGAACCGAAAAAAAAACCCAACAAAAAAAAAACCCTTTGATAACTTTTCATCTAAAAAGTTTTATGATATATATATATATATATATACCAAAAATCAAGTTGGTCTGATTAAACCTCTAGGAGGAGTTAATTAAATGTGGAAAATGTGAAAATCACTAAAAAAAAGTCCAAAAAATGTTGTTAATTTAAAATGGCTGATTTCCTGTTGGGTTTTGCTCATGTCACCCAGGGGATTTGTTGTATGTTTTAAAATGATACATGTACTTGCCAAATTTTGAACATCTAGGAGGAAAGCACTGTGAGGGCTAGTTTGTTGAAATTTGAAATACTATGAATATGGTAGAATACTGGCACACAAATGTGCTCATGTCAAGACTCTAATAAAGCATATGAAGTTTGATTCAGATTGGACAATGCACCTCAATGTTAAAGCATTTCATATTTTATTGCAAAGAGCTCACATCATGGCTGCACCATTAACCGAAAACAAAAGCTTTCCATAACTTCTGATCCTAAAAAATGTTTAAGTACACAGAATCAATTTCATGCAGATCAGATAAAAGCTCTAAGAGGAGTTTGTTAAAATATAGAATGTGTAAATTGCCAAAAATGTCTGTTCAATTCAAAATGGCAAACTTCTTGTAGAGTTAAGCCTAAGTTGCAAAGAGAGTTTTTTTTTTTTTTACAGATATGGTACATGTGTGTACCAAAATTGGTTCATGTATGTAAAGTTGTCACAGGGGCTGCTGTTTAGGGGACCCTAGTGAACCATAATACCCCAATCATGGCCAATCAATGGCCAACTTCCTACCGGTTTGGGCAGGTCGTCCAAGAGGCTCTTTTGTGTGTCTAGGCATGATACACAAAAGTATTGAATTTCATAATTTTAAGTGAAATTGGCCAAAGGGGCTACAAATAAGGGTGCTCTGTGGAGCCATCTTGCCACGCTCATTTCCAAAAATACCAATATACAGAATATTTCATCAGGCCGCATGTGCATACCAAGTTTCATGAGTTTTTGGGTATGTCGCAACCACTAAAAATGTGATTCATTGAGGAGAAAAGGAAATAATTACTTGCATTCTAAAAGAGTCCTTAAATGGTTATTGCTTGGACCCTAATTAAAGCTGCAAGCAGTGTTGAATGGGCCCCTGTACCCTAGTGGCCATTGGGGAGGGAACCATTGGACAACACAGAGTACTCGTGCATTACGCTCCAGGATGCAAAGAGTTGTGCAAGAGAATTTGATCAAAATTGCAACATGAAAGTCATACAGGGTTTACTTGCAGTAGCCACCAGGGGTTGCAATGCATGGGATTCCTTACTGGCATATTACTTTACTCAGAATGGAATTTTAACCACCACGTGAAATTTTGGACGGATTGGAAGTTGGGAACAATGTAGATACAACTACATCCCTAATCTTGAAGAAACATCAATATTTACCGAGCCGCCATGGTTTAAATGTTCGGTGTACAAGGACAGGAGTTGCAGTGTTTCAATGTTTAAAATGTTAAGGCTTATCTCACCAGTTTTGAGATTTATCCAATCAATCTGCTCGGAGAAGCACATGGGACCAGGGAGTGGCGCTGTAACCATGATCAAAAAATTGTAGGGTTGTAGGGTTCAGGGCTGGACTCCTAACACAAATGTAAAGTTTGGTGCATTTTGGACATGGTCCATTTAAGTTTTATTTATTTATTTTATATTAACATTTTTTGTCTCACGACAAAATGCTTAAAATGCCTGCTCCACCAAACCATTAACAAAATTTAAAGCTTTTGATCACTTTTCATCACAGAGATGGTATGAGTCAAGCAAAATTTCAAGTCTGTCTGATAAAACCTCTAAGAGAAGGTCATTATATACAATGTGGAAATCCCCAAAAATGTGTAAAAATTGTAAAATAAATGGCATCCCAACGTGGCCAAACCATTTATTCCAAACAAAAACTTTTCCTAACTTTTCATTACAAAGGTCTCAAGTGTGTTCCGACCATGTTTTAAGTCTTTTAGATTAAGTTTGTGGGAGGAGTTTGTTAAAGTAAGACACATTGTCTTTGGGAGTCATTTCCTTAAACCAGTGGGTGGTACTTTGACTGTGACTCAATACTGGCATAGGGATGTATTCAGGTTGAGACACCTATCAAGCACATGAAGTTAAATTCAGAACTGACAATGTACAATATAGCTATAAGCATTTAATTTTTCATGTTGGTCTGGAATTCTGCTTTACTTCTGTCACCGATTTATGAAAAAGGGTGTGTAGGGTGTATCACAAGTGTTTGTAAAACTCAGCAGGCAAGTCTTTAGGTCCAGGTGCTTTTTTTTTTTGGCATTCTGTTGAGAGCAGCATGGATTTCTTTCTGAGTTTCTGAGTGAGTCTAGTGTGCTCTTTTGAAAAGTTGCCTTAGAGACATGATTTGTTTTTTCTTGTTTTGGGTTATTTTTCTGAGGAGCACTGTTTGGCGCAAAAGTCTTTTAAGATTTTAATTACTTTATCCGGTGTGTTCATTGGTTTTCCTGCTCAATCTTTGATGGCGGACATGGTCGATTGTTCCTTGTTTTCGCATCATTTGTTTTTTTTTTAATAATTTCAAGTTCTTTGGCATTTTGTTCTAGTTCAGTTTCCTGTTGATTTTTTTCTCTTTTTTGTGAACGGAGTATGAGAAGATTATTCCTCTTATAACGACTTTTCTGGTTTCCCATAGAGGGGCTGATGTTGACTTTGAGGAATCATTATTTCATGGAAGGATGTCCGCTCTTTTACAAGTAGACTGTCAAATTCTGGATCTTTTAACAGAGATGTATTGAAGGTGGTGCGTATATAAAGCATACAGATTGTCTATTGTTTAAGAACTGTTATTGACAGATATATTTATGATAATAAAACAACCTTGATTAGTGATGTGATATAAACAAATGATACTGAATCATTTATTAAAATACATATTCCTCTCTGTTTTTATTGTTGTGTACAGAAAATATGAGTTTGAATTGTGAGAACTATAATTTATTGCAGTCTGATTCTGAATGGTGTGTTTCCTGAAAAGGCAGATATCAGCTTGAAGTTTAACCAGGTGGTTGAATACTTTTGTTTTTTTGCTTGAGAATCATGTCCACAGATATTCCAATATATTATTAATCCAGAGAAGAGGACCTTAAAAGGCCTGGTTTGGCAAATTGTTGCTTTGCACTATGAAAGTCCTATGAATAGCTTGGCTGACTGAGCAGATTAAGTAAAAGTATGTTGCTAATTAAATAAGATACCTTGTGGTTCTTGGGTTAAATGTGAAGTCATGTATTACTGATAATCAAGATTACACTGCCACCTAGTGGAGATCATTTAACACTACAAACTATAGGGGCTGCTATAATAAAACCATGCTCATTGACAGCTGGCAATGTCAGCTTTAAAAAATTAGGATCTATGCACCTTAAATATGAATAATATGTATATCACTGAAATTTGTGACAAAAAAAAGCTTATGCATGGTCCACTTAAGTAAATACCTTTTTTCCCTGGCTTCATCTCCCCATCTTGGTTCATCCAGTACTCTCTGATGTCAATAAGTACTTTCCCTTTGAAGTCCCTGACGCTGACATATCTCATCTTTCCGATCTGTAAGAGGCAAACAAACAGTGACCTGGACTAGATTTCTCTCCACATAAAATTTTGCCATTATATATTTTAAAGCCTACATAATCTAACCAAAAGAGTTCTTAAAAACACTCACTAAATGCACATAGCCTTTCAATATTACTCCATTAAAAAAATGTATCTGTTGAAAAAAACATTTCTAAATACACAATAGATGCTACAGCTCTCAGCTGAATGTAATTCCTGTGAAATTTGACTTTTTCTAAATAGCCATAACTTGGTGTCCATGATACTTACCTGGAACATGTTGTCATCACAATTACTGCTGGCCTTGGAGGAGCCACCTGACTTGGAACTCTCTCCACTCTTTGGCTTTTTAATTGGTTTCTCTGGTGCACTTGACTTCTTTCTCTTTGCCTGAAGAAATAATTTTAACTTCATTTTATTAAGTTCTCGGATTAACTGATACATATATAGAGAGAGTAAAAAACTGGGAAGCACAGCAAGAATTATCAGACTTGAAGAGAATTACATAAAGAATCGAGGTAGCTACATGGACCAACTTTTCTACAGAAAGTGTTCCCAAATGTTAGGGAGGAATACAACTTGAACCCTGTCCCAGTTCAGATACAGGGCTTAAAGTTAAAAAAAAATCCTGAGCCTGAACTTTTTTCCAGGGAGCAGGGGTGCAGTGGATCCGACGCATACACACTATAGGCAATTTGGTAAAAACATTTTGGCATTGTGCTTGGCATGGTACAAGATGACATATAGTTTAAATGTCAATTTTAGAAATTAAAAGGTAATGATGTTATAAGGACATGTGAAACTCAGTCAGGCTAATTAATTTGAATTATTCATTTAGCAACCATTTAATTCAGTAAA
>JAPZDZ010000022.1:512810-530862 GCA_029783805.1 Acanthurus tennentii
TTAAACACAACTGAATGCGCTGCTTTGTCTTACTCGGAGCACATTCAGTCAAAAGAACCCAAAAGGCACATTCACTGAGAAATTCTGGCAGCTTTCCTCAAGAGAGAAGAGGAAGTTCTGCCCAAAAAGTTGCTAGATTTCTTATTATGTGTTTTTTGGAAAAAGCCACTTAAAGGGCTCGTAAAAGTTGCCAGTTCTAGCAAGAAAATCATTAAATTGGCAGTTAACTATTTGGGAATGAAGTGACTTCCCACCCACACATATATTGCACCAATTAAAAATATCTGCAACAACAAAAAAACAAAACTCCTAAACATACATTCACAAATACAAAAATGTTGTTTATTGCCCTTTTATGTGCATGAAGGTTAGAGCTTTTTTGTGAATTAATTAAAGTTTCCTCTTTCACTGATCCTAATTGAACTGCTGTTGCCAATCGTTCATGCAATACGCAATGCAATATGTGCAGAGTACAGCACATGATGTTTCGTTTCCACCACTGCTAAAAATGAATTCACTTATGGTTGTGTAAGTTGCTATGGATGTGTCTTCATTTATTTCTTGGCTTTTCTGCTTGCACATTCAATGTTACAATCCCCTATGGGGCCTATCAGCTGTGCAGGCGAGGCAAGCTGTAGCTTTCACTCTGTTTCTCAGTCCTCCAGTAAATATACAAGAACATGCTGTTACCCTAGTGAGAGACAGCTGTTACAGTATAGACTCGGGACACTGACAATAAAATCACCTCTTACAGCCCTCTGTGAAGGTGTAATCTACTTGACTGATAGCCTGTAGTGACAGTTTTCAATAAAAATACAAAACAGATGAAAAAGCTCAGACAGGCAGGTTATGTAGAGAGGAATCCTGTTATATCTTAACTCTTTGTGCTTCATGAGTCGTTTCTCTGTGTATGACAACAGCAGTTGTACATTCGAGCTCAGGGGTTAACTGCTCTACTCATGTTTCTACAGAGCAGCCAAAGCATTTGGAGAATACCTGTCCAATACCAATCCAGAGAACCGCAACGGAGCAGGTAAGTGTAAGGATAAGTTTACACTGAACAGTTGCACTTAATTTAGATTTATTTTTCAGACCAGATTTTTGTTGTTGGTATTGTTGGTTGTTTTCCTTTTTTTTTTTGTCTCAGATTCCGGTCCTTAGCTTACCTGCATGCACAAAAAACAATAATAAAGATGTCACATGTAGCAAGCTGTTATACAAAAACAAACATGGAGGCCACTAAAGTCAGCGTTTATAGTTTCATTTATAAGTTGATGAGCAGGAGAAGCAAGCAGAATAATGAGCAGATGATGATGAGCAAGAGGAGACAAGAGCTGCATTTGTAATTGTGGCTTTTTGTGGAGCTATGGCTGATATTTTTGTCGGAATGTGTATCTGGAAGTGAGCCAAGGGCTGTGAAGCTGTAAAACAATTTTATTCAAAAATTTAGAATATAAGGGCTGCTTTTAACTCCATCTATCAGCTCCTCTCTCCATGTGTCTCAAGGCAAGATACTCTGTTTAGGCAAGTGAGTGACAGTAAAGTTGCATGAGTTGTGGTATGACTTTTGGCACAGAGGTCACAATGCAATAAGTTTGATCTGGATCTGATATAGAATGACATGTGAAAGTGGAACAAATCTTATTAGAAAGTATAAAGTTCTTTAGGGCTTGTGCTGCATACACTGTGATTAAAAAGCTGATCTGAGTCACATAGAAGGAGAAAAAAATCAGATTTAGGCCACTTGTGCCCGCAGTGTGAATGTAGCCTAACATACTCCCACACCCGCCATTACAGCCACATTTTACTAGCAAATTTGTATCTATCCTGGTGTAATAAAGTGGTGCATATTATTACTCAAAATTTGGACTTAATCATTTGTCAACATGTCTTCTGAATAAGTTATGTTAACTTAATCTTCTGTTTAGAAAGTCAGCAATCCAGCTAGATTTTGGGCTGCTTTGGCTCACAAGTACTAGCATATTCCCAGCAAGCTAGTGTTTAGAAATTAGTTTTTAAGCTACAGTAATTTAGCAACCAGCCCCGTGAGCTGTCACCATTTAACATTACATAGCTTCTAGCACCATCAATTTCTAACACCATCAACAAGGATACACCGATGATTATTGCTGTGTTACTTTCTAGTGTGACACAAGATTTATGCCTCAAGAAAAGAACCTACAAAACAAAAAATCCCATTTAAACAAAAACTAACATGTTTTTAAAAAGTGTTGGAAGGTAAAGGAACTACAATTAGTTTAAACTGAGAGCTGATTGCTCTCTGCAAGTATGAGTGGCTCTCTGTGGAACCATATCCCATACTTGTTTATTCACATCACTAAACAGCAGCATTGCACCTGTTCACTCTATGAGAAATAGCAGCCTCTCTTTGTCACCCTTTAGGATGTCAGGGCCTTTGTTTGCCAAAGCCCCTTATGCACTTAACCAGCTCACCCAGTTCCAAATCTTTCATAATTCCTCTCAATGCTCTTTTCTAAAACTCAGTCACCAATCTGCTTCCCTTCTCACCCTTCCAAAAGTTATATTGGCTTCCAAATGTTTACTGCTCAGCTGCCAAAGCCAGAATCCCCAAAGAGCAACCAACTATCCCTACATTCACATTTACAATTAAGATACTTATCTGGTAGTTATTCATAAAAGCTTTATTTTTTATGGACAACATGATAAACCTGTCACTTCTTTTGATAGTTACTCTCTCCACCCTCTTTTTCTCTGGCCCTTTATCTTCAGATCATTTATTGTCTGACACCTTCCCCAGCCAGGATTGCAACTCCCCAGACATTAGCCACTTGCATAACAACAATCTGCCACCACAGAGCCGCTGTTTGCCCATAGCTAAACCTGACCAGTCCAGCCAGTCCAATCCTAGTGGTAATCCACAGTGTCAGCCTCAGGTGAAAACAGTACAGGCTCAAGCCCCCTTGGGCCCCTCCAAACGTCAATTCTCTGTTGAGCGTAGCCTTTCCACAGAGGAGCGGCCAGGTGCCAGAGCCCAGGAAGGGAGTGTGGTAGTAAAGCCTGCCAAAGTTTATACAATCACCAGGGAAGGAGGCATGACCCTAGGGGGGCGTGGCAGTGAAGAGAGCCTTGAACTGGAGGTGCTAAAGTGCTCCAGGGAGCAACCCCTGTCCCAGGCCCCAGATTCTGTCAACCACAACTCGTCCTGCACCAGTCAGCCGTCTGCCTCAGCCACTCGCAGTAGCCATCACCGTAGTAGCTATCACCGCAGCAACCATCACCATGCCCACCAGCATCACAGTGGCCTGCCATCATCATCCCAGCCACTGCAGAGCTCAGGGATTGCCAATAACATCCGAGACTGGGGGATGAGGAGAGGAGGGTCGCGGGACGACTGCACCCCAGACTGCGTGGCCTGCATTCGGGCTCCATGTCAAAGCCACCGCTCCCTAGACTTGGAAACCTCACCACGGGATGGAGGGAAGCCTCGTAAGAAATTGGAGAGGATGCACAGTGAGGACAGAGCATCTACTGAAGACAGAGGTAAAGAAAGATGGATGGGTAGATTGGTGGGATTAGGCAATCACATACATTATGTCAGCAGTGTAACCCTTCATGGAATTAAAGAATACTCTAAATTTAAAGTAATACAACTAAAACAAGGTGGATTTCACCCATTTTGCTTTCATGTTTCTCTTGTCTTCATTCACTCACTAGCCTTTTGTGTTTTATTGTAGGGCTCTTGTTTGAGTGTATTCTGCTGGCTAAAACCACGCCTTTCTTTTGTTTTCTGTGTTTACAGAGGATAATTCTAACAGCTGGTTCCCCAAAGAGAATATGTTCAGCTTTCAGACAGCCACCACCACAATGCAGGCGTAAGTATGGCATGGAGAGTCCGTCCTCACCCCCACTGTGTCTTACTGCAGTGTCTTACTGCACTACTACTGGGTCGGTAACATATGACTGGACCCTTTTTTTAAACTTAGAGCTTAAATGTAGTGTACTACTTAAAAAATCTGAATGAACTGCAAAGTTATGACTAGCCATATTTCTCCACTTCTGCTGCATTTTAATTTGAGTTATGTCCTATTTTAGCACACTGACACTTAAAACTATACAAACCAGGCCCTTTTGATTTTATTTTCATAATGAGCAATTTAAAATAGCCTACTTTTGACTTCAGACTTTTAAAGTCTGACTTATTTAAATAAGATAAGGTGAAAGTTGCTTTATTTATTTGAAAAGTAAATGGAAATTTTATGTAAAATTCGAGACTAAAACTATGCATATGCCCCAAACAGAATGGTCCTTAATGCTTTCAGTTTGTCAGAATTTTAAAGCTATGTGGACCTTACTGATAATCATAGCGGTTGATTTGTAATTAATTGAGTTGCTATAGTTTGTTTGCCGTTTCATATGCTGTTATGACCAGACCTTTACTTGGAATTGTTGACATTATGTTGCTCCCAATTTATGGTCCAAACAAAATGTCATGGATGTGTCTCCTACTTTCAGTAATCTTGGAATTTACCAAATTTAGAGAGTAGACAAAGTGTTGGTCAGGACAGTTTTTCATGCTTCTATCAACGCAAATCGTACAAACCCACACAGACATACATAGAAACACAAATGCCCTTCGTTCTTTGTGACACTTAATTATCACCTTTCTCCCAGATCTAACAATTATGACCCCTAGACAGAAGAAGCTCTCCATGATCTTTCCCCTCATCTCTCCCACCCTCCCTCTTCTCTCCTCACGTCAGTGCCAAGGTTTTAGTAGTTTTTAGTTTTTGATGATTTTTAAAAAATTTTACTTTAGTTAAACTATAAAGTTTAATTTTCAGATAAAAAAGGGTTTAGATTCATATATCTATATTAAGATTTCAGTAGTCTGACTTTTTTTAATATGCTAGAAGTGTGTAGCTACATATACCTATAAAATACATATACTAAATCTGCCACTTATGCTTAGAATTTAAATATTTCCTTGTTACTTATAAGTACAGCAAAAAGGGGCTATGACTTTTCATTACATTGTGCAACCTTGTGTTTCAAAATGACAACAAATAATTGTATAATTGTATAATAATTGTATAATAATTGCGATTGTATTCACATTTAAATCAACTGTTTAAGGAGAAATCTCAGTAAACTTCTCTAAAATCTAAAATTTTAACCCCAAAAACCGAGATTTGGTACATCCCAAATTAAAAAACCCTTTCCTGACAAAGAAACTTGTAACCTCCAGCACAGAGTGGGCGTGTCAGTACAAAGAGTGACAGTTTGCATTAGCATACCAAATAATGGAGTTTAACACTGCCAGTTACAAGCTAACAGGCTAACAAACAACATAAATAAAAGTTTGTTTTTGTGCTGTCTGTTTTCTGTCTTTGATTAGATCAGGTAGGTATGCGCATCATCTGTTTATTACTGTCTCTTACTTCTTTTCAGCATTAAAATTCAATATGTATTCTTAATAGTACATTACGGATTCTGTATTGCTTAAATTTAAGGTCTATTTTCAGGCATTTATAACCCAAGCTGAGTTTTACTGGGCTGCCTCTGTTGCTATTTTTTTACCTTCTTTTTTACCTTCTTTTGTCCTCTCCTCTTCCTCTCTCCTATATGTGGCGGCTGTCCAAACAATGCTGTAGAATATCGTGAGTAACTCTTTTCACTGCCCTCACTGTTTGTCATTGCTCTTCCTTCTCTTAACTCTTTCAGCTCAGTAACACGTCATCTGCTTTTTTCTTATTTGCTTTCCTGCTATTCAGTCTGCTGTGTCCTTTACCCCCACAACTTCAGTGTCTGCTGGCAGATATAGATTAAAAAGTACTGAAAAAAAAGAAAATGAAATAAAATGAACTGACAGATTAATTGCACAGGAATAATTTACATTCATGAGCTGCACAAATAGGTTTTTAAGTTAGAGTATTGAAGTTTCTTTTTTTTGCACCTTGTCTGAATAGAGACAGTTGCTTAATTGAAGTGTTTGTTTTTTGTATTAAAAAGCAACACAATGCCATAGAAATGATTTATTGTAGGCACGTTCACTATACTTGTTAGAGTGAACCTTACAGGCAGTTACTCTTCAACGGGGTTCATTCACTACTACTGTCCAAGTAAATGTGCTGCAATAAGACAGGGACATATGATATTTAATTGGTTGGGGAATTTGGGGTTATGTTCAAAATCCAAAAGCAGACATTTTCTACAGGGCAAACAGCGAGCAGTTTGAGTGTTAGGAGAAGGTCTAAAGATAAAGCACAGGAAATCTGTAAAAGCACTAATATATATAAGACAAAGCAGATAGTTTGATGGGTAGCAAAGCAAATCCAAGCACAAGTAAGATCTCTTTTACAATAATTAGGGCAGAACAGTTACTCTTTTTTAAAATCCAAAGTTTCAGTTAGTGCAACTTAAAAATTTCAAAACTGCAATTAAAATAAATAAGTGAATTCTCACAGGACATGAATGGTGAGTGTGTTTTGGGCCACTGTGAGTGATTAATTAACTAATATAACAACTGCTACTAGCAAAAATATTAAGCCAAGCTAATTAATGTAGTTCTCTGAGTCTAAATCCTTTACTTGTAATTAAGTTCTCTCAGTGCTGTTGTGTGTAGCTAACTAATTACACTTTTTGGTTTCTTCAAACAACACTGGACACACTACACTGAATGACATTAAACTAAGGCAATACAATGGTTATGGCAAATCTTTAGTAACAGGGAAAATACTCATGTTAACAATGGATAGCTGCAGAGACATCAGCTAATATTAAGCAGCTACTAGCATTTTTTTCACTTTATATGAAAAAAGCATGACAATACATTAAAATGACATTATTCTAAGTTGGTACAATGATTATTATTTTAATTTTTTAATAATATTAACAGAGAAAATGCCTACATTAACATTTAATAGCTGCCAAGACACTTTAAGCAGCTACAAGCAATTTTTTTCGTCACTTTTTATGAAGAAAAGCACCTGATACATTGAATGACATTAAACGAAGATGATACAATAATTATCGTTATTTTTAAATCTTTATTATCAGCAATTGTGGGAAAATACCCCTACCCCTCCATTTTAAGTGTGGTTCTAAAAAATCTTCGCATGAAGGGGTATGTAGACCTTCCCTTTCGCCCTACCCCTCCGTCCCAACAAAAATCAGGACACCCCTATGTGAACGTGCAAAACAGATGCATAGGGCTGAGAGGTAGGGGCAAGGGGTGAACTGGGATTCACTCAAACTCTCAGTTAATGATTTAAAATCTTGATAGTAAACTGACATTGTGAATTTAGCTTTAAAAACAACAACAAAAGAGTGGTCATTCTACTGTTCACACAGTCTTTCAGTTCAAGCCCTTTAGTCTCTGGTGAGCAGGTTGCTCGGTTGTTTGTGTTAGCAGTATTTTAACCTGTCGTTAAATGGAGATAACATTAGTGCAGTAACAGCAAAAGTTTAGTTTTAGGTCATTTGTCTAATATCAGCACCTTTTCACAGTGAAAATATAGTCAGCAGTAGTATTTAATTCTAACTATAAGTAGAATACTGGTACTAACTATTGCATGGTAACAGTTTCACATGTCATTGTGATTGTAAATTTGAGTATTGTAATAATAGGCTACCCTTTTGATAGCTTACTATCTACTAAATTTTTGCTAAAATAATCTTTTTTTGTTTTCTGGTAAAAAAGGGAACGTAAATGATCCAACTCATGGGTATAAAAATAGCTGAACATTAGGAGGAGCTAAATATCAGAATTACCTTATTGGATTTCTTTAATGCATATAAGTTTGTGATCATTGGTGGACTTTGTTATGCTTGACATGCTGTATACCATTAGATAGGACAGAAGTTTAACACACAGAAAATGTTGCCATTGCAATTCATAACAATAAATAAGCATTGGTCAAAAAATTTGATCACTGACCCTCTTTGCTCCGCCCCACAACTTAACTAATTTAAGTATGAGAAAAACTTGTTTCAGATGTCATTATTTAAAATACTGACAATGTTTAGAAAGTTAACATCACAAAGGCATTCCCAATGTGAAATCAGAGACATGTCAACACCAGAAACAGGATTTTTACTCAAAAAAATGTCATCAGCCTACACTGTACTCTAATTTATTTTCAATTAAATTTGGCGGGAAATCTGTTGGATTGTTTTATACGACGAAACAGCGAAGAGGGCTCTCAGCTTTTAGAGTTTCTAGTGACAGCAGATGGTGGAGGAACAGAGAGGTGAAAGGAAGATTTACTTGCAACATGTTTCTTCTTTTTAAGGCAAGGGTAACAGAAAATGATTGAGTAAAAAAAAAATGTTACAGCAGTGATTAGGCAGAGCAAAGGCTTTTGAATAATAAGTACTGAAACACCAGTAACTGTAGCCCATAGTTTCATCTCAAAGCTCATCAGCTGTCTGTCTGCTTGTCAGTCAAAGCAAAACTATCAGACACTTAGATCGTTTCTGACATAGGTTGTCACAGATGATTCTCATTATATCTGACACTCTGCCAGAGTCATTATTGTCCCCTTTGGGAAAAGACACTCTTACACTAAAAAACGTCCACACTGGTAAAATGAGAAAATATTAACCTCAGACAGGCAAACACAAAATAATGGTTTAAAAATAATTTTTAAATGAAATTTTATGAAAGGCTCAGAGATGACTGTTAGTCATTAGTACTATGATGTCTGGAACTGGTACTTGTGACATTGTATAGGATTTCCTGGCTTCTCCTCAGTGTCTCTCCTTGTAGATTCCAATCGTGCATTGTGGTTCTAGTGGGCGTGTGTGTGGATGTGTGTGTGTGCACTTCTAATGTCAATTGCCCTTGGTGGATGAAACGACTCTGTGTTGCTAACTCAGCAGATTAACCAAACCCCTCACTAACCCTTATGGACGTATAACCTCACGCCTTAAGTCCCTTTAATGTTTCCCCACCCACCTTAAATGGAACTTCATAACTATGCCCGAACGCAACTAGACCCAAAGGGTTTGAATTTGGTCAGTTTTTCTCACTTCTGAGGCATTTCAGTCAGACCGAGTTAAAAAACAAAAACAAAAAAATAAATAGCTCAGACTCAAAAGGGCTATAGAAAAAAACAATTTGTGAGTTAATTAAAGTAAGTAATGTTAGGGTTATTTACCTCTTGGGTCAGTTTGGGTTCAGACAAAATTCTTTGGTAGTGGGTCACAAGCAGCAAAAACATAGAATTTTATTTCCCACAAAACCACTTAATGCTGTGACATCCTGGCAGGGCTTTCCGAGGCATTGCTGAGAGAAAGAGGCGGAAAAGAGAGCAGGAGGCAGCCACCATGATGGAGAGGTACCGTGTCCTGGCTGTCCTGTCCTGTCCTGTGTGGTGCTAAACCCTCCCTGTTAACTCTTCTATTACATTGCAAACAAATACACTTTGCGACAAGTCTTATCAGCAGTCTTATATCAAATTTCTTTTTTTCTTAACTAACCTCTTAGGTGACTTTTAATACTACATTTTATTATATTATTAATACTCAAACAATGTCCGCAGTTTTTACATACCTCAGTGCAGAAAGAATCATGCACTTTAATTTACCTTTTTGAAATGAAAAAGCAACACTCAGCACAAATGTTTTACAATATACTGTCTTGTTTGTAGCAGGCTTTTAAATTGAAACATTTGCATTCACTGGCTTTCATTGATGGTCATTTACCATTACACAACATCTGACACTGTTGTACTGATAGAAGTAGCACTGTAAAAATGTGCATTGTAGTGAATTTACCCTGATTGCTACAGCGATTGCTACAGCGATTGCTACAGCAATCAGGGTCATTTCACATCTCATCAGTATTTTTACCTGCAATTTATCAGGCATATATGAGACACATTTTTTTATTTAGTATCTATCTATTTGGCTGATGCTGTACATGTAACATTGTACTGTGCCATTGTCAAGGAAAGTGCTAATTTCTGACAGGCTGGTTGTTCGTCTTGAATAGCAACAGACAGGTCAGTGCAGTACAAAGAGATAAGGTTTTAAATGATTGTAAATACAATTAAATGGGTTCAGAACAATTGGACTCTATTCAAAAGGACAAAAATAGGAATTATTTAGGTGGGTGGGTAACAAAAAATTAATACTACTACTAGTAGTGGTAACAATAACAATCACCATTAATCAGGATATTTTTTAAAATATAATCAGAGTTGGTCTTAAGCTACTGAAAAAGTAAAAAAACATTCATGCAATTACTTTAAAAAAAATAATTCCAAGACTTAGTCTGCTTTTTACCTGTTTTTCATCACTCTCAATCACATCTTAAAGTTGTCCAAAGCAAACAGATTGCTCAGTTGCTACCTCACATCATGAAAACTGCGCTATATCTATCACTAAGGAGCAAAATCTATTAGCTGGTGAAGACTCAAGGATGTTGCTGAAATTGATTTTAAAACCATTTAAGACCTTTGTGATAACACATGAAAATAAATTTAATACATATTTGAAGGTCAAACCATCCTAATCCCTTTGTTTTGCTTGAAGAACATTAGCTTAGCTACTGTAGTTGGAAGCAGTAGTGACAGTGCAGTGCAATCTAATGATGCTGACTAGAAGTCTGAAAAAACCTCTTGCAGATCAATCCACTGTCATAATAATCCTGTTTTTAGTTTACGGGTATTATTGTAATTATCTCCTGAAAGCATTCACACACTAAACAATTGAAAAACTTGATGCTTTTAAACCTTAAAGAATAAATATAAACCAATTCATATTTCTCTAACGTTCTAATCATCTCTTTTTAAACTAGATGTTATTGTTATTGTGTACTTGAGTGTAGTCTTGCATTCTGTAGCTAAATTAAAGTTTTCACCTGAGTAGCGCCATTTAACCTCAGAGACAAGATCAAAATGTTAAGCTTCTTAACAATGTAGTAAGAACTGCTAAGCAACACAGATTAAATGATGACACATTCCACAGTGCTCAGCTCAAGTCACAGTCTCCTTTTAACATGTTCTGTAATCTTAATCGTCATATCTGAAAGCATGATGACTTCCTTTTCTAGATTCTCTGACTCCTTTATTCTAACAATTTGACTGTGACAGTTCTGACTCATGTGAAATAGTCATACAGACACATAAATGCAATACATTATGTCTGTTTGTCTTTGCATCCCTTCCCTACTGATGCTGGTCATCCCAAGTGCTCGTAGAACTGGGGTTACGACATTGTAACCCTAGATCCATATCACACAGGTTTAGAACTGTACTGGATTCTCTGGGTATTGTGGCCCATGAAAGTCCACTGTGCGCAACCTGTCACAGAAGCCATCAGACCGGTGTAATGATCCTGACTTACTGTGGCTTAGTGACTCACCTAATTTGTAATACATGGAAACAAAATTCAAAAACAAAAGAATCACTGGACTCTGGTGGCAAGAACAAGCTATTGCATTAAATCTAATAAAACAATATCAAACAGCCACTTTACTAGCAGATAATGGTAGATTGTAAAAATGATTGAATGTGACCAACTGGCCCAGCTCGGGGAACTAAATTATTTTCCTTGTGAGTTAGAATTTTCCAAATGTTGCCCTGAAGGTGACAGTGGATCTAGCCCATTGGGCTTGGCAAGTCTTGGCAAGACAATTTAGCCTGATCAGCCCCTAACCCTCTCAGGAATCAACCCTAGAGGTTGATAGGTTCATCCATGGAGCAGTGATATATGTCTGTGATTAGACTTTGCTGTTGCTGAAGGATAGTGCACAGCAGGTACGTTTCCTTCTATAGTGAGCAAAACTCATTCAGGCAGTGACATTCTGGTTGACCATCTACATATGCAAATTTAAACTGACCACAATGCCACTGGATGAAAGTACTACCAGTCTACTGCTACTGCTAGTAGTCCAGTAGAAGACAGAGACTGCATGAGTCAGAGTATCCCTTATAATCTTATAATCTTGTAATTTAGGGCCAGCACAAACCTCCTAACAGTATACAGTAGTGTGTTTGTTCATGTGTTTGTGCTGTAAATCCTGTAGGTTATATGCTGCAGGTTTAATTAATGTTCGTCACAGAACACTAGAGTATAAATGCAGGTCTGTCAATACAAGGCTGTAACTCACTGCTCGATGGCTCACACTCAGTTTCAAGGAATCGGTCAATATTTTGAATTACACATCACTGAGACATATCATTGGTTGTTTTAGACTGTGTCTGTTTTGCTGTTTTGTGCTTCATATTCTTCAGATGACACAGGCGAAGCATTTTAATGAATTTGTGTGTGTGTGTGTGTGTGTGTGTTTGTGTATGTGTGTGTATGCAGGATTGTGGCACATATTTTCACAATGTGATGCTTGAAATAGAAACATACATCTCAGTTAGTTTCCCAAATCAAATCATGTAGGTTATAAAAGCAGACTTTAGGAGTTGCAAAGGTCACAGTTTGATTAAGATGGTTGGGTGAGATAGTCGTAGACACACATGTATTCATGCACACACACAGACATGAAATTTGATGTGGTAGTTTGAATGTGTGGGCGTTAGTGAATATAAAAGCTCTTGTCACTCAGAATAAAAATACAACCATGGCTGAATGATGGATCCCCCTTCTCCTCTGAGTCATCCATCTATTTTAAGCTCTGCTTTCACAACTGCAATCAACACTGATGTCAACTTATTTTGGAATGCCTTAGAGCTGCAATCTGAAGACAAAAGAGTGTATGTGCTTTAATGTAATGTGACATTTTGATGAACTTGTTGCTTTTTAACGATTGCAATAAGGCTGTTTTGCTCAAAATGATAATGATCTGCATTATGGGGTGGTGCCATCAAGCTAGAGTTGACTACAGAGGTGGTTCTGATTAAAAGTGGTGAGCTGGAGGACTGTAGACCCACCATATTAGTTTTCATATACTATTAAAACATTTACATTGCTTTGTTTTTTGTTTATTTTTTTATACATCACTATTCTCTGCAGAACTCTCATTTAGTGACTTAAACCAAAGTGTGACTAAAACATGAAATAAATGTCATACTTTTATGTTTTTTAGTTTTGGCACACAGGTGTGGACTATTAATACCTTTTGTGTAAACTAACTTAAGCATACCAAAACAGTTGCAGATCAAAACTTTTAACCCGTTCCTGTTATGAATGAATAGAGCACTGTAAAATAATGTTCGTGTAGCAGTTGCATGCACAAACTATCTGTTACAAGTTGCATTGCCTTATCGTCAAGTTTTTATTAATGCTGGTATGAGTGGATTTGCAATTTCCTGCAGAGGCAGCAATGAGCAATAAGGATCTCTATCAACAAGTACCTGATCACCCAGTCTTCATGTCCAGGATTTGTGTGTATGAGTGACATACATTTGAATAAGCATTCATAATTTCTGGAATAGTTGAGACAAACAAGGGTGGTTTTGACACATTTTAATTAGCTTTTTCTGTGTTAGAATAAAAAGTGTTTTACAGTGATGAAATTTTGTTTTTTCAAAGAAGTCTGGTGATTGGTTGAGTGCAAAAAAAGAAAACATTGGGCCCAAAGATAAAAAATAAAAGATTTTCCCTTATTAAATGCCCAGAACATTATCGGTACCCATCTATTTAGTTTTAAGGAGATTGTTGTGGTAAAACACCCACACCAGTTGCAGCCTGTTCACTCTTCATTTATCCATTTATATGTTTTAGTAGTCGAGTTAAGAGACTACAAACTTTTTTCTTTATCCAATCTTTTATTAGAAAATGACAGCAAATTAATTACCGAGGGAGGATCCCCTACCTGGTATTTGTGGCCACACTACTACAGCGTAGTCTTCTTCCAGAGCTCTATCTAAAGGGATGACTTTGAAAGACACATGTACAACAGAGACAAGGCCGAAATCATATCACTGTATTGGGTTCTATTTGGGCGATACACCTGAATTTTCTTTCAGTAATTCTGTATTAAATGTGATCGGTGACACACTGTTTACTCTTGGCACATTACGCACACGCAGCCATCAGACCTGTAAATACTCTGAGCTGTCATGTACTTAGACTCATAACTCATGAATACAGGTTTTTAGGACTGCCGCTGTGTGCTTCGCTGCAACTGCTCTTAAATCATCAGTTCACTTTGTGAGTGTGTGTGTGTAATTGCCCTTGCTGTGCACACCCACACATCATGCAATGTCCTTCTCTTTTCACACCTCCTGCTCTTCTTGCAGTTTTGGACAGTGTAAAATTATCGTCTCTGCTCTCCAACAGCAGAAGATGTGTTAGGCACGTGGAGTTTAATGCTTTTACCCTTATACACATCTATATATATATAAAGAGAGAGAGAGAGAGAGAGAGAGAGAGGGAGGGAGAGAGAGAAAGAGAGAGAGAGAGAAGAGGGATAGAGAGATAACAAAAGCTGGTGTAAGTCATCTTGAATCTTAGGTGTACTTGCACTACATTAAATATCACAGTCAGACAAGTCTTGTTGAATAATAAAAAGCTGTGTTTTAGACGGCACGTTGTACTATCATCCTGCTACCACTCAGGGCTGTTTCTCTATTCCTTTTACTCTCCCACTCTTCCTGTTCTGTCTCATCATTATTCTGTCTCTGTTTCCTCCAGTTTAAGTTTCAGTTTATTTTATGCTGAAATGTTGGTTTTAACAGTGATCATTAAGTGCTTTGTAGGAAAAATAAATAAATCAGGTATTTTTTTGAGGTCAGAAATAACGAAAAGAAGTAACTCCAGGAAAGCACCCAACTGTGCAGGTAGAGAAAGGGAAAATGAAGAGAGAAGAGATTCAACCAAAAGACTGGAATTCACTTCTAGATTTTCAAAACTGATGATGGAACTTTGGTGGTCAGTCTTAAAAAGCTGCATAAGGTGCAAACTTTTCCTACTTTAAAATATTATTTCTCTTGACTCAGCCTAAGTGGTTTATAAAATGTTTGATATGACAGGTCTGAATAACTTCACACGATCACACAAGAAAGTGGCAGAGCAAAGCTTTCTCTGCGTCCTTGCCCATTATGAGATGACAATTGCATGTGGACTTGCTAGTGAAGCTTGGACTACCTGCAGTTAGTACAAGGTGTGATCAAAAAATTTCGACTGTTTCTGCTACACATAAAGGAAAAGCTGTAGAGAACAGATTATTATTTTCTGAAAAAAACACATTATTTTAATACATGAAATGTAAAAATCTGTGCTGTCATGCTTCAGAGTCTGCTTTTGTTGTGTTTTCCATACATCTGTGTTTGTGAGTTAGAAATATTACTTTCCTTTACTGGCTCTGTTCTACTAGTCTGTGGCCTAATCTTGTTGTTTTTGTCTACCTCTTCTCCTTCTAAAATGGTAGAAATTTCCGCAAACACCTTCGGATGGTGGGCAGTCGCAGGATGAAGGTCCAGAGTAAGTCCTTAAGTGTATTTTTAAGCTCGTGCATTAATATTAAAGAAAGGTTATATCTTTATAGATATTTATATGCAGTTTGACAGTTAATTCCTGAAATTAAATAGCTAAATAAATATTATTATTAATAATAAATGTTAATAATATTGATGGTATTTACAGGGATATATGATTTGGTTTCGGTGGTTCTATTTGTATATGGACAACTAGGGTCGTTGATCTTTTTGAGAGTGTGTATATATGCATGCTTGAGTGAGTGACTCTCTTCCTCTCAACTCCATCAGCCTTTGCCGACCGCCGAGCCAAGAGTTTTAGCCGCTCTTGGAGTGACCCAACCCCCGTCAAGCCTGACTCACTGCATGACTCCAGAGACAGTGAGTCAACACTCTCAATCACTCACGCACTCAAAGAAAAACACAGACACCAGCTCTACAAAATAGCTACAATGCATGCACACTTTTAAACAGACATATGAACTCAAGTACATAAGCACAGAACTAGAGGGACAGTGTATTTGTTGTTTACACAAATAAAACGCAGCAACTTGTGTTCAAAATGCACATAAAACTGCATGCAGAGCATTTTGCAAATGAGAGAATACTACATGTAGACACAGACTTCACACACATGGACAAAATAATACCAGTGCACTTACAGACACATTAAACCACTGACATTAACAAAAGAACATTTTCAATATCCGAAGACAGCCATAAACACAGAGACATAGACAGACTGATAGATGCTCTCTGATACACACATGCAAACTCTTTTTTCTTGTTTTTACTGTCAATGTGTATCTACTTGTGTGTTTGTTTGCAGTATTTGCTGCTTGTATCTCATAATTCATATATCTGCACTCAACTATTGGCATAAGCACAGCCAGCCTTATCTTCCAACCTGTCTGTGTGCCTGCTGCTTGGTGTTGTAACTGTCTGTCCGATGCATAAGATGAGTGCAATTGTGTTGTTTTGTGTCATCTGCTGTCTGATTTGAACTTCACTGTTCCTCCCCTCTATGCAGGACAAAACAGATAAAACCAGGTGCATCACTCATAAATGGAGCACCCACCTCTTTAATCTTGTTTGTGTGTTGTGCTTTTATCTCTCCCTTTGTTCCTTTGCATGTGTGTGTGTGTGTGGGTGTGTGTGTGAGCCAGGTGGTGAGTTTCAGACCTCTTCAGGGACACTAGATGTAGGGCCTGATGAGGATACTGACTGGGAGGAGGAGAGAGAGATGGAGAGAGTGGCATGTGAAGGAGAGGACTTCATCCCACCTAAAATCATGGTGAGGATCTCAGTATCTCTCAGCATCTCAAATGAGTTTAAAATTGACTTCGGAGTTAAATGCAATATATCCATCAAGTTCTCACCACTGATGTAGCCAAGGGTATCAAGTTGTCTTTGCATGTTTCTCTCTGTTAACAGCTGATATCCTCCAAGGTGCCAAAGGCCGAATATGTTCCCAACATCATCCGAAGGGACGACCCCTCCATCATCCCCATCCTTTATGTGAGTAGCAGCCATTGACAGCTTCACACCACCATTGTACTTAGGTTAGAGGCATTCAGTGCTGAATTTTATATTCCTCTACTAGTTTTAATAAAACAAAAGAAAAAAAATGGATGGTTAAAAAAGTATTATACAGCAGTGCTTACCCTGAGGTACCAGTTTGCCTCAGTGAGTCACCGAAAAAACACAAATTTGTTTCCTTCACAGTAACTGTTGTCAGGCACCTCAGATTCAGCCTGCCCACTGTAGCTTTATATTATTGCTCAATTAAACTTTCGTAAGTCTTTGCTGTACTTGAGCTTGGCAGTGCAGCTGAGGCTGATTATAATTTATTAGTCAAAGAGATGTTCTGCCTTGCTCGTCCATCATTATGTCATTTTAAGAGAAGGCTTACTCCACAGATTAAGTACTTAGCTCCTACAACCTTGTCAGATAATTTAAAAGAAGGTTAAAATCAGCACTATAGTGTTTGTAATCAAAGACAAAGGGCCCTATTTTAATGATCTATGATGCATAAGGGTCTAAGGGGCGTGTCCAACTTCATTTTGCTAGTTTAACAGCTGATAATCTGGGTGCAAAGAAGTTGTATTTGGACAGTCAATTAATCATAGTTGTGTTTTGGTTGTGGCATCAGTTAAACCAATCAGAGTGCCATTTGCCAATTAGGTAAAGTTAGTGGTAGAAGTGAGCAGTTTTCATCGTTTAAAATGCGGAGTGTATGTATGTATTTGGTTTGGAGATCTGGATACGACTGCAGCCACTAACCTCATGTAGAGTTGAGGAGGGAGTGACATGGGTCTGCTCAACTTAACTCTTTTCAACTTCACACCCTCAATTTTTTTAATTTCAAATTAAGTCCAGCAGTTCAATTGCAGGTTTAGCAGGTTGTTATTATTATTTTGTTTATTTGTTTTTCAAATTTCTGGTCAGTTAGGGTTCACTGTAATCCAACAATAATATTTTTGTAATCTTCTATTTAAAGGACCACGAACATGCCACATTTGACGACATCCTGGGTAAGTGTGACATGTGTATTGTTGTTTTTATAACACAGCTCCCAAGTGAAAATTACTCTCCCAGTGTAAATGTGGAAAAAATGAGGAAGGTCTAAGTTTCAGCTTGCTGGAGTGCAGAGATGACTCAATGTTTTTGTACTTCTGTGTGTGTTGTGTGTGTGT
>JAPZDZ010000022.1:544507-558265 GCA_029783805.1 Acanthurus tennentii
CATGGAAGATATTTTGTCAAAATTCAGGTTCATACTATACAAACTCACATTAATTGGTTGTTTTGAGCTGCTTCAATTTAAAAATATGCTTTTAAAGAGTGACATACCTAAAAGGACATGTAACGCAAAGTGTAGGCTTGATAATGCTGCAACAATTGATCAATCTAAAATTTATCAGCAACTATTTTGTTATAAAGTGATCTTTTCCTTTTATTTCAATCTTTTTCAAGCACTATTACCAAGGTCCAGCTTCTCACTTGTGAGAATTTGTCTCTGTTAATGTCTTATGTGATAGTAAATCATAAATGTCTAATGTGTGAAAGAACCATCACTGTTCAGATAAACAGTGCTATTTCATAAATGTTTTGAGAATTAATACTTTTTTCATGACTATTTAAGAGAAAAATTGTTAAATGCATAGAATTTAAGATTACGCTATACTACTACTGGAGAACATGGAGCACTAATAACTATCTTTCTGTCTGTCTTTTGATTTACATCTGAAACATCACTTTAACCATGAGATTTGTTTTTTACCTTGCGGTCATACGGTTCTCCTCTGAGCATCTCAGGGGCCATCCAAAAAGCTGAGCCCACCAGTGAGAGCTTCCTGCCAGGGTCTTTGACTGGAAGCTCCACCACTTCCCTGGCCAGGCCAAAGTCAGTCACCAGGGCCTCCCGACCTCGAGGCGTCACCCGGATCAGACAGTTCTGGGGAGGCACAAATGAGAGAAACATGAAAAGAGGGTAACACAGGTTAAAAAAACTGTAGTGCAAAGATCTGCCAACAGAGGGCAGTGTAAAGTTGCTATTAGAGGAAGCAGTCGGCAGCAAGTTTCTTTTTTTTTCTTTGTCTTTAATTTGAACATGTCTTGATCTTTGAATGTACTTTGATAGAGAATGTCTGTTCTCCTTTGAAAGTGAACATTCAGCTGTCAGACAGACAGTCTCTCTTTAGTCTCTCCACTTATCACCTTCAATAGACTCTGCTGTCAGCACCTTTCCAGTACACTAAATAATTCACAAAGACCCCATGTGAAGAGGCTCAGAGCACAACAAAGACTCTGTGAGGCTGCCTGTGTGGTTCACGGTAGCTCGAATGGCGGACTGTTATATAATTTTTAATAAAGTTAATCTCTGTAGAGAAAGAAAAATTATGGTTATTGATTTTACTTGCCAAGAGCTGGAGGTGTGATGACAGGAAAACAGTGGGAGAGCTTTAGTTTCACAATTACAGTGGTAGGCTTAAAGTCTGTGTGACTAAGCACATACTGTATGTGTGAAACACACTGTATAGTATGTATAGTATGCATAGAAAGGCATGTGTTGGCATGCTTGTGTGTGACTGCACAATACAAATGTATATGATGAAAATTAAAAAATTGAGAATGCTAGTTGTGTGTATAAACAAACGTATATAAATCGCTTGAGCTTCCCTTTCTGTTGTAGAGTCTATGTGTGTGTGTGTGGGTGTGTGGGTGTGTGTGCACGTGGGTGTGTGTGTGCGGGTGACTGGGTGTGTGCAATGTTTCAGCATCTGGCTGCAATTGCACCAGAAGCCTTTTCAAACCAGAAGCCTGTCATTACAAAGCTCTCCTGGGAAAAACGTTCAGCCTCAGACTTCGTCCCTAAATTTAGACTTTGGACTCCCAGCCAAGGACCTCAACAGTATTTGAGGAACTTAAATGGAACAAGTTACTAGATTCCCAGAAAAAAAGGCTGCTTTTGAGCATTAATTAAAAGGGGCCTCTACTTTTCCATGAGCCTAAACTCTGACTCAAGTTAACTTGGTGCATTGCTGAGGAGCGTTAACAATGACTGCACTGGTTCACTGGGATCTGGAATGTAACTTGCCCTTTGGATTCTCAAAAACTTTGGTTTCAGAAGCCTCACGTCCAGTCACTTCATTTAATTTTGAGTAAATGACCTAATCCCAGTTAAACTTTCTCCACCCAAATAAAAAATTAAAAACATAGTTCTCTCAACTTTTTAGCTATGGTATGACATAAACATTAAAAACCAGAGTACAAGTTCTCTTATCAGAGTTCATGCTGATTAATATAGGAGTTTCCCTGCTTTTGATTGATAGTGTTATATGTTGTTTTATATCTTACTTGTGGAAGTAATTATATTAATATGAAAAATCATTTTAAAACACTGTAGACAATACTAATAAGTGCTCAGCTTTTTTAGTTTGATGACTGTCAGCTTTCATTACTGTGCCAAACATAATGAAAACAGTGAGGGATAACAACAGCAACTAGCCAATTGTACTGTATCCTACTTTATTTTATTCTAATACCACATACTATTATTATATTTACTTAAATCACATATCAGCCATATTTGATATAAATACATCATCAGTTGTTATTCATGTTTTTAAATCTAAAATTATTTAACATTAAATTGGGATTGCCCTCACAGGAGATTTAACTCTTCTCAGTGTAAAAAATACCGATTGGTACAGCTTTAACTGTACCAGGATAACTCAATTATCACCTTTCAGCAAGGATCAACATGATGAATTGATCAATCCAGTTTCTGTGGCCTGGCATGACGTAAATCACCTTTGACCTCTGTGTGAATAATGTAAACTGGGACAGGGCCAAATGAGTTGCCTCAGGGTGACGTATGTGGTGTATGTGGTGAGAGGGTCAGTTGCAGGGGAAGAAGCCTCAGTTCCCACACAAATCAAGTGTGAATGTGTGTTTCAACAAGTAATGTGTGTAGCTAGCTAAAATCAATTAACATAGCAATAGAGGGAATGTCATGTTGCCTTGTTCCTTTGCATTACTAACTGCTTCTTCTGTGAAGCCTGGCAACCAGGGGAGACAGACAGCACCCACAAGGAGTATACACACAGACACAGACACAGACACATTTCACACAAATGTGTGAAACAGGGTTGTGGGGTAGCTGGAGCTTATCCAGGCTGATGTTGAGTGAATGGTGGATTGGACACCAGACAAACAAACATTCACCCTCACCTACAGGCTGTTTATAATTGCCAATACCCCAACCTGCATGTCTGTGGACTGTAGAAGCCAGAGCAACAGTGCTAACCACTGCACACTGTGCCCCTGAAATTCTGAAAATATAATATTAAATAGTTTTAACTATTTCCTTTGACGGATTGCAGATATTTGGGTTCAAGAGTTAGGGGTTGAATTTATTGAAAAGTCAATGAATCAATAAATCACCTTGCCTACTTGAATGTTGAAAAAATTATGAACTATCTTATGTTAAGAATCAAATTAAAATCATATATCTGGTTTTGTAACAAGGATAATATGAGGGCATAAAACCAAGAAGACAGAAATAGCCTACTATGAATTTCCGGATATGGTTTATAAAATGAGAGTAGTATTCGAACATGGATAGTGAATTTGGACCAAGCTTGGGGAGGTGGAGTCATGTAGCTGTTCACTTATTTGGCCCAACACTGACTGTTCCTCTGGTTCTCCCTGTCCTTATCATCACAACCCATTCCCAAAGACTGATTGGATTTATTTGCATGTGTGCAATGATAAACAAGGCCTTTTTTATGACACAACAAACAAACATGTGAACAAACCCTTGTAACTCCAAACAACCCCTCAGTGCCTCGGCACTCAACAAACCGATGCCCAAATTTTTGTGAATTTTTGATGATCTTGATTTCCATATTGATTAATACAATCATGATTATCATTTTGGCTGTAACTGTGCAGCCCTACTCTGTCTCTCTATGAGAGCTGAGTGTTAAGAAATACATGCGTGATGATACTGTCTTGTCCTGTAGCGTTCCTAGTTTTCTAGGTTTAGTTTACTTGGTCTCTTTCCCTGTAGGCCACTGAGGCTCAGAACTAGTTGGATTTTTGAGGTTACAGATAGGTGAAGGTTTGCATCAACTGATTTTCAAGACAGAGACTGAGGTTGTACCTTTGAGTTGAGATCTCTGTGGTAAATGTTCTTATAGTGCAGGTAGATCATTCCTCTGCTTATGTCACAGGCCAGGTCCACCTTTTCCTTCCAGCACAGGGGAACATCCTTCTTTGCCAGAAGCTCCTCCAGACAGCCACCATTTACATACTGAAGCAGCCAACATTTAGTAGTATTTAAGCAATACCAAACATGAGACTTATAAAAGTAAGAAAAAAATCATTAAAACTTAGCAGTAAAATGGTAACTATTTTGTCGAAAACATTATGTTAATATAAAATTGATATATTACAAAGGTAAATTGCATGAAAGTTCAGCTTTCTCTCACATATTTTGACATTACTCAGAAGAATGGACTGTATAAAATAAGTGGCTATAACCTTTGAGTCTGAAAAGTGAAGCCACTGCAGACCAACTTTAAACCTGCATTCTCTCTAGCAGGGTGCAACTCCTCTGATTGGAAAAAGTCTGATTGTAGACAAATCTTTTAGAAAATGGCTCCAAAAAGCCAAGATAACAACAATCAAAATGTCAAACGGGGCTCCAAAATGGCACTCAACAAGCCAACTGATGATGCTGCAACGGTCACTTCTTTTACACAGTTTTTGCTCTGAAGCAATAAACCTTGGCCTTGTTACATAATGAGCGCCTGACTCAACTTCCTCAAAATTTCATTATCACTATCAGGTCAAATCAGTGTTATCTGTTGTGTTTTCCTCTTTCAGAAAAAAAGCCAGCCTGTGAATATACAGAGTAACAATGACTCACAAGGTGTTAAAGAAAAACGCAGTAGGACTCACCTCCAAGATTGGGTAGAGTTTGTCCTCCTTGACACAGATTCCTAGATATCTAAAAAAAAGAAATGAAAGAGAGAGAGAAAATATATTTAATGATTTAATATCATTTTTGTATTTCTTTGTAAGTTATGTTTTACAATAGAATATATGTTGTGGGTTTATTTGTAGAATTTACTTTTAATTGATTGATTTAGATACAGCATATGATACCATATACAGCACTTTTAACCATGAGAGGGCCCTGGAATGGTAATGTTGCCATATCAGTTGGTCGGTTCATGCCCTTAGTCTAGACTGAAATATCTTATCATATTGGATATTGATATGGATATTGGATGGATTGCTCTAAAAATTTCTACAGGTATCAATGGTCTTTAAATGATTTATCCTATTATATCCTATTGATCAGATGATCCTTCAGACACCATTGTGATCTCTTTCTGAAGTGCTTTAGTAGTCACATAATATATTAAATTTGGTGCAGACTTCCATGATTTGTTCAGGATGTCTTGCAACAGTTTTGGTGATCCAACCACTTTTCCAGCCCCATCATCTAGTCATTACTGTAATTTCATTACCAAATACCAGAAAAACCAATGGCATTGCCATTGGCTTCATCTGTACTTTCTCTATGAGCTAATTAGCAATGTGCTTCTAAGATGCCAAACAAAGATAGTGAAGAAGCAAATATTTCAATTGCTTAGCATCATCATGTTAGGATTGCAAGTGTGAACATGTAAGCACGTACCCTACATAATCATGTCAAATGGTGATCCCTGAAGATCTAGAGTCATTAGGATGTTACACAGTTAGAAACACAGATACATAAAGGATTTTATCGAATAAAAGGCTAATACAGCTATGTTAGGGACTATTTTCAGCAGTGGATTAATCCAAACTTAGTGTTCCAGTAAATGTTTGGAGCAACAGGAAAGGGGGTATGTGAGACAGAGTTCAGACAGACTACAGTCGAGCGTTCATGGTAAGAATTTAACATGTGACCCATTGCAAGTGTGGTTCTTAATGTGTTTTTGGTTGACAATGAAGCTCTATTGCACAGAGGAGGAAGATATGATTCATACAAAATACTAGTGATCCATTCACTGGTGGTCTTGGACTATTTATGTTATCCTTAGAGCATAAAACAATTTAAGAATATCTAAACAATTGTACTTTTTAAGTTAATACAATAAGGTCAAAGTCTGATGTAATATCAAACTTAATTGCTGCAAATACGGCCCCCCAGCAGGAAATGTTGCTGCTGACTACAGATGGATTTTAACACATTATGTTCTGAAGTTACTTTCTACACAACCATGATCTAAAAAGAAACACATGCAGATGTCTTACATGCTTACATGTTTACAATAATGTAGGATTAAAATTACTAACATACATTTAAATTTGAAGTGTTTTTACTACAAAAGAAAAATTTAGCATAATATTAAACTCAAAGGCTGATTTCACTCAAAAGTGAGTGAGCTGTTCCTTCTCTATTGTGCACTTTCAACCCATTCTGATGTCATTCAAGCAGTTATGCACCTGTTAACAGTTTTTTATCAGAGCTGATATCAAGAAAACAACAGTATTGCCTCAGGGCCTGGGAACAAGTGCTTTAACAACCATTATGTACACACACACTGTGTTCGGTCTCAGTATGGATACTGCTTTCATCACAGCCTGAGCAGATAAGCTGCACTCTGATGACCTTACTACTGTGACCTTGCTTAATGGCTAAAATAAGATTGCTTAGGCAAACATCATGACGCCTGACTTCACACCTTATGTAACTGCTTTAGGTGACAGGGCCATTGTACAAAAGCACCAAGGTCTCATTTCATTTGTGTTGACTGCAGCTGCAGCGCTGACGCTCAGCCACAGCAGGGCTCTGTTGCAGTACTTAGTCATGTTACTACCTAAATACACAGAGTATGCAAAGTTGTAGGTTCAAGGCTTTTTTTCTGAGTTTGTGCTCCTACTTTAGATTAAATTTTTAAGGGAAGCTTTAGAGCTGCAACATTTCTACAAAATGTGAAGGGCTGCTTGTAGTGCCATAATCTTCACCTACCTTTGATTTGTTCAGCTCCATATTTCTATAAAGCGTTTCTTCATCTCATTGTTTTGTTTTGTTTTTTGTCTGTTTTTTTTGACCAACAACTTTGATAATTTTGTTCAGTTTCACCACAGTCATCCACTTTTCACCAAGATTGTTTTTACCTTGAAAAGGTCTGCTACACTAACTGTGTACTGTCTTGCAGCACAAAACACCAGACAGGTTGGTGACTAGCTACACAGAACACAGAACATTTGGCAGCTAAGAGGTCAGTTATCTCTCAGGAGAAAAATCTTTTGAGGAGCTAAGAAATGAGAGTGAATACTGAACTTAACATCAATCCTGTGAAAACAGACACAACTCCAATGAGTGCTAACATTGCTCTGTGTCTGTTTGATATGTAAACCAGCAACTGTTTGCAAACATGTTCTCAGTATTAACTTTGTAAGCTGACAATGATGTTGAAAACTAGTTAGAGCTCTTGTTACGCTGCTGTTCAAAACCATATAATTTAACATATTCTGTTTTATTGTCAGAATTAAAGGAGTTGAAAGGAGTTAAAGACAAATGACAAATGTTATCTATTGTACAAAGAATACCTTTTTTTTACTTCCTTTAATTTTTGCATAAAATCATGTATTCCATGTATACATTTTCTCTTTTAACTGCCATTGTGCATAGCCTTTAGCTGAACTTCACAACTCAAGAAAAGTTTTAAGTGCTTTCGCAAGATTTTCATAGTGTTCAATTAGAGAATGGTAGTATTGAAATAAATTCTCCTGGTTTTGCTCTCAGCTCTGATAGTCTCGGTGTCATTTGAGTTTGGTTGTCAAGTTTTCTATGTGTGAGTACATGCTGTCCACATTCCTTTGTGTTTCCCATCTTTTATTTTGGTAATCCTTGTCTTGTGTCTTTTGTCTGCCCATGTCCTCTCATGTTTTTCTCCTCTTGTGATGACCTTCCCTTGATGTGTTTTACCTGTGTTGATTGCCCCACCTGTGTCACATTAATCCCAGTTTGTATATTCCCTCAGTATTTTCACTTTGTCTCTGTCAGATTGTCTGTTGTCATCCCCTGGTCCTGTTATTGCTCCCTCGCTCAGTGTTACTCCCTGGTTCTGTATCCTTTTTTGTGGTTTGTTGTTTTATTTTTGGTTTTTGTTGTTCCCTAGTTAGTTTTTTTTTCTTTTAGTTTTTGCCTTTAGTTTTTGCTTTGCATCAGCTTTTTAATAAAGCTTGCTTGCTTTTGTTAGTACTTCCATCATCTGTAACTTGCATTTGGGTCCTCTTTTTGTTAAATGTGACAAGAATAGCCATAAAGCAGATTTAAATATGTAAATATTTACTCTTGTTAAAAAACATTTAAAGAGTTAAATGACTTTGGAAGAAATTTTGAAACTTAGTTTTTACTGTTGTCAAAAATTGCACTGTGTAGGCTGCAGTAAGTATGAACCACACTGTAGTTATTTAGTACAGTGAGAAGAAGTATGATTAAGTTTAGAACGGTTTTACTATTACACGGCTGTATAAACAGGGGTGCACATAACTGTTATGCAGGTGTGCATGTCCATGTTGCGTCAGTTGAGTACCAACTGAGAAAAAGATTGTTTATATTGTGTCTTTGTCCAAGAACAGAGAGTTTACCTTTTGATTTCTTTGGACTGATTAAACTGGACAATGACCTAACTGCACAGGCCATCGTGGACGCATGTGAGAAGTTCTTCCATGCTTTAAACTTGGATGACTGGATGATAAAAATGGTTGCTGTTTGCACAGACAAGGCTACTATCAACATCAAAAGGAGATGTGATCAAAAATAACTGAGACTATTTCTGTTGCACACAAACAGAGCACTGCATAATAATGCACATGAAGCAGGTGCATGAAATAACTGTCATAAGTACCTCATCAGTACATCAATATCATCTGGGTTACACACATTTTTGTGACTGTTTTTACATGCACATGTGCAATTTTCAAAATTCAAACTCATGAGCAAAAACAGCATTTTGTCTGCTATAATCTCTGTCAAGAGATCCAGGATAACCCAAACCCAAAGAATTATCACCGTGATTAGATAGTGCTCACAGTTTTGCAACCTGGGCCTGCAATGACAATAACAATAACAATAACCATAACAAGTTAAACATCAGTTGAATGTTACCTGACAATGTTGGGGTGGGAGAGCTTCTGCAGCAGGCTGATTTCTCGTACAATGCTGTCTTGGTCTACGTCATTTTTGTAGATTTTCACCACCATCACTTTCCGACTGGAGCTGTGAATCACCTGAAGGACATTGGTGCTCATTAGTATCAGAGAGAGCAGAAGAAGAGTCAGTAAGAGCAGTGGCAGAAATAAAGTGGAGATGATGCTGAAAGATTTTGGAAGTACATAAAGGAAACAGCCTGTTTGGGTTTTTTCTGTTGATTTAAACTGGACACCAATCTAGATTAAAAGAGTAATATGTGCTTTCTAAATCTCATTCAGTCTGTGGACATTGCAGCTCTGACTTTCCCATTCACTCATACATCTTGTGGGCTTTCTGTGGTTCGTTTTATCAGCGCAAAGCCTCAATGTACAAAAATCAGCTCATCATGAAACTCCACTCCAGCATCAGTGTGAAATTAGGTGTTATGTAAGGTTTCAGATGGGGATGAGTGTTGCGCCCCCATAGCCAAGCTGGTGGGCCAATCATGGAATGGCAGGAATGTCCCAATTAGCACTGGAACAAAGCAAGCTTTGATGGCAGCTCACACGTAGGCTGTCAACAAGGAAAATACTGGGAAAGACAAAAGAATTACCTTATAGACTTTGGAGAAGAAGCCACTCCCGATTAGCTCAGCAGTAAAGTTTTCCCAGAACTCAAGTTTTCGGACAGCTGTGCGGAGCTTCTGCCACCGATCCACATGGTAGTACTTGTCTGATGACTCACCGTATAGGGTGGGACTGGTGGGCTCGGAGGACACATCGACATCACACATTCTGGAGATGTCCGCTGAAAAGGAAGAAACAAACAGATTTCTGTCAGGCTAATGCTGCTTCAAGGTTTTTTATTTATTATATTTCCAGTGGAGTATAACCTTTCAGAATATTTTATTTCATTGGCCTATTTTGTCTCATGATATTTTTAAAGATTTATGAGTTTAATACCACCTTTTTAAAAAGTACTTCATATTTCCAGTAAATAAAAAAAGTGATAATTCATGTACTTGACCTGTAGATAGTTTAAGACTTATTTTTGAGGGTTTTCGTGTGTTTGTCTCTCTGTCAAATTTCTACCTTCACCACAATGTAATGCCGGTAACAGAGGTTTTTTTTAATTCAAATGTTTGAAAATTGTGCAAAAAATCCTTATGAGCCATTACATGGTTTATAATGCAAAGTTTACAAGCTCCTTAAACCTTCAAGTACAGCACACCTCTGCACTGGCAGCATGACTTATTCTTTTCAAAGCAACATACGGCATATAGCACCTTTTTCAAAACAGCAATAAACTAATGCATTCATTTGTCGCTATGTCTGCTATCTGCTGTCATCAACTGCTGTGTTAATATTTAATAAGCTCAGCCTGCAAATGAACCCAAAAGTATGCTTTGACTTCATTTGACCCTCAGGATAAAGTCATTGCTAACTAAACAAATTTGCATGAATTGCATCTCACCTTTATTGGATTTAAAATTAAATAAATTACACTATATTAAACTTCAACTAAAGGTAACAAGTTTGCATGTCTGATTTGTGTTTACTTGGTTAATTATAATAGCAAACCAGGTGAGACATAATGCATTTGACATGTAAAATGCTATCTTACTGTCTTAATAACATCAATTAGTCAATAAAAGGAGGCAGCAGAGGCCCATAAACAGAGATAACTCTAATTCATGTTAATTCAAATTGGTTTCAATGTGATGTTCAAAAAAATGGCATCACCACGTGGTGCAGAACCACTAGAGTTGAAAATGTATATATTTTATATTTTGGTCATTTGGAAACCATCCTTAACTGAGGGATAATGAAGTGCAATACTGAGTAAACTAATGTGCTGAGTTTTACCTTGAGTAAGGTTACCTAGACTAAAACATGCTTTATTAATAACAATGACATTTATTCACTCAGATTTTAAGCTCCTGCAGTTTATAAGCCTACCTAAAATGATAGGCAACATACTCTCAAGATGGAAATGTATCATTCGACCTGCAACTGCTTGCAGCATGCTATATTTACTTTAACATTCTATATTCATATCTGCATTTATCTCTTTATAATGGCCTATACAAGCCTAACAATATCCAAACTAATTTAATTGTACATGTAACTGATTATGCAACATAAAAGACTGTGACAACCAAAAGGTCATTTTATGCATTTAATAGTATTACAGCAAACCTAGATGAAAGAGAAACTCACAAAAGGTCTAATTCACTCTTCTACTTATTATCTGCATGGAAGAGGGAAAGTGATTCCACTTTACAGAGTGAAACAAAGACTGTGAATAATGTGAGGCCTAAAATAGAGGCAGGACTGATGGATAACAGGGCTGGCCATTGAACACAGACACTTTCCAGAATGGTCAAGTGACAATGTTGAAGCTTTTCTTCAAGAGTAGGTATAATCTAATTTCTGAGAGGGGCTAATCACAAACACATATTGCAGACAAGAATGAAAAAGACTGATATTGAAGTAAATGTGCACTGGACATGTGGTGATTAGATCACAGAGTTTGTATTCTTTTTTTTTTCTTTTCTAATATTTATGTGGTCATATTACTGGTAAGCTCCTTCATTCATTTTTTCTCATATAATCCACAGCACACAAGTGCACACATTTAATGTTAGCACTTGTGAAAAAAGCTGGATATTTAGGATACCACCACAAATAATACCACATTTTTTAAATTACTCAATTATCAAGGTAAACAGGAAAAAAAAAATCCAAACAACATTTAGTGTGTCCAATTTTGGCTTTTAAAGCAGTGCCACTTTCACTAGCTACACTTGCACAGAGTTTTGTAAGGTACTCAGCAGATGGTCACTTCATCCTAGATTTACACAACGATTTTGAAATCACAGCCCTGAAGGGATTATACTCGTCTTTTACAGAATTCTTGTTTTTTATTTCTTTTTTTTCTGAAAACAGTTTTTTACCATGCCTATTTAATTGAGGTCTTTTACATTCTGCAGATGAATTTGGGATGGTTATGCCTTGTTCACACATACATGGGTTTTTTAAATCAAAAGTTAGCTTTTTCTATGTATTTTGGCCTTTTATCTACACACAAATTTAGTAATGAGTCACTGAAAAGCCCCAACCAGAGTGTAAGGATTTAGAAACTCAGTTTGCACTGCTGACGTGTAAACAGGAAAAATTAAGTTTTTGGCCTGTGACTACAGGCCATGCACTGTTCTTTCCCTTGTTTACACGGGGCGATAAAGTGCTAATGCTAACCTTGTTACAAGGACTTTTCATATGTTTAGATGTAAATGTGCAGTCCTTTTTTTCTTATCTCTTATATTGTTCGATAACACTCTGGAGTTCACGATATAATGCCGCACCCTAATAACAAAGTACTCAATGCAAATGTTGCACATTGTGCATAAGAACATCATCTGAATACAGATTAATTCAAAACAGTGCTCATATGGTTGCAAATTATTTTGAGAAGTAAAAAAAAAACGCTGCACAAACACTAACATTGCCTTTTTAGTGTGGCTGTACCTGATTATTTTTTTCCCTCTACACAGCTGTTTCTGGTTCATCCTTCGCATTATGCTGTTAATCATAACACTTGTTTGTCATTGTTGTTTAATAAGCACTAAACCTAATGCCTACAAAATCCTTTCATTTTTATCTGGAAAGTTATCTGTTACTTTCTGACTTTCTTTTTTGATGACATGTTAATATCTCACTGGAATATTTAGTTTGTATTACTGTTTGAAAAAGCAATGGTTTTAAATCTAAAATATACTTCCTATTGACACTTAAAGACTGGGGTGACAACACAGAGTGTTTTTTCCATGACAACAAGCCTCTCTGGCCTTTACGATGACGCCGGTGGAAAGCACACACTGACACGCTGACACAGTTGGCAGGGTTTTGTCAATCAAGCCAGGGGAATCAACCCCTGCTATTCATGCTGCTTTTGTTCATTTGGCTTCTGACCACACAATCACTACACTTTCAGCTCCAACACTGTCAGACAGAAACGCTTACTGTAGAGTGAAGCCTTATCAGCTAGCTGTCCCTTGCTCCATCTGTTTTCTGTTTACTCTCTCAATCCTTTATCCATCCTTCCTGTCTTTTTTCTTAATAGGCCTTTACTTATTTAAAAGATGTGGCTCCCCAATATTTTTTTTGTAATGCTGCACTATGGAAGCTGAGAAACTGTCATGTCCACAAATATGTGAAATTACATTTGTATCAACTAATAAGATTCTTGTTAAAACCAGTGACAGGTGTATCAGTGACACTAACAGTAAAGCTGGAACAAGACAGATTTCATTATGTTTTGGATTTGACAGATATATTTGCTCATCACTCATCACCTCTTTTTTAATCTCTGTCTTTCTTAAAACCTGTCTATCCTGATGAATCTTGTCAAAAAAACTTTTACTAACCTGAATGTTGTGAGCAAAGTTAGCATCAGGGGACTTCTGGGTTTTTTTAGATCTCACAATTTAGTCAGTTCATTTTCACAGCAGATGTGACATATTGCTATTATTTACATCTACATTAGACATGTGCCTCTTGTGAGAAAGTCTATTCAGTTTAACTTTACAGATATCCTCCTATTCATGTGCTGCCCAGCAATGGCTCATTTGGTAACAATTGTTTTAAAGGACAAATAAAGCAGCTGCCCCCACTGTTAGACCTTGGAAGAAATTAAAGACGCCACCATCAGCCCTGTGCCTAAAAGTCTGCAGTGTCTGATCTAAATGACTACCGCCCTGTGGCTCTCACCCCCATCCTGATGAAGTGCTTTGAGAAA
>JAPZDZ010000022.1:606770-619497 GCA_029783805.1 Acanthurus tennentii
ATTTTTATCAAATTATGTCAGAATTTCCATTTTAATGGTTTGTATACTGCATTAAAAGATGATCACATTATAACAAGTTTCTGCCATCAGTTTTTACAAGAAGCACTTTTTGTCACGACACTTCTAACTTATGTTGTTTATCAGTGAACTTTCCCATACTTGCGTAAAATCAGCATACCTCATAAAATCAAGAAACATTCATGCCACACCATAAATTAGTATGTAGTTGAACCAAGAATTATTTCATATGCTGTTAGAAGGAGAAAACCATCCAGTCAAAGCCCTCAAAAGAGAGGCTTACATTCTAATGCCAACTCCAGGCCAAAAAATGTACATTAGAAATGATGATGTGTTTAATTTTTTTTTTTTTTTTTTTAAATCCACTTGCTGGCTTTCTTGCTGAGAGTAGGCTAAAGTCAATACCACTCTCATATGTGTCTGTTTAATATAAAACCTGAGGCAGGATATGATCATGTTTAGCTTAGCACAAAGACTGGCAAGAGGTAGGAACAGCTAGCCTGGCACTGTCCCAGAAATATTTTTATTCAGATTTCAATCCAAGTTGTGGTTTTTGTAGAGGGCATATGTGCTGGTGTATTTCCTGACCGGGGCACTGACTTCCTCAAGTCTTGACTTTTAGCCCAAAAGCCTCATAGTGGAAGAACAAGTCAACTCATTTACCTGAAGAAATAATATTTTCCAAAGTGTCTAACTATTTATTGAAATGGGGATTCAACATAGCCACCTTACTCTCATCAGCATCCAGACCCCTCCCCATTAGACCACTCTTTCTCCTGAATACATATTGTACCTGTCTGAGGCATGCATTATTGTGAAGTATATGTGAAATATGTATGTAAAAAGGATCTTTGTTGAAACATGAACCTTATTCGTTTCAGGGATTTTCTTAGAAATGTTCAATTTTTTTTTTTTTACTTTTTGCACAAAAATATACGTCTTAGGTTTTTTATCCACTGTAGGTTATGCTATGCCTTAGAAGTGTTACATAATGTGCTACTCATAAATGAGGGGTCCCATCATTAAAATACTCTGAAACTTGGATATAAAACTAATAACACAGGGTTACATTGCACCATTGAAACACCTAAAACCATAAAAAAAAACACCTTAATGCACTCTCAAAGTTGTTATTGCTTTAATTTAGCAGTCCGGCTCTTAGCACTGTTAGAAAAGGTGATGATGGGCCTCTAATGTCATTTCCATGCATGCTTCTGTTTGTCCTGGCACAGGGCAGACCCTTTTCAATCCATAAATAAGCACTAAAGTGGTCTGGCCTGCTGTTAGACAGAGCTGTCATTTATTAAACTTTGAGCTGAATGTGGTTAACATTGCTGTGCCTGTTGAATCTGCTTTGCTGAAACAGAAGTCTCCCAGAGGTAACTGCTAGTCCTGTCTGGTTTAAATTTTAGCTTAGAAGCCAGACATTGAGGCTCACTTATATAAATATACTTTTAACAACTCTAACATAATTTGGAGCACTGTTTCAACCCAACCACATTGTCAACACCTGAAAGACACCTAAATTTAGCCTCGTAGATGGTGGTTGCTGTGGTGGGTGAGGTCCCGAATAAAACTCTGTTTTCTCTCTTTATATTGATCCCCGTTCCTTTGTTCCTTAGAGTCACAAGCCATTGAGCTTTATGACCTGATGGAGCTATGGAGATATCTCATAACTTGCCAATAGAAATGGAAATCCATATCTACTTTTACTACCACTCCTAAATCACAACAAAGCAATGAAATCTAATGAGCTAATCACTCAGGCTGATTTCAATACTCTGCTGGGAGCTGCAAAATGGACACACCAGATGAACATAGCATGGCAACTTGTCCTTCCCTTAATATTGTGGATTGAAATCCCTCCCATTATCTCAGTACCTATATCTTTTTCCTTTGTTATACCTGAATATTTCTACTTCAAACTACTTTATTAAGCAGAATTAAAACTCCCTACATCACTGGACACAATATGTTTTATAAACACGGTGAAGATCATGTATGCTTATCTTGCTGTGATATAATCATTCCTGTAAGTCCAACACAAAAGAGTGATAATCCAGTTAGCTACTTAAATGTGTACACTCACTTGTAACGACATTCCTGGAGGCAGGCGGTCCACGCTTGTTGTTCTTCACCACCTCCAGTTTGACCTCGTACTCCTGGCCAGGGCCCAGGCCCGATTGCTCAAAGGTGGTCTCTGGACGGCCAAGGGAGTTAAGAATCTCACCATCCTCCTCTTTCTGCCAGCACCGAAAAATACCAGTCATCAACCCCGACAAAGACTAGTCCAGGCATAATTAGGGGAGTGGGAGGAAAAAAAACTGCCAAAATATAATGGCACTCTGGGTGGCGTTTGGACTTGAGTGTTGACAGGGGACTCAGTTTAATAGAGTGTGGCTTACAGCAGATCCCAGAAGCACTGTTTGGAAAACTTTCTATGAAAGTTTCTTTACTCAGTAATGAAAGTAAGTGATAAAAAGAATAATGTAGGCCCAGTGCTGTATGATCATTGGAACTGTCAAGACACCTAACAGTTTTAACTGCTGTGTTGTTGCATTCTGGCCTGACTGAACCATTTTCCACTGGATCCTCATCCTGATCCATGTATTCACATTAGGCCTGTACTGGATTTAAAGTAGAAGTTCATATGTGGGTTTTACCAGAGGAAAAATGTGGAGAATGACTGAGGTTTTCATGGACTCTGCAGTTCAGCCTCTTTGAATGCAACATGTTGGGTATCAGAACTCACTGTGTTTCTGAAGATCAGGTTCCAGCCATCAAAGGGAATGTCCAGTGGGTCCCACTGAACCTCCACTGATGTCTCCCGCACTGACTTGAACTTAAGTCCCTCAGGCTCAGGCAGATCTAGAAGGCACAGAGCAAAGCTTGTACTACATTTCATCTGGTTATATATGTATAATGCATTTTGTAAGGTTCCACAGAGAGAATTGACATACGTGTAGCCACCCTAGCACTGACAGGAACACTCCTCTTGTTGTTGAGCACAGCATAGACACTGATCAAATACTCCACACCAGGCTCAAGCTCCCTAATGGTGGCCGTTTTCTGGTCTCCAGACACCTTCATGTCCAATTCCAGACCACCAAGGGCAGTAGGAACATATGTGATCAGGTATTCAACCACACGCATCTCATTCTCCCAGGACAGGTCCACTGACTCAGGGGTGACTTCCACCACTGTTAGGTCCTTGGGTGGTGAGACTGTGGAAAGACACAAGACAATCAGTGATTTGTATCGAGGGTCTTAAAATGTTGGTAACACTGTTATGGGTGATTTCTTAAAGTCATGTAAGATGTGCCACTGGGTACATAATTGATTTGGTGAAGATGTTTACTGCAACTTACACCTTAAATTTTAAATAACATGACATAAAGATTATGACTCTGAATTTAACTGTTTGAAAGATGTAAATGATGCTAATGTTATGTTAAATAGGCTGCAGTATAAAATGGCTCTGTCTAATACCACAAACTGAGTACATCTGTAGAGGTTGAAAAAACAAGTAAAACTTAGCATATTTTTGGATTTAATCTTAATCTAATTCCAAAAAAAAGTTATATTTTTACTAAATGGTTACACTATGTGTCATGGATGTTTAAAAAGTTCATAGAAATTCATAGTGATATAAGCTAAAAGACATGAACGTACTAGTGGTATTGTGAATAAGACCCTGGACCATGGCTCTTCGTTAGTTATAAACCAAAAGGGAATTTCAAAGTCTCCTACAGCTCCCACAGATTTTTTTTTTTACCACAAAATGATATAAACTTCCCTAGGTGATATGTCAAATATGTCATTTAAAGTTGTGTTCTCAACTGCCCTAAAAAACAATTAATGCAGCTTTTAATAAATTTTTTGTGAAATTTGAAAATTCCTCAGACCCCTGAGGCATCCACCTGTAGTATAACAAAAAGACAGCATGGCAAACGAGAAAAAAAACTTTTAACTGTAAATAGCCCATGTTTAATACTTAAATCTATTACAATTGTAATGAATGAGTGAAACCAGCATAGCATGCATGGTATCTTACCTTCAGAGCAGTCCTCCCCAATGAAGCCTTCATCACAAACACACACTCCGTTCTCACAGCGTCCTTGGTTCTGGCAGTCATTTGGGCAGGTCAGCAGTGAGCAGTCCGGCCCAGTGAAACCCTCATTACACACACAGGTGCCATCTAAGCAGTATCCTCTATCAAGACAGTTCTTAGGACATGTCTTCTCACTGCAGTCCTCACCAGTGAAACCCTTATGACAAACACATTGACCATTCACACAGTGACCACGATCCAGGCAGTCATTGGGGCAGGTCAGTTCACCACAGTCTTTCCCCTTGAAGCCGATGAAGCACATGCACTTGCCGTCCACACACTCTCCACGTCCCATGCAGTCTTTTGGACAGGTCTTGATGCTGCAGTCCTCCCCAGCATAGCCTTTGTCACATATGCACTGTCCATTAACACAGCGGCCACGGTCTTGGCAGTTGTTAAGGCAGGAGAGCTCACTACAGTCTTCACCTTGGTATCCTACATCACACACACATTCTCCGTTAATGCACTGGCCCCTGTTGCTGCAGTTGTCAGGGCATGAGAGGATGGAACAATCTTCACCCTCAAATCCTGGATCACAGATGCACTTCCCGTTGAAGCAATGGCCTCTCTCATTGCAGTTCTCAGGACAGGTGAGCTTTGAGCAGTCCTCTCCGCTGTAGCCGGTCTGGCACACACACTGGCCATTCACACACATGCCACGGTTGTTACAGTTGCCAGGACAGGTGAGCTCACCGCAGTCTTCTCCAGTGAAGCCCTCTTCGCAGTAGCAAGTGCCGTTGATGCAGCGTCCACGGTCATAACAGTCATTCGGACAGATGAGCTCAGAGCAGTCGAAGCCTGTCCATGGCTCATCGCAAACACACTCATCATCCACACAGCGGCCGCGGCCCAGACAGTTGTTGAGGCAGTTGGTTTGGGTGCAGTCCTCACCAATGAAGCCTTCCTCACAGAGACAGGACCCATCAACACAGTGGCCATAGTCACCACAATCCAGCAGGCAAAGCTCAACACTGCAGTCGTCTCCACCGAAGCCATCAAAACACTCACACTTGCCTCCAACACAGCGGCCCTGGTCCTGGCAGTCATTGGGACACTCAGGCTCAGAGCAGTTCGGACCTTTCCATCCAGCTTCACATATGCAACCGCAGGTGTCACTGCTCCAGTTTCCATGACCGTTACAGTAGGGCTTTGTGGACACTTCACCTGGAGGAAATCAAGAGCCAAAAAGGAAGTTGCAGTAGTTATATTTTTTTAAAATGGTCTGCTATACACTTTGTAAGAGTTACAGTGTCATCTGTTAGCATCACAGCTGCAAATTTCTAAACTCTCTTTAGTGGTGCATGCAAGAATGCACCAACAACCCTAAACTAATGGCCATTTTTGAAAAAGTTTTGCATATTTAAGCTTAAGCCATGACAGAAGACAAATAGCAAGCAAAAAGAATCCCTTGAAACAAAAACTTATCATGTTAAAAACTTTGTCAACATTGGATCACAAATCAGATTTCAGTCCCTGTCATGCAGCAAAAAAAAAGGTTATGCTCACACTGCATCACAACATTGATTGATATAGAAGCAATTATTGAGGGTTTTTTGTGATGTTTTCTGAGTCTAATTGCCTGTCTTTACATGTAAATTTCCACACTATGGTGAAATGAATAGGAAGCAGTGAATGTTTAAATGTAGAAAGATAAATCTGTGAACTGCTTGCTTGCTTACTACAAATGCTATGGAAAGGTAACTGCAGTGATGTCGAAAGAGAGACAATTTGTGTTTCGGGGGCTAAAAGATGCTAAGCCATTGCTCTGTCTTTGAGAACTGTGTCAAGTAGCTTTTGAACTGTGTCACAGGTGCTGAAATCTTTTTCCCGACCTTTCTTGCATGAGCCCCTTTCACCTCACTTAACAAGAGGTAAAGGTATCTAGAAACACACACTGCTGTTGGAACATATTAATAACAGCACACACAGTGGAAGTGAAGGCTTACCAGTAACCTGAGCTCCACAGCAGCCTGCCCCACTGCTGCACTGCTCTCTCAGACTAGACAGCTCAGACTCCAGCATCTCTAGCCTATTCAGGATGTCCTTGATGTCTGGCAGCTGGTTCTCACAGCCGCATGCCTGTTTGGGGATACTGATGCGGTGCGTGAAAACAATTTGATTATCACCGTCCTCTGTGTGCTCCACGTGCTCGGTGTTCTGCATGTCCATCGGGACGCTCTTGTGTTTGAGCTGCGTGCCTCCAGGTGAGTCGAGGTCCACGGAGCACAGAGATGAGGAGGGGACATTAATGTTGTAGACATGGTTGAATACCACTGGCTGGTCAGGGTGGGGCAGGGTGAGGTTCTCTTGCATTTTCTTAGGCATCAGCGCATCTCTACGATGGCGGATTATCTTCTTGATTAAGCCGGCAGTGGAGAAGTCCAGGAGCAGGGCCACAGTCACACAGCCCAAGAGGAAGCTTTTCATCCCCATGATCACTCCTTGGTGCTGCAGCCTCTATGAAGACAGCTGAGTGTAGAATCTATACAGGTATCGAAAAGGTGTTTTTGCCCTAGAAAAGAGAACATACAGAGAGACAGACGGGGAAATTAGATAGATTGATGATGGGGAAGAATGGTTTATTTAAAAAATTTTAATGTGGAACAACACAGCAATCCACACAGAATCCTGTGGGAAAATTCTCTTCTCCGGTTTGCTCTTGCATTTCAGAATATTTTAATAATCACACAGACTTGCATATTGACGCTGGAGACCTCAGCTGATCTGAAATATTCATAATATATAGACATTAACCTTCATGTGTTAATCCTTCCAACTGTTTCAAATCCTGTTGCTCCCATTGACTTAATTTAGTCCCTCTGCTCCTAATAGAGGAGACACACACTTAACAGATGACATTGGGAATTCTTTTCACAATTGCTCCAAGGACATAGAGTGCCAATTACTACAGGGACGGCATGTGACCTTGGGGATCTGAAGCTTTCTGTTTCTATCCTTGTTGAGACAGGTTGCCAACAACAGCTCAGCAACACCTGCACAGTACAGACCCTCCTCTTTTCTCCACAATCCAGACCGCAACCCAAGCTGACAGCTTAATACCAGTGTATGGTTAGACCATCTGTGGGCTTCCTGTAAAGCACAGAGGTCTGCACAACTGCACATCTGCAACTTCCATGCTACCTGCATACCAACAGGTCAGCATTCCCGGACTGCTCTCCACTGGGTTTTCTTCTATTTTTGTAACATTAATCTTATTGCTTTTACCAGTTGCTTTAGAGACGTGATTCTCTTAAACATTCTGCTGGAAAAATGTGCTGAGGTTGTGGCGACCTTAAAACAAGCTCTATGAAACCTTTTCTTGGTCTTTGATTTTAGCATCTATGTCCTTGTGACATGCAAGCTCATTTAGCACATTTAAGATTACTTGTTGCTTATGAAAGTTATTCCTTTAGCATTTTGTTTCCCTGATGACCAGGTTTCTAGTTATTTGTATGCTGGAAGGTGATGATATCCCTAAGGTAAAACAATGTGCCTGCCAGTACTGGAAAGAAATGAAGAACATAGATTCTGTGCAAGGCATCCAACTTTTAAAGTGTCAGACTCAACCAGAGTTTATGTAATTTCACTTTTTACCACACCTTGTCAGAGATGCTGACACCAATCATTTTCTTCCTCTCATAAAACCAGTGTGTGTCTTGGCTGCCCTCAATAGCAGTTCTCAGCAGTAACATCAAAATGTCTGGACAGCAGACATAAAACCGCTTAAAGGCAGCCACACAGTGTATTCAAACACTATGGTAGATCATGTACAATGAGAGTTTAACTTCGACTTAGTCACACCGATGTGGATGCAGCAAAAACACACAAAATCTTTGCTGGCAATTTAAACTTGAGCAGGGATGGGGAGCCTGACAGTCAGTGGGTAATGTTCCAAGAGGAAGAGGAAGACGTGCTTGGTTTCCTCATCCCAGCCTGACATGTGATTAGGCAAGCTGACAGATGAGCTCAGCTTGGAGGGATCCCACGGCTTCACCCCCAGCCCCCTGATTAGACAGGCAAGGATGAGCACCTCCATGATAGGTAGACTGTAAAAGTGTTGATGTAGCTTGCTGATGAGAGCGCTAAGGACCCTTCCCCCCCTCCACATACACACAAACACACATCAATACAGTCACACCGCTGTGCCCAAGCATCACAAACTAGGGATTAAATCAACAAAATAGCCAGAAAATTGCTTTGAGTTGCTGCTAAGGTTTTAGTTCTGGGCGGATGGTTGGCTTTCTCACTTTGAAGGCTGGCTGCTCTCCACATGGACCTCTGAGCGGGGCTACCCTGAGAGACCAAAGCAGGCTTTGTGTGAGAATCTGCGGCTCTGGCAAAACTCGGCTTTATTCAGAAATAGATGAAGAGAAGCGATTTCCAGTGAAAAACTTCTGATTTGGCCTTTTCTCCTCTCTCGCCATCTATTACTCTTCATTATGAAGCACAACAATCACAATAAGAGAATTTGAGTGTGACCCTGAGAAACACGGAGCTGATCCCTGTGTTTGGACTTCCTTCATGAGCACCCTGTGGCCCTGGCACTATGCTAATGCAGCTGGTTGCTGGCACTGTAGACACGGACTTGATACAATCTGACTGCTGCTGCTTTGTTATTCCTTCACTTGGTTTTGCTCTATAGTTAGCGTCTCAAACAGCAACAAAGCTTGTTTCCCGCCTTGTGGTCGAATGTGAGGCGAATTTTACCATGGGAGACCAGCTGGAACACTCACATTTGGTGCAACTGATCTAAATTACCCTGTTGTGAATAAGTGCTAAGGAAACACTTGAAGTTGAATACCTCACAAAGTGGAGAGCTGGAAATGCTATAAAGATCTAGCTAGGGTCCATTTCAAAAGTGATGAGATATCTTGCTGGTAGTAATGTTAAATTATTTGTATGGTATTGATGTTTCATAATTAAGGTAAAGAGGTGTGAAATAAAGGAAAAAAACGGTCCCTAAACCTTTATCCTCACCTCAACCCCAACCCAATAAAGCATATTTCAGCATTATAAGGTTCCTTGCAATGTACAGAGGCAACAGGTCATTTGAAGTGCTTGACCAAACGACTATCTCTTGTCTCTGGGGAGGACAGTACAAATCAAACATGCATTTAAATGGACCAGACTGAAACTTAAAGTTCTCCCAAATCAGATGATGTATTGCACTTGATTCCGACTATTACAGCAGGTTAGGGAAAGCAAAATAAAAACAGGCAGTCCAAAGTTTTTGCCTAGGTCTTAAAAGGTTCATATCAACAAGTCTGCATACATAACATGCACAGCATCCTTTTTAAAATGCTTGTATCAACAAAGGTTGATATTTCATGTGTATAACAAGAAGAAACACTGATACCAAAGGAGTTCAGACTTCACAGCGACATCCATCCTCGCAAAATCAAGTGTTTTTTCAGGGTTTTATCTGGATGTTGCTTCTTATTTTGCTTCCATGTTGTAAAAGTCTAGGACCTTTAATAATTAAATAAATAAAGAGAATGCATTATTCCACATTAAGGAACACCAAGGGGGTCAAGATAAGAGTGAAACTAGAACAGTGCAGTCACCACAAAACCTCAGAAGATACCAAATATTCCCCTTTTCAAAATGGCAATACATCTTGTTATGGTGTTCTATCACTTAGTATTTATCCTGTTTCCATTCAGACATTTCTGGTTTAATAAAAATAAATAAATTCCATCAAGATGATTGCTTTACCAGCTTTCCTGTCCTCTCCCTTCCTCCTGTTATTTCTGCTCTTTTTGATACAAGTCTTATTTTGTAGTAGGTAAAAGATTGATGAGGAGACTCTCTGTCTGCATAGGATTGCAGACATCACACACAGAAGTCCAGATTTCTTTCAAACTCATCCTGGGCCCCATGCAGACAAACTTAATGGTCACTGCAGTTCACCTTTGCCTGGACTCTACCATGGCAGGTCCAACGTTATCAGAAAACTGTTGTCAGAAAACTATTACTCGGGAACCATTGGTTATCTGTATTGCCATTCATAGGAGAATATGCAATTTGTTTGCAAAAGAAAGGCCAGTGTTATCAGTCTGCAGAAGTAATGAGTGATACAACATGGAAACCCAGTCACTGCTTCTTATGAAAGGAAAAGAAAGATTTGCTAACTATCAATGGGTGATGACAGCCCAGCCAACAGACAACGCAGCATCCGTCTGATAGCATGACAACAAACAAACTGAATAATGAAGCAGTGTGCCCCACTTGGTGTGTAAAAGCTGTAAATATTCAATGACTACAACTACAAATCAAGTCCCAAGACTGTATGTTAAACAGGTCTGATAAGACGCACATGTTTTCTTTTCATTTCTGAAGAATTTATCAAGCTTGCCTAGTTTTGTAGGTCACACATGACAAAAACTCAGCTTGCCGTCTTTGGTACAGAATCCAAATCTGGGTCGCTGTTATAAGGACTGAATGAAGGGGTATTGTCTAGGGTTCTTTTCACCTTGAGATACTGTCACGTTGCAAAAGCATAAAATGACCAAGAAATAGGCCTCAGTCACGGACACTCACTGTCATATCAAGAATCACAAAATAAACTACTTTTTATAACCCTACTTTGAAGAGCGTTTCATATTCCAAACAAACCACAAATCTTCTAGAACTGAAATCACCTGATAAACATATTTATCGCAATGAACTTGCCTGCAAGGTGAAAGAAATCTGCCATATATGTCCTGAGCTAGAGCAGGTGAATATTGATTTGGATCCTCATCTCCACCAAGGTCACAGCCAGAGAGATAGCGAGTTGCTGAGGACAGCACTCTGGTTGTGAGTTATAATCATCAAACACAGAAATGAATTTCCAGGAAGAAACATAGCTTGAGCTGACTGCTCAAAGTGGGATCGATGGTACAATTGTTGCTGCTTCTCAGAAAAGTTTTTTTTCAAATTTTATCGCCTCACACACCGGAGGACACACTATCTTTCTGTTTCTGCCTTTTATGACCAATGCTGCCATAGCTGTTGTGCTGTACTACACAAAACCCCCGACGGCAGAATAAACTGCTCGCTTAATGGCTGGAGAGATGCATTGTTAGAAAACAAGACTAAGAGGCAATCAGTTTCAACTCATTTCATGTGAGGGAAATAAATAAGTAGGTAAGACGGAGCTAAAGAACAGGAGTTGGTTGTAAGATAGCATTTCAAGTGTTTAGGCCATTAATTAAGTACACAGCTTACAATATGCTCCTCTGGAAAATCTCCTATCTTATGTATATCTTTTAAATGCATATTTCAAAGGCAAGTTAGGTAAAGCAGCTCATGGCGCACTTCAGAGGCCAACATAAATGGCCAAACAATTATAATCAGAGCTAATTATCCACCATATCCAAGGTAACCAGCTTCATAAATTGATTTAACAACATTTTTTGCCTTAAAGCTTAAAAACATGATAGAAGTGAAAGTGAAAAATTTGGCAGCTAAAGACATTTCTTTTAAGAGTTGATAAAATAAAGCAGTGCTTAAAGACAGATTGAATATTTAACTTGGATTCACCTGGTGGTCATAAATACAATTCCAAATGAATGATCTTATTTGCAATATTTTTACAACATTCTAGCATTATTTTACATGCGGTTCAAAATAAAAATAATTTGCCTTGCTAAACAGAAATGAAATAGAGGAATGCGCTGCTTTTGATAGATGAAAAGGAGACTGGTTTCATCAAACCAAGACTGCGCTCATTGGCTCTCCACTGTGACCCCATTGGATCTGATGACACAGATAGCAGGGGAGTGGTGGGGGTTAGTGTGTTCATGGCTGATAAGGCGGACGGGGAGTCTGGAACTGAGATACCAGCAGAAACACTTATCTGGGTACTCGGAGAGAGCGCTCTGCCAAGGCTAAGCCCTATCGCGCTTACAGAACCGAGTGATTTGGAGCCGAGCTGACATGTCTGACTGATATCCCGCCCCAAAAACTCTATTTCCTCAGCAAAAACCAATTTCTGACTTTGGCACTAAAATAAATGTTGAGCAAACAAGAGTGATCACTGGGTCAATCGCACAGCGCAGTCAACTCTCAATTTAGTTTTAACACATTGTGATTTGACTCGCGGCTCGTTGTGAAGCCCATCAATATTCTTTATGGCGCTTCCCCTGCAGTGCCCCCGTCATGGGCTGCTGTTCTCACTGGGTCCAGATGGAGAGGTTGGATACTAGTCATTGTTCACGAGCTTTTTAACATGCTGGGTGCTGGTGACCTACTATTTATTAGCGTAACCCCTGTGTGGTATAGAGGCTTGGCAGCCTCACGTATGTCTTTACAGCACATCCACCTGCTGTTTTCTCCAGACACTTGTAATTGCGTAGCCCTCCGTTCTACCTACTTCCTCTCCTAAGCTTTCACACTGCACTGCAATTACTATAAAAATCTGGCTTGTACCTGGCTGCTGCCTGTGTTGTAATGCTACACAGAGGTATTGATGTCGACATCTGGGACTCGTCTAAACTTACTATGTAACTAACACCTTCCCTCTCAGGTAATCAATCTCAAAAGAGCTTTTGGCTGACTTATTCTGCCTGATTGTCATGTCATTTGAGCATCTGAAGAAGTGACAAGTGGCAAAAA
>JAPZDZ010000022.1:744110-782851 GCA_029783805.1 Acanthurus tennentii
ACATATATATTTATATTCTACTTCTAATTCTAATTAAAAGAAGTATATTTACATTTTTAAGTAAATTCACGTTAATAACGCGTTAACTCAGGACACTAATACGATTAATACATATATATTTATATTCTACTTCTAATTCTAATTAAAAGAAGTATATTTACATTTTTAAGTAAATTCACGTTAATAGCGCGTTAACTCAGGACACTAATACGATTAATACATATATATTTATATTCGTCTTCTAATTCTAATTAAAAGAAGTAAATTTACATTTTTAAGTACAAATTTAAACTATCATCTGAAGCATATGAGCGTTGTCCAATTACTGTATGTCAAACCTGGCTCTCTGACAACATGACTGTCAGAGATAAAAAATAGTTTGAACGTAAGATTTAAGTGATTTACATCCAGTGGTCCCAAGTTTGGATGTTTAAAACTAAGTTTACATTGCATCTCATGTAAAATGCTGGATGGCTGCAGCCTGCCATGATAACTGTCGTCTTCCAACCACTTTTCAGTGAAGTGGAGCATGCTTCACTTGCCCGCAGCATCATGTTCTTGTTTTTTTTGTTTGTTTGTTTTTTTCTTTTTGTTTTTTTGTTTTGTTTTGTTTTTGTTTTGTTTTTTGTTTTGTTTTGTTTTTTCCATTTTTGAGTTGGGAGCTAGATAAACACTCTTCTTAAACATAAAACCAACAGTGGGGTGCTTGCTACCCATTTAAAATACGTCATAGGTGGTGGATGTTCGAGAAATGGATATTTTCATGGGATGTAGTACGCCAGTATAGTATATAGGACATAGTATGCCAGTTTCAAGTACTGGTTAAGTCAGAAATAAAAACTGGGCAAAAATACACTCATTCTGCCCAGTGACCCCCTTCCTATAAATCCTGTCATTTTACAACATTTTAAACTTTGAAAAACATCAACTAAATTTAAACTCTAAGACTTATTATAAAAACAGTTTAAAAAGACATTGGGCATATAATGCCTGAATTTTAATGCATTTATAAAATATTTCAAGTATTGAAACACCAAATATTTAAACAATAGAATAAGTTTAACAAGTTTTAGTTAAATGGACTGCCTGTTTTTTCGTCTTTTAGAGATTCAATTTCTAAGACCGAATAAAATGAAAAGATATTTAAGAAAGGATTTATCTATCAATGTTTGACTACTTCAGTCTTTCATCACCTCAACTGTTTCTTTTAGAGAAAGAAAGCAAACACTCCTCTAAAGACAAGAAGAAAAAGAAGAAGAAAAGCAAAGAGGTAAAGTTTTCATATTACATATTAGTAGTAATGTGTCTAAAAAGCAGTAATATTTAGTTCCACTTACTTGTGGACTTCTGTTTTTAGGAAGATGAAAAGAGCAAGAAGAAACACAAACACAAGAAGAAGGAAAAAGAACAGGCTGCAGCAGATGAGAAAGAGAAAAAGAAAAAGAAATTGCGGACCAAGAAAACAGAAGTGGACGAACTGGAGGACTTTCTGGGTGGAGGAGCAGGATCGGTTAAAAGAGATGATGGTGATTATGAAGAACTATAAAAGGTCCTCTTTTAATAGGGAATGGAGCCACAGAACAGCAGCGAGGTGTGTGGTCCTTCGAAACCTCGTGGTTCCTTGACTTGTATGTGCATAAAGCAGCATCTCCAAGCCATACGCAATACACAAGGCTACCCACGACACCCAGGTAAAATACCCCAGGACTCTGGTACCTGTATGTTCTTTCTGATTAATCTCCCTATCTGCACTACTGCTGTCACTTCCATTCCAACCTATAAGACACAACGAGGAGACCCACATCTACTGTAGTGAGTCATGACATTAAAATGTAATGATTGGTGTAGCCACTAAATGGCTCTTTGTACTTTGACATGATTGAATATATTGGTTTATACTTTCTTTTATTTGATACACACTGCAAGTGATCCACTCCAAATGAGTTGCTGTAAATAGGATGACCATTTGTCTGGATGTGTGTTTGGTTGGTTTAATAATTGCGAGCATGCTAAAAGTGATGATTGACCCCTGAGAGACTCCGTAGTCTGTCTTTTCTTTTTTCTACTTGTTTGCTTAAATGGATAATGGCAGATTTAGTCTTTTGTCCCTTAATATGAACACTGAAGAGGTATTTATAGTGAGTTGATTTAAGAATTTTTACCCATCACCAACAAATAAAACCACTCTCCCCTTTGTCACTTATGGAATATGTCCACACTAAGCCAGTTTACTTAAAAAATATGTTGGCTTTGTTTTGGCCCCTACCCATAGCCTGCCAGCATTTATCTTACCTGAAAACAAATCTTCTTTAAGTTGGTCTGTAAAGTGGGTAATTGTTAAGGGCTCAGTTGTACATTGTAGGGTTAACCAGGAAGTCTGAACTCTTAGACAACAATGATATAAACCTGGCTGTGTAACAGCAAAATTAAGAGGAAAATTTACTCCTCAAAATTGACCTGCTTAGTTTTTAATTATTAACCTGTTTTTGCTATTTTACTATCACCCCCATGTAAGATGCATCACACAGAATCAAATCATATGAATCACCCGTGTGTGACATCATCCTCCTTAAACACAGGAACAGTGAGTCATTTCCTGACAACTAACAGATCTATAAGTAATAATGTGTCAGGTTCATATCCTACCCTGTAGTCTGCCATACCTCTTGTCCACTTTAATGTGAAAACTCTGACTAATATGACAGTGACTCTTGAAAGGCAAAATATGATGTAATCTGATTCCAGAGTTTTATCTTTTTCTTGGTTCAACTGCAATGTCAACACATGTTGTTTCTTACAGTATTTAAAAAATGAGCCAGCTTAATGTGGACATAGCCTTGGTGTGAATCTGGTAAGGGAATTTGGCCTGTGATGGCTTTTATCACCCCCTAAAGCCACGTTGGCAGAGAACAAGTCATCACTGGTGCTTTTATTATTTCATCCACAGGTCAGAATAGCCTGTAAGAGCTACCTTCCTTCTCTGTTAGCACAACTTAATGATTAATTTAACAGCCACTTATCTCTGCATCAGTCTGGAGGATACAAAGAAATTTGCTTTCTGTTTTCTGCAATTGCCTTAACAGAGGTTACTACAAGGGACTGATGTGCCGCTATCCTAATAAACCATTTTTAAGTGTTCTTACTGTAAAGTGTTAGGTAGCTGGGTTGAGTACAGATTGTTGTCCTAGCCTTTTAATTAGTGGAACAGAATCTGTACCATCCTTAAAACTTGTTATAAGATTGCAGTGAATCAATACATTTGTTTGTCTTTTGTTGTTTTTGTTTCTTTTGATTCCCTCTGGACAGCAAAACCCCATCCTTATTAAAGAGTATTATGGAATTTTGTTTATATTTTCCTCTAAGTAAAATTTCCAAGGATTTCTCATTGTTTTTTTCTTCATGTTATTTATTGCTTCTATTTTGTTTTGTTGCAAAATGTCAGGATTTTGTTTGTGTTAATTGTGCTGAAACTGTCCTCAATGGTCAAACATGAAGCAGCTTTTTATGGGTAACAGTTGTTCACATTTCCTAACTGTTTCCTCTAATACATCTTTCAATCCTCCAGCAGTTTACTCCCACTGCTTTTAAGGACATTTATGTGGTGATATGAACTGCTTAACTTTCATGTTTTTTTTCCTTTCATCAAATGCCTCAAATTGCCTGCTCATGATAGATGGAAATGATGTTCAGTATCTTCTATTAATTGTGTCACCAAATTAATTCAAAAAAGTGAAGCATTCTTGCATCTAGGATGAAAATGTATTTTTAAAGATGTTTTGACAACTGACAGATTTCATACAGTTTCCATCATACACACATGGTTACACTCTGCTGGTTTACAAAGAAATTATGTTTGATATTCCAAAGTTGAAACTATGCAGCATTGATCCTGAATACTGTATGCTGTTTTTGCTCTTTGTCATATGATTGAGGATAAATGCTGAAAGCACAGTTTCAAGCAAAGCATGAGACTTAAATGTACAGGAAGAAAAGAATGTATAAAGTATAAAAATAAATCTATATATTTGAAGAGCTTTGTTCCAAAAACAATACATACACCATGTGGAAACAATGAAACTGAAATCCTATGATATTATGTTGACAGGAAAGGTCCAATAGGTGAAAATAAAGTGTAACATTGCTCTTTAAAATAATCAAATTCCTCTTAATGGATATGCTAACACAAATACTGTCTTTCAGGTATTTTTTCCAAATGGATGTATGACATTTTGGAATGAAACCCTTCATTTATTTTTCACCCAGTGACATGTTCCATCTTTACACTATGTTTGAGTTTGCCCTTGTTTGGTTTGTCCAATAAATGCAAACATATTTCTTCATAAACATTTCTGGGTATTTTTTGATGAATTTAACCTTTAAAACAATTCGAGAGAGACCAAAACTTTGTTTATTTGGTGGAGGTCATTGCTACCAGATCTAAGATGACTTGGATGAGCAGTCCTAAGTCTCCTCTGCTGTCTGTAGAGAGAAAAGAAAAATGTTAGGGCAGTTGTTTCAAGCAGTCAGTTATGTCGGAATTGTATTTTACATTTTAAAAATTTCAGTTTTTAGTTGCGTGAAAAAATGTTTTACCTTACACGTGTTTCATTGTTGCTGTAAAGATTTTAGAGTAAGGTTAATCATGTGAATGGCCATAAACTATTCAACATTAGTCAAGTTAAATCCTGTTGGTTTAGCACTTAAAAAAAAAACAATTTTCCCCTCCACTTTAAGTGTTCACAGTCATTATAAGATGAGAGCATTTGCTTTCTGTCTGAATTTACAGTATTTGGACATTTAACTTCTGATCATTGTACACCTTCCTATTGGCTGTCTTCAATATTGACAGTCTGTCTTAATCTAAACTTGAATGTATGTCTTTGTTGGTGAGCAGAAGAATGACTTACTTCTTGAGTAAATATTGGTGATAATGGTCACCATGGGGAGCAGAGGCAGCAGAATCCAGCGTGTTAAACTCCAGATATAAGCACCAGAGGCTGCAAGGATGGTTCGTAAAGAAACATATTACACTATTACATTATTACGCTACAACATTTACAATTAATAAAAATGCTGGACGACCCAGAGTAATAATTTCTGAAGAACATTAATACTCTGTAATACACTAAAGATGTCAAACATGTCTTACAGTTTCATTCAGTCACTTTGGTTCATTTCTCAAAACTGAAGTTCTCAAAACTACTTGTGCAGTCTCTGCATCATCCAGTCAGGTGCATAAATGCAATTTCTCATTCTTTTTAACAAAGTGCGAATGCATTGCCACATTCATACAAATGATTACGTACAACTGTCTGCTGTTTGCTACTTTACCACTTGCTTATGTCATGTTAATCAAATGTATTGTTCTGGTTCTCTAGTGAATAGTCTTATCCCCATATAGGCATTAGGGATTTTTCAAAGCACTTTATCAGAATGGGGATGAGTTCTGATATAGAGTACTGCCGCAAAGTTTTTAAATGCAGGTATAATGGTTCTTTTTGCTTGAACGCCCAGAGACCTGATTACAAATTATTTTGGAACAATGGTAGTATTTCATACCACTGCCAATTTATAAGGAAAAAAGTTAAATCATACTTTCAAGATTTTTATTCTTTTTTTAAGCTGCAGAGATTTGTTAGTATTTTTTGACCACTCTGGGACAGAAGAACAAGATACCACCTTAGTTGTTCTGATGAAAGTGTCAGCAAATTAATGTCTTTTTCTTTACAGACACATAGCAAAAAGTAGTATTCATTTGGAATTGTGCTTCTGTTTTGTAGACAAGAATATATCTATCTGTAACATTTAAGCTTCAAAACATCAACCTTAACAGACAAATAATAGATAGATAGATTGACTGATTGGTTGATTGATTGATTGTTCTCCTTAACTTACAGCTATAAAAGTAGCCTTCAGCCAACTTGATGATGGTGTCATTTTTGCCAAGCACACCGCACCAGTACATTCCCTCTCCATGGCTTGGGTCCAGCATCATCACCGTGAAGGAGTCTGGACCTTGGGTCACCTTTAGTTTCCCTCCATCCACTGAGTGCGCACTCTGGCTAAAGGTGAGGCCAGTGCAGCAGTCGGTGGAGCTCTGCCTGCACCAAATCCTCTGCAGGCTCTCATGCTTTAGTTCAAAGGGGCATGTCAGCTTCTGCCAGGCCTCACAGGTAACTGCACACAGCCATGTTGTGGTGATTAGAACAGTTGTTGAACTGTATGAACTTCTACTAATACAACACAAAAGAAGCCTAACCATCATTAAAAAAAAGTATCACCTTTACAATCAACACAGCTTATTCGTTTTTTTCCAGTTGTTCGTTAATTTATATTAGTGTTTGAACGGGCTTCCTATACTATCTCTATCTCAAGGAGGATATCCTGTATATCAAATACATGGTGACAGCTAATGTCTTGTGTTTTCAATTTCATAATGTAATGGAAACTTATTTAAAATAAGTCAAGAAAAATGTCATATCTTTAGTGGAAACTTGGCATAAGACAATTCTTTTTCTCACACAAGGCAGACTATTTTGTTATAATACTGACTTTGAAGTGGCACCTGGCTAAACACAGTAATGCAATAGCTAATCAACTAATTAAGTCTTTAAAGTAAGTCAGTAAACATTTAAATGTAAGTTTTTTCTCATGGTGAAGGTCCACTTACCAACAGCCAAAAGCAGTATTGAAATTACAGGATGCATATTCTTGTGCTCTATTCATATATATTAAAGAGGAAGAGAAGTTGCTGTTTAAGGTGACAAAATTTCAGGAAATGTCTAACCACACAGATTCTGTTCTCTGCCCTCATGAATTTTTTTTTGGAGGGGGGGGTTGGGTTTCATATTTTCTCTCTACCTAAGATTTGGTTTAATAACTTGTACCATAAGAGTCTTAACATAGCTCGTCCTAGCAATAATATGTTGTAAAGGTTAATTTTCTCTTTGCAGATGATTTCTCTGTGTCATTTGGTGGCTCTTATTAATCAACGCAATTAGCGAAGAAAATATTGTTTAATCAAGGGCTTTTATTTTGAAAAGCTTGTCAGTCAGTATAGAGCGCTCTCATTGGTTTCTCCGTCAGCCAATGAAGGAAATTCTTATACGCATGACTTCGTTGCTCCATGTGAGCAGTGCCTGCTTGCTAGCTTGATACTAGCCACAAAAGAGAAAAAATGGTAAGTTAAAGAATGATGAAAAAATACATTGACCTGAAGTCTTTTAATAGCTTGGTTTTAAATTTACCCTTGTAGTCTAGGAGGTTATTCATTTAAGAAACAGCAAATGTGGTTACGGTAGATATACTACTAATTTATGTGCTCATGGGATCGTCATTTAACGTAAACATCACCATGTCTGGTTCACAACTTCATGAATATCATTGGAATATAAGTAATTAATTATGTGTTGTGTAGTTGTACTTTTCATGGCTTATTTAGCCAGCTTGCTACAGGTTGTTTATCTCTCGTAGTTAAGAAAATAGCCCTATTTGGCCTGCTCTGCGTTTAAAAATCAGCTTAATCTCTTGGGAGCAAACGCCAGTTTTTACAGTCCCACATGCATGGTTTAACAAGATTACTTTGGATCTCCAGATTATCAAACGCTACACCTTTATTCGATAACGTAATTATAGGTCAAAGTCGCCAAGCAGCCTCTAATTTGGTGGAAATTTTGAGCACAACTCTCACTGTGAAATATATGTGAATTGAATGAAAATACTGCAACTTTATATGCGTGCTCTGAATTGACCATTTATTCAAGAACGTCATGTAATCAGCGTGTCTTATATGCTATCTATACGTGTTTATAATATTTAAACAATTTAGGTTGATTTTTAACTCTCTGGTAATGTTAGCGTCTGATGCTTCATAAAAATAGAATAAAAAAGTCAAAATAACAACTTTTTATGTTCCTTCTGTGCCTCTAAAAAAAGTTTAAACGTCCCCTGTTAAAATAACATTAATCTGATATATGTCTGCATCTCTTTTGTTATTGTAGCTTCGTCGAGAGGTGAGACTGAGACGGGAGTATCTGTACAGGAAGGCACAAGAGGACAGGCTCCGAACAATTGAGGAGAAGAAGGAGAAGCTTAAGGGTGCACTTGATGGTAGGGTGGCATGATAATTCAGTTTCATTTTTCTTACTGCAATTTGATAAGTGGTTGACACTGTAAATAAGCCATCCACAAATCCTTGAATAAGCTGTTTTTTCCCTGCAGAGAATCGTCTTCTTCCAACTGAAGTACGCAAAGAAGCTCTGCAGCTTCAGAAACTACTGGAGTATGACGATGAAGGAGCAGAAGGCAAGTGTTATTATTTCTTGCTGTCATCAACAGTGTTCAATCTGATAGCACAACTGTATCAGTTCATCCTATTTAGTGTAATTATCACCTATTAATTAGTGCTTATTTCTTGGGTTGTGTCTGTACAGGTGTCAGCTCACACATGGATGATGAGTATAAATGGGCCGGGGTGGAAGATCCTAAAGTCATGGTCACAACATCCAGAGATCCAAGCTCCAGGCTTAAAATGTTTGCCAAGGTAAGGCTTATTTCTCACTAATTGAATTGCCCAATCAGGACAGCAGATTGACGTAGAGATTGTTAGACTTAACAATAACAGGAAGCTGTAGCATCATCCTTGGGCACCGTAAGATTAATGTAAACTAAACACATGTTTTTGTGTCCCTGTAGCTCATTATTTCAGTTTCTCTGAGCAGAGCAATGACACTTAAGCAACAGATGACTTTTCACCTACCACAATAAATGTATATGTGTATGTAGTGTGTTTGGATATCCTTGGTAGTCAATATACTGTGGCTCAGCCAATCTTGCTTCTTAAAAGCAGAAACTGAAATTCATAGCTTTGATACGGCCCCGCATTTCATTTATACATCATTTCTAGTAACATGTCTACTTTGTGGGCCTGTAATTCAAACATAAATATTAATTATCTTGGAAAATTCCTATAAATGCACTAAGTAATGTTTTAATTTTTTACTGATTACAGGGAAAATGAAGATGGTGTTTAATTGGTACATTTCCAGTGAATTTCGGTCAGAATAACACATCATTTGAATATGCTTTTACTCATGAATTACACAATGTTTAACTGTTTTTTAAAAGAAGGTTTTAATATTTTAACTTGCTCTTGTTCAGGTTCTTGGATGGATCAAAGCTTATTGTTAAATGCTTATGATAAACTAGAAAGAAAAGCTTTTGACAAGTTAATATTCTATTATGACACAAACATAATCCTACATTTACATTAAGTGACAGTTTAAGGCTGCTTTGTGCTGCTCATGGTCATTAATGCATCCCAGTTATAGAACCTCTTGGTGACTAACAATGAGGTTTGCCAAGAATGATAGCTGCCTATGAAATGCTGCCAAAAAGATGAACGACAGACATCTAAGTTACAGATGTTTCTTCTCTTGTATAAACACTGTCTTTGATGTCTTCCCTCACATGACAACATGTTCTATGACCTCCTTCTTTTCAGTTTACTTAAATTCACCTGAGATACATGTGAGCTAGCAGAGCCAAGACTCAAACACCTTCCTTTTAATCATAGTAAACTAAATTAATCTAAATTAACTTGTCTTTAAAACAAAATTTACAGTGGGGGGTGACCGGGAACTATTGAAAAATAGTAGAGAATAATGCATTTCTGTGTAACTTGTTTTAGGAGGTAAAACTGATGTTTCCTGGTGCCCAGCGAATGAACAGAGGAAACCATGAGATCCCTGCACTCGTGAGAGCTTGCAAAGCCAACAACGTAACAGACCTTGTCATCGTGCATGAAACAAGAGGACAGCCAGGTACGCCTGCATCTAGTAGTGTTCATTTGACTAATTAAACTACATTAGGCAACCAGTAACAAAGCTAGAGCTGCTTCCAATTTTCCAATACACAGTAATTCCAAGCATGTTTTGAGTGTTGAATCATGTGTTTTGAGTTGGAAAAATAAAGTAAGGGTCTCGGATACAGAAAGGAAAAGGAGCAGTTGCCCACATCTGCAAATCATTCACTATTTTAATTGTGAATGGTTAAAAGGTGGTGAAACATAAGACCTTGGGGAAAAAAACAAAATCTCTGGAAAAAAATAGAATTAAACTGAATCATTTTGTACGGCAACTAAAAAAGCAATGTACTGCAAAAAAAGTATTACAGTGTTGCATACTGTGTACAATTAGGAGTAGTAGAGTAGTATACAGTTATGGTACTGTGTTTAATTGCAAACTTAAAAAAAGTATTAATGAATAAAAAGTGAGAGCTATTCTTAGATTAAACAGATTTATCAGGCATCTGCTTATTTTCAACAACTCTACTGTTGTGGCTCTTGGTTGGTGGGTTCACCACTCTTGTCACTTTGTAATGTGTTGTGTGTTAGAACTACATTTAATGGCAGTCAGTCCACCGGTTACCTATCCCATTTAGCAAACAACTGACAAGGCTGATAGTGTAACATTTTCTGAAGTGGTAAAAAAAAAAAAAAAATAGGGCATGATTTCAGAATAGAGTGCACCCTTTAATCAGGATTACTATGCAGACAAATACACAAGAGTACTTGGAGTATCTGACTTTTTTGTTCCTGTATATTTACAGATGGCCTGGTGGTGTGCCACTTGCCATTTGGACCCACAGCTTATTTCACGCTTTACAATGTGGTAATGAGGCATGATGTTCCAGACATAGGCACCATGTCTGAGGCCTACCCCCACCTAATTTTTCATAACTTCACCTCACGACTGGGCAAGAGGGTAAGTGCTGGATCACGCACTGTACACATACCATTGATAATTCTTTTTCATCACTTGTTTGTGTGTACAGTGAATTAATTCTCTTTGCACAGGTATCAAATATCCTCAAGTATCTCTTTCCAGTGCCAAAGGAAGACAGTAGGCGTGTAATCACATTTGCCAACCAAGACGACTTCATCACTTTCAGGTCAGTATGTAAAAAAAGGAGTCCCTAAACGTAAATGCCATTACTAAGTTTTTGTTATTTAAGGTAAACCATACCAAAAGTAATGTGTTTTTGTCGTTGTTGTTGTTGTTGCAGACATCACACCTACAAGAAGACAGACCACAAGAACATTGAGCTGACAGAAGTGGGACCAAGATTTGAAATGAAATGTAAGTGGTAACAGGAAAAAAAAGTAATTTTTATTTTTTTAGGTTCGTCAGGTACTCAGAAATACAGCATTTGTCAGTTTAGTTTTATTTTTGTACTGCTAATATTGATCTTAGCATGATTTTGATTTAAAGCTTACAATGTATGCTCATTATTAAAATGTATAATGATTGGAAAGACACCAGTTTAGGGAAGAAAAATAACTGGTGTGAAATAAAGGTTTCTGTTAGCTGGAAACTGGCATTTTTGGTCATTTTGGTTGAATTCCTCTGTTCAGTGCCACTTTTTGGTGAGACTAAAATTTTTAATTTTTTTCTTTTTAGTGTACATGATCAAACTCGGCACGCTGGAAAATGAGAGCACTGCAGATGTGGAGTGGCGTCATCATGCATATACACACACAGCTAAGAAAAGGAGGTTCCTCAGTGTGCAATAAGAACTGATAAAGGAAATAATAAAGCATAACAAAGCTGTTGTCAAAATGTATTTATTATGCCATTTTATAGAAGACTCAGATGGAAAGTTTGTAAAATGACAAGTTAGATTTTGTCAGAGTAGCCTATCAAATATGACTGGAAGTGTAATCAGTTCATGTTAAGGGTTCCTTTGGTCTACAACTATGGTCAAATTTGGCTAGTCAGTCAACTGCATCATATTCATTACAAGTGAAAATAAGTTTCAGTTAAGTTGAAATGTTTTTGACAAAAGATCTAATGTGCACTCATTCAAGGACATACCAGCTGTTTTGCTGTTTTTTTTAATAAAAGGTGTTTTTAAAACTTGTCTTGCCTCAATTGTGGTGTTATTTTGTCTGTAGTGGAAAATTAGTTCATACTTATTCCCACATTACATAAAAAATATTCATAAATACACTATATGTATATACTTTAAAAATGTAAATCTGCTGTTATGTTGTTGTAATGCATTTATTAATTTACCATTATATACTGATGGAAAAAGTGGTACATACTTGCTGCAAAATATACAGTGTAGCCCATTTACATGACAGAAGCGAATGGTCACAACTCCCACCTCTTATGTTGTGTCCTGTGTTGTCCAATGAAAGATCGCAGCTACACAAATCAACCAATGAAGACGTAGCATTTCCGAGGTTTTCCGCTTTCCCCGAAGTTCTTGACAGATGCGACTTCAGATTGAGAGAATTCAAGATGGCTGCTACAGGTAAGATTGTAACTTGTATCTAAATTATATTACAACAGTTAAACTGGGAAGAACTTTTGTTAGTGTTGTGACAAGTTACTAGAAAAACCTGTATCTTTCTAATATATGCATGTCAATTTAATAACCTACGGGAGTGTATTTTAATAAGGCACTACAAGTAGCGTACAAGCTGACGCGGTGGTAAACCCCCCCGAGTTGGCTAGTGTTAGCTGGCTAGTAGTAACATAAACGCTCTGCACAGCAAGGCTAGCCACTGAGATAATCTCCTCTCCCACTCTACTCAGCAGTTAGCCAGCTAGCTATCATAGTTTCTAGTCGAACAGAGAAGCATTTACTGTAGCTGTGGTAACTTTATACGGTTGGCAATAAATTGCCAGTAAGTCATCTAGTATGTACTTAATACTAACTTCATGTTGACTGTAAAAGTATTTGGCTAGTAAGCTTAAGTTGCGCCCAAAGAGAAACATGGCCTCCAAAACCTCGAAATGTCATATTGCATAGCAGGCAAATCCTATGCTAAGCTAACTCGCTAACGTCAGCTAGCCTTAGCATCATGCGAGTGATTAGCATTTTCACTGGTTTGCAACTTTGACTGTCATTTTTTCATTTCAACGTAAATTTAAAGTTCTGCCAAGTAACTCGTTAGCCTTTAAATGGAGGGTAAGTTATTGTTTTTAATTGACAATGACAGTTGCCATTTGTCATTGCTTTTAAATTAAATAGATATAACGTTGAGACCCGGTACGTGCGGCTCCCTCCTCTACTCTCAGACATAATTCAAAACGCTGGCAGTTAATTGTTTTTCTCCTCAGCGACAAAGGTTAAGCTATGTCTACGTGAGAATGAATAAGTTCCCAAAGCCTCAAGACTTATAAGGATTTACTCAGTGCTACATATCAACCAAAGAGTAGTAACGTCATTTTCAATAACTGTATAAAGTTAGGATTTAAGCCTCCGTTCTGCGGTTATCCAGCAGACTTGTGATTTTTTTTTTTTAATCCGAGCAGACGTCTTCTCAGCTGTTAGCATTTTCAGTTGCTTTGTAACACCTTCACTCAACAAATATACTACAGAGGTATTACCCTCTCACCAACCTTATGCTCAAACTTTTTACATTTAATGTATATTGCTATATATTTGCCAGTAATAGGTCATGAGTTGATGTATATATGGAGGTCGCACATTATTGATATATTTTGCATTAGTAATGTTGTCAGATATAACATTACCAGTGTCATTCAAAGTTCAAAAGAAACAACTCCTCTTTTGTCATGTTTTTCTTCTTTTCTCCTTTTCTCCTTTTCTCCTTTTCTCGATTATGCTGGTGTTGAAAGTACTTTGTAAAGAGTTTGTGCAAAATAATAGAAAAGTACCTCTACGGACACGTTTTCAAGTTTAAGGATTCTAAGTCCCTATGCTCTGCCCACAGCAGCTGCTTGCAATAGGTACACTGGTAGGAGACCAGTTTTCATCAAGGTGGCAAGCTCAAGGAAACACTTAAGACAAGCCATAGGCACCACATTTTAGACTCTGACTGAGGCTCAAACATGTATGGGACTCAAATCCACAACTATCAGATGTATAAGTTGTGAGTGTAGTAATTATCTTTTATTTGTGTTGCTTGCTAACTCGTCACTATCAGAGGCTGATCAGATCCACAGTCTTTACATAAGAGATATGTCGCATAAATATGGTGAAATATGTCTGTGTTGTTGCAGGTTATAACTAAAGGGCTAACTTGTCTGGGTCCCACGGTGCATGAGGCTCTCCTGAGGTAGTGGTGTCTAATTCCTGCATCCCCTGCTACTCCTGTCTCTCATTCACCATGTCCTCCACCTCTTCCTCCTACTCCTCCTCGGGAGAGACTAGTCCAGAGGATGTGCCCCGAGGTGGGGGCACCATCCGAGTCTACCTCCCCAACAAACAGAGAACAGTGGTGAGATGACTGGCTCTTTACTGCTTTTTACAGCAAAATGCTGTATCTAGATTAATGAGTGATAGTTCATTGAATGCTATTTGGGCTCAAAACCAGTTTCACTCCTTCAACCGGTGCACAGTTTGCTGTTTTTTACAAATACTGAAATAAAAACCATATAAATCCTGTTGTTGCCTCCATTGAATGGTTACAAGTCAGAATTTGAATTAAAAGATTTTTTTTACATAAAGTTTATTAGTATTTCTCAAATATAACTGCTACTTGTGTCTATGAGAAACAGTTTTGTATTCCAGTACTTTAGTTGTAAATGTAATTACTCACACAGAATTTGCCATCTTTCACAGACTAGTAATGAGTAAGCAAGTGAAGAATTGGTGTCAGGTTTCACAGATGGAGTGTTAGTTTTGCTACTTATCCCACAAAAACTGAAGTCATGTACATGGTAATTTGTATACAGAGCAAGGAAGTGAGATCTGCTCACAAGTGGTCACCTGAGACGCATGTTGAGCAGCATTTTGATGTCAGGTGTGAACTGACATACTTAACAGTTGTCTACTTGTGATCGGATCACCCAAGACACATTTTAATGTGAGGTATAAACCGGAACAAAGAGTTTTATTGTGCTCAGAACATAATATAGCATTATAACTTATGAAAAAAAATGTACAATGTACCAAAGCTCTGTCATGAAACAGATAATATGTAGTGTAAACATTAACCCGATGCCATTTCTGGACTTCTGGTATGCCTTCTTGTTACCTATGTTTACCTGGCCAATGATGAATGTCAATTCAAAGTCAAACTTGCTGAAATACAGTTTCCTGTTCTCAGGTGAATGTTCGCCAAGGACAGACTGTGCACGAGAGTCTAGATAAAGCACTCAAAGTAAGAGGTCTAAGCCAAGAGTGCTGTGCTGTATTTCGCCTTCTGGAAGGGTAAGATTGCATTTTTGTCTGCTGAATGTCCTCCCACACCATATAGAGATAATGGGTTGCATTCCTAATTGCCTACATAAGAGATCAAGAGACAACAGTAAACAGTTGTCATGAGTTTCAGATCAACATACTCTAGAGTCGGGTTTGTAGATAAATTAAAAAAGATGTTGAACTATATTAATCAGAATATTTAAAAATGTTCATGGTAAACCTATCAGACAGCATAAGATGTAAAAGAGAGCAAAGGCAGCCTCTCCTCACATTTTTGTGAGAATTTTTTAAAGAAAATAAACATCTTCTCATTGTGAAAAAAGAACTGAGATTATGAGATTTATGGTTTTCAAACTGACATGTACTTAATGTTTTGGGTTTTTTTATTTGTTTGTTTGTCTTCTTTGTTTGTTTTCTTTTTTTTTTTTCATTTTCCTGTCTCTGCCTCTCCAGTCGAAAAAGACTGACAGACTGGGACACAGACATTACTCCCTTGGTTGGAGAGGAGCTTTTAGTCGAGGTCCTGGATGACATTCCCCTCACCATGCACAATTTTGTAAGGAAAACATTTATGGCTTCTCTTCAGTACCTTACATTTACAGAACATTTAGATAACTAAAAAAGAATATGAATATAGTAAAAGTAAAAATTTATTTTTGGCCTCAAATTTTTTATTCTTTTAATTGATTTATTTACCTTTTTGGGGCTGAATGTCAATAAATGATGCAGCTGTGGAAGTAAGCATATTGTCACTCCTTTATTTGCAGGTACGCAAAACCTTCTTTAAGCTGGCTTACTGTGATTTTTGCCACAAGTTTCTTTTTAACGGCTTCAGATGTCAGACATGCGGCTATAAGTTTCACCAGCACTGCAGTAGCAAGGTCCCTACTGTATGCTTAGACATGGACACTGTGAGCAAACGGTGAGTTGGAAATGAAATGCCCAGAATCATATTATGATTCTGTTAATTTCGTCAGTGGATGCAGGTCATATGCTGCAAACATCAGCCAGGGTTATTTTACTACTTGCCAATGACTGGCCCTAACATGGATGTGTCAGAATGGGAAAGTGGATATTGCCCTTACCCTACCTTTTTCTGACATTTTACAGAGGTGTAGAATGTATTCCTGTCTGTGTTTTAAAAAGCACAAGTAAAAACTGAACTAGTGGTGATAGAAATCTTTAAAGCTTTTATGACATTTGTTAAACAGGAAATACTGATTGTTTATAAACTATTAACCTACGTGGGCAAGTCTTCCTGGGATTTAGTGACACACCTTTATCATCAGGACAATTGTCAAAATACTTATTAACAGAGGCACAGGTGTTTTTTCTTTTTTAGCCCTGTAATGTTATTCCCACCACTTTAAGGTTAGGGCCAGAAAGTTGTCATCTTTCCCAGCTCAGCTGCCATTTCCACTGTTACAGACTGATCTCTGGCAGTGCATGCTGTGCTCTACAATACAGGGCCTCAATATCTGAAAAAATCAAAATCTGTGTCAGTTTAAGAAAAAAAAAGGTTGACACATCTGCATTTTTGGCAGGATTGAAAATCATACCTCTTGGATTTGTAGATATCTTGGTACATCCTAATACCTTGATACCAACCAAGGATATTTCCCAAGTCCACAAGCTTTTTGAAGCTTTAAACAAGATCCTACTCTCTTGCTTCTTTTTATTTTATTGATTTAAAATTTCCATTTGAATGTAGGAATGGTGAGGACAAGATTTACAGATTAAAGGCAAGACCACTGTGTTCGGTATGGGAAGAAAGTAACATGCAGACCATCAAGAGAAACACGCAGCCTTTATCCAATGACAAGAATCAACAGCTGAGCATGATAATGCCATAATGAGTTACAAGTAGATGAATTGTCATATCAGCTCATCTTGTATGTCAGTCTCGATTTTTGCCTTATTTCTTTGTCTGTGATATAAGATGTAATCTTTGTTTCTGTTTTCAAATGTCAGTTTTAACACATCATAAATACTTAAGTTGTTGAGAAAAAGTTGTTGATAAATACATTTTTTTCCTGTTTTTTTTAAAAGTAAGTGTGCTCATGAGATCATAGTTTCCGTTTTGCTTTTGGCTTTGCTTTTTCTTCGCCTGGATTTACACTAAATGGTCAAAGTGACCCAGTTTGGATTCTTTCCTCTCAAGTGGCGCAGATCAAATCTGTGACATGAAGATGTAAGCAGGAAAAAAGCGCATGACATCAGATACTGTCAGATCGGATTCAGGCCTCCTTCATATGTGGAAATAAATCGGATATGAAACAGATATTGGCCAATGCGTCCATAGTCTAAGCAGACAGATTGGATATTCATTGCGATTAAGAATCACATGTCATTAAAATGCAAGGGTGCTTCATTTTAGGGGAGGAGTTTTGGGTGGTTGTAGCTCAGGAGGTGAAGTGGGTTGTCTTTTAATTGAAAGGTTGGTGGTGCAATACCCGGCTTCTCCACTCTTTATGTTGAAGTATCTTTGGGCAAGATACGGGGCCCCTGATTGCTCCAAGTGGTTGCGCCAGTGGTGTGTGGATATGTGTATGTGTTTTTGATGAGCAGATTGGCACTTTGTAGAGACGCCACCTGGCATTAGTGTGTGAATGTGTGCGTGGATGGGTGAATGCTAACTTGTGTTGTAAAAAGTGCTTTAAGTCATTGAAAGATTAGAAAAGCACTATATAGTACAGCCCACTTTATTAACCATTTATTTACTGTAGCAGCTGAATGTAGGAGCGATCACTGCTGCATACGCTCAGGCTTTAATAAGGGTTCTCTTCTTTCTCCTCCACCTTAAAGTGCGGTCGATATTCTGTGCAGTAGCTTGAATTATTATTTTGTTCTTGTATGCTTCCATTACAAATGTTGCTTACCAAACTGCCTCTACACACGCGGATTATTTCAAACCAAAGCAAAGTTTAAGCAGGTGTAAATTCAGATATCAGATAAAAGTAGACGTTAGCAGAGAGTAAAAAAATAATTGGATGTAGGTAACAAGTCGGAATCAGGGCATCGAGACCTTTAGTGTAAATCCAGCCTTTGAGCACAGGTCAAAGCAACATACCTTTCACACACCAGAGCCTCACAAGTTCCATGTCTTCAAATTATTGTTCACATATTTTGTTATAAAAAAGCTTCTTTGATTTCCTCTCATTGCTTTAACTGTGTATATTTTTCCAGGTGTGATCCCATTCCCTGCACAGATGAGTATCCAAGGATACTACTGCAAGAAAATTCCCCATCACAGGGCAACCCAGCCTTAACCCCAGAGCCTCCTGGGTGAGTTGCCATGCACTTCAAAGCAAACTTAAATTGAAAAGACATTATAGTCTCAGGACTTTTTTACACCTACAGTGAGTTTGTTCTGGTCTGACTCAGCTGGTGAAATAATTGTATATTCCCTATATATTTTTTTTTCTTCAAAAGTCAAAATGGTCCACTAAAGCCTTATGATAATGTTCACTTCACGCATTGGTCAGATGTGTCTGGTTTGCAGAAAAATGTAAACACAGGAAGAAGGTCCTACAGGGGGTCTATCGACTAAATACAGCACACTGTGTTGCACTAATTTGTGTCCCATTGTGTTCATTCTTCAGCTATTTGCTGTCAACTGTTAAATTAATTGTCTGTATCCTGCTTTGTGAAGCATACCTGGTGAATGTCTACAGGAGTAGTTTTGCTACAACTTGCAGAATATGCCAAGTAGTTGTTCCTGATCAAGATCAGATTACATTCTCACCACAAGAGAACAGCTTACTCAATGAAACTGAGAGTCAAATAAAATTGTCACTGTTGATTTGATCACTCAGGATGGACCTCCTGTCACCAACCTCGGCCTTTCGCTTCCCCATGCCGGGTGGAGATGGCCAGTCCCTACAAAGGCATCGGTCCACCTCCACTCCCAATGTTCATATGGTCAGCACAGTGAGCGCTGCTGGTGCCAGCATTATAGAGGTCAGTGCTGACTGCTTCATCCATGTTTTGATTAGTTACTAATTGTAGTTTAACTGTTGAAGAGTGAACAGGCACACAGTTTTAACTCTTGCCTGTAAAGTTAAAGTTACATTTGGTGTGTTAAAGAGGAAATCGCAGAAAACGAAATTTGTCACATAAATGGTTGGCATTTACTAGCTTTTTGATATAGTTGTCAATCCACAATAAGTCCAAGCTTGTTGTGTAGGTAGGTATGGAAAACTATTCATTAAAATTATTATATTTTGTCTTTTATCCTTTTCAGGAAGCACTTAAATTCAACAACATGATTTGTAAGTATTGTTTTTTCTTGCTTTACTTCAAAATATTTATTCCTTTGTGATATTACACTTGGTGTTATTCACTGTTTCAAGTACCCTTTCTCCTGTATTCTCATTCCTACAGGTCCTGAGCCATCACCAAAACCCTCCACCAGCCCGCCATCTTCTCTTGGCTCTCCAGGGAGGAGACCACCCAAATCTCCCTCAGAGCACAAGGAGCGCAAGCCCTCCTCATCTGATGACAAGAAGAAAGTGGTAAGTGGTCTTTGATCTCATTCACAGGTCATTGGCTTTCTTCAGATGGGTGTTTGGACAGCAAACCTGTGAAGATCCATTTACAAATTAAGCAAAAAATACAGGTAAAGAGATTAACTTATGATTAGTTAGTAGATCAAAGCATTCTATTCTTGTGTTGTTTCAGCACCGAGGGGGCTACAGAGACTCCAGTTACTACTGGGAGGTCCACTCTCGAGAAGTCAACATTCAGAAAAGAATAGGTGCTGGTTCCTTTGGAACAGTCTTCAAGGGCAAGTGGCACGGGGATGTGGCAATCAAGATCCTTAAAGTCACAGAGCCAACTCCTGAGCAGTTACAGGCCTTCAAAAACGAAATGCAGGTCTTACGGTGAGAAGTGCTGTCTGTGTTTTGCAACTTTTTTTTGACAAGATAAATACAGTGTATTCACTCTTATTACAAATTGCTTAGCTGTTAGAACTTTTGTAATTAATAAATATATGTAGAAAGACTTTTCACACAAACTCAGTGGCACCTCTTTGAGCACATAAATCATTTCTTATTTTTTGTCCTTTTTTTGTCAACCTTTAATAATAACAACTCAGTACCTGTACATTTGTCTGATTGTGAATGAGACAATAGGACTTCTTTCAGTATCACCATTTCTGCTCTTTGTAGGAAGACCCGCCACGTCAACATCCTGCTGTTCATGGGATACATGACTAAGCCGAACTTTGCCATTATCACACAGTGGTGCGAAGGCAGCAGCCTGTACCGCCATCTGCACGTCACAGAAACCAAGTTTGACACTATGCGTCGCATTGATGTGGCCAGACAGACGGCCCAGGGAATGGAGTAAGATTTTGCTGCTAGGTTCCATTTCACCATTAACACTTACCCACCACTAAAACCATATTTGATGCATTAGACAATGAGTGTCAAGTTGGTGAAGTCTGTTTGTTTGGTTGGTTGGTTGGTTGGTTGTTTGGTTGGTTTTAACGAAACTCTCTGCACTTTACAAGAATAGATGTTCGCTTGAGCAAAGTTTTTTTTTAGATATATCAAATTTTACATTTCGTAGACTTTCCTCTTTCCGAATGGGTCAAAATCTGTTTTAATAATTGTTTTGGCTTTTTTCTCCTGCAGTCTGAAATTGTAGTGTACCCGTCTTACAAGTTTGTTACTTAGTTTGCCTGTTTAATATAAAGACTCAACTTTTATATTTAAGCCTAAATATTAATCAGCCTAATTGCTGGTATGAGTATCCGACAGCTCTGAGGTAACTGGCATCTGTCTTCCACAAGATGTGCCACAAAACAATTAATTGTGTAGATTGAAAAGATCCAAATAGTTGTCTTATTTTGGCTGACGTGTGGCTGCTACTGATTGTTTTTTTGTTTTGTTATAGCAGCTGGTTTTATTGGTATGTTTGACTGCGTAATACTGTACTGGGATCTCCACTAAGTGGCAGCGTAACCTTGTCCATAAAAAATGTGTTATTGTAAAGTGAAGTACTGACCACTAACCACCAAGTCACTCTTGTTGGTTTCTAATATTGACAATATTTACTTAGTTCATTCAGTCAACAGAACAAAACAAAGAACCTCTAAGAAAGAAATGCAATAAGTGGCCTATTATAAGTCTAGAAGAACAACTGAAATAGGATATGCAGTGTAATCACATATATAACATTATCTAACCCAACAGTACTAATTTGCCTTCAGGGCTTTTTCTCAGAAATTATTTTATTAGCAAGTTCTTGGATGTATTGTGCAAGTGACTCAATAAGTGGAACTTCTGTTACACTGCAAAACAATCCTGTTGGTATTATTTTTAATAATGTTTGAAGAATCAACACTTAAAATTGGTGAAACCAAATGTCATCTTGGAGCTGCTTAAACTATTTCACTTAGCTTCTCTCTTATAGTCTCTCTTTAAAAAAACAACAAAGCAGTCTGTCAATAGGCCCCCTCTCTGAGTACAACTGTGTCAAAACATTATCATGCCAACAACATGGTGACTTGTTCACTAAATTTGATGGCTTTTCAGACCCTCCTAGCAACTGTTTTTCTAAAAATGTCTAGTGGTGATGCAGTCCATGGTTCATCTACCAACAGTGCCAGGGTCTCCTCTTACCCCCCTGTTTGCGCTGTGTGGATGGAGTCAATAAGTGAATGTGTGTGAAAGTAAGCTCACTGCTGTAGTGGGAGTTCATTATGGTCAACTAGAAACTTGCTGATTTCCCCCCACCCACACACTTGAAATTATGGTACCTAACATACGTATTTTTTTTTTCTTCTTCTCCCTTTTAGTTATCTTCATGCGAAGAACATAATTCATCGAGATCTGAAATCAAACAGTATCCTTGTATAGACGAGTGGTAGACTTTTACTACTTAAGTATGTTGATGTTTGTGGTTGCTGTAGACTGACTGGTAACCACATGAAGAAATTTTAGCACCATGGTTTGAAACTTGCAAATGGTTGACCACAAATAAAATTTCAAAAGGCATAAATGTATAGAATTCAAAGTTTTAGGACAAAGTTATATTTCCGCTTTGAAAATGTTGAACCCTTCATTGAATGATCAATATAAGACACCATGCTATGTTTTTACTCAGTTCCATACTAATTATATGAAAATGTTCACTAGCTTTTTGTTGCAGTATTTCCTGATCTCTGCTGCTAGATATTTTTCTCCATGAAGGCTGGACTGTTAAGATTGGTGACTTTGGCTTGGCTACAGTGAAGTCACGGTGGAGTGGTTCTCAACAGGTAGAGCAGCCCAGTGGATCCATTCTCTGGATGGTAAGTATCTTTGTTTTACCAGCCCTCCAGTGCAGCATATGTGTTAGGTCCTGTCAGGAAGCTGTTTGTGACTGAGTAGATAGATGGACAGCAGATGAAACAGCAGTTAAGTAGTGTGTAGAAAAACTGTCTCTTGTGACTTGCATCATATGATTGGCCTCTGATTGTCTTTTATGGAGACCACCAAAAGGAGCTGTAAAAGGAGCATCCTCAAAGTATATGGAATGGATGTTGACCGGTAAATTCAGTGGCTGACCAATTGAAATGCCCTTAAGTTTTGTGAAGACAGTTTAAGTATGTTGGCACAGATAAAAGTGAGATGTAACATCCACATTGACAGTTCAATCAGCATAACCAGTAATACTTCATTTACTGGGTGATTTCTGGAATGTTATTTCTCACTGGAAGTTTCCACTGTTGTCTTCTTGTTCTTTTTTGCCTCAGGCTCCTGAAGTAATCCGAATGCAGGACAGCAACCCATATACGTTCCAGTCTGATGTATACGGCTATGGAGTAGTGCTGTTTGAGCTGATGTCAGGGACCCTGCCTTACTCCAATATCAACAACAGAGACCAGGTTCCATGACACTACACTCCTCTTTATGTATAATGATGTTTATGCAGCAGTTTGAAGACTACTGTCAGATTAATCCAACTATGGAAATCTAAGCTTTCTTAAATTTTGCCATACAATTAGCAAATATTCATTTGGCCTTTCAAGCTTAATTTAACTAAAATGGTGGATTGATTTTCTAGAAGTTGCCACTTTGTTCACTGTTGATTGATTATTTGACAAATTGTTTCAACTCTAATTTCAACTTCTATACATCAATAACATACATGGAACATGGGCCTTGGTATATATTGTCCTGAATTAAATGTAGAGCAAGTGGAAATATTGCCCTAAGGATGGTAGATAGAAAGTTAAGATTAATCCTTTACAACCAGGAAGGTCTTTTCCAAATGGCAATCCATCCCCAAAGTGCTTCACTAACTGACCAACATATGGCTTCGTCATGCTATAGATGGCTTTCTCATAATCGCCAGCTGTGGAAACTTGGAAAGGCGTGAAAACTTGGTGGCAAACATTGCAAACCCTTTATCGTTGTGTTGTGTTACTCAAGTTTAAGCTAATTACTGGCATTATAGCCCTACGTGAATTGTACTGACAGATCTAGCAACTGTCCCCTCATTCTTTTCCTTTTCAGATAATCTTTATGGTTGGACGCGGTTTCTTGTCTCCAGACCTCAGCAAGCTGTATAGTACCTCACCCAAGTCAATGAAAAGGCTTATCATTGATTGCCTGAAGTTCAAATGTGACGAGAGACCCTTGTTTCCACAGGTGAGGAGTGTGTAGGTTACACCTGGGCTGACACGTATCCTACAAATACAGCATACAACACACTAATCTGGGCCCAAAAATCTGTATCTTTATGCAATATAAATTCAACAAATCTCTCTCAGTGCTTATTATTATTAACTGTTTCCTTGACACTATTGGTCAGGGTTAGTATTAAAAATAGGGCTGTGGATTGATTGAAATACTTAATTGGGATTAATCGCATGATTATCCATAGTTAGCTCGCAGTTAATCCCAAATTGATCACACATTTTTTTATGCTTTAAATATACCTTAAAGGGATATTTTCAAAGTTTTTAATATTCTTATCAACATGGGAGTGGACGAATATGCTTGTATGTTTAATATTATTTCAACAATCCAAAAGAATGATAAGTACTGTCCAAAATATTCTCCAGAATAACCTAAAAGGTACTGCATGCTCAATAAATATGCCGAAAGGATAACATGGTAAACTCAAGCCCAACAAGCAGCAACACATGGGCATGACCTGAATTTTTAAAATTTAATTTATTTATATAATACTTTTCAAAACATATGTTACAAAGTGTTTTGCAAATCAGCAAAATTAAACGTACACAATGGATCAGCAATCTGGATTTATGCACCAGCTTGGTGTTTAAAACCAACTGTATAAAATAAAATATAAGTATAAACATGACATAAAAAAACATAATGGATTAAAACTTAAATGAAATCAGGAAAAGCCTTCTGATAAAAATGTTTTAAGAAGTGATTTTAAGGAGAGCTCAAAATCAGCCAACCTGATTTTCTTAGGCAGGTCATTCCAAAGTTCTGTGGCCCAGACTGAAAATGCTCTGTCCCCTTCTGTTTTCATACGAATGCTAGGAATGGGGAAAAACACCTTTGCCCAAGGATTGTAAAGTGTGTGAATGTTTGTATGGTATTAAAAGGTCAGCAATGAAGAGACAGAGACCGTTGAGTGCTTTAAATGTAATCAATAAAATCTTAACATCAATCCAAAAGTGTATTGGCAGCCAGTGTAAAGATGCCAAAACGTGTAATGTGATCATGTTTCTTAGTTCTGGTTAAAGCCTTGCAGCAGAGTTCTGTACCATCTGCAGGTGGTCCTGAGATTTTTGATTAAGACAGGTTCAAATGACTGTTACAGTAATACAGAGGTGAGGAAATAGAAGCATGTAAAACTGTCTCTGTGTCGTAAAAGGTTAAAAAAGACTTTATTTTTTAGATATTTCTGAGGCAATAAAAAAATGATTGTAGAAGTTTTGTGGTGTCCTGCAAAGTTTATATTACTATCAAATAGATGCCAAGGTTTCTAGCAGCAGGCTTGATGCAATCCACTAAGGGCCCTGCAGGTGGCAGAATCTGTTTTGCTGCCTGCTGAGACCCAATAGCTAGGACTTCATTTTTAGTTGAATTCAGCAGAAGGAAATTTACTTACATCCAGTTTTTTACATCAGTCGTACAGTCATGTAAAGCACTCAACTTCCAAGGTTCAGTGGCTTTAGCGGGCAGGCATAGTTGCACGTCATTAGCATAAAAATTAGACAAGACACCATGTCTTTGTATTGTGTGCCCCAGGGGAAGCATGTACAAAGAATATAAAATTGGTCCTGACACCAAACCCTTGGGCACAGTGTACTTAACTGTAGAAAATGACAACATGAGTTGTTTGCTACCACACAAAACCTTCTATTTTTAAGGTAAGATGAAAACCAGTCTAAAACTGAAAATGATTCAAAGCTAGTCAGCACTACAGATTGCCAGGGTTAGTAGCATTGTTTGAAAGTAGAATTTGTTGTGTGCATCACATACACTGTAAGCTATGTAGGAACGTTACATTTGTTGCAAAAGTAATGCCATTTTGTTAGCAGGCTAATAAGGCTAATCACCAGCACTGACCTATCTGACACAGCAGGCCAACTGCAGATTCACTTTGGTTAATAAAAGACTTTGGTTTGCTCTGCATTTCATATATTACACACTACCTCTGTCTCACACTGACAGTTCCCCTCACTTTTGGGTTTCTTTTATCAGATCCTGGTAGCCATTGAGCAGGTTCAAGACCTACTGCCAAAAATTGAGCGGAGTCGCTCGGAGCCATCACTCCATCGGGCCGTCCATGCAGAGGACCTGAACCCTCTCCTGTTGCATACCACCAGGTTGATGCCCCTCTAAGCTCCTGACACCACAGGGCAGAGAGGCCGCCACCCTGTCTAGAACCACAGCATTCTCGTGCCTCAGAGAGGACACAGGTTGACTGTCCTGATGGACCGCGATTCCCAACTCACTCCTCGCCCCTGCAGAGATCTGAAGCTGCAGCACTCAGTGCAAAAATCTGTTTCTGCAAAATAATCTTCACACATTCTTTAGCCTGATAGTGACTCTTCTTTTCCATTTAACAAAGACAAAGATCTGCTCAGTAAGTGAAATAATTGTCTACTGTATCTAGGAGTTTGTTAAAATGGTCAGTCCACTTGAAAGAAGCCATCAAACTGCTTGACTAGCGTTAGATATTTTGACCTTTTTGGATATTTTCAAATTTTTGAGGAAACATAAAATTAGACATGTTTGCACATACAAAACTGTGTCACCCAGTTTCAGTGGTGAAATAGTCTTATCTAGACCATTAGAGAAACACTGTGTTCACAGCCAAAAAATTACATCAGCCATCATGGTGGAGCTGCTGCTTCATTTCACTCGATTAGGTCATACACTTGCTCAGTTGATATGCGTCCTTTTCAGTCTAATGCACTGTAAATGGGATTGGAGATCTGAGATGTGAAACTAGAGATTTTAGAACAAACTGAGTGCCAGTTTGAGAGTGTTTTGTAACAGATAAGACATTTTGGCTTAACACAGCCCCATCTTCTACTGCCTTTTGCAAATATTTTGCTGTTAGTTTAGATTAGTGATGGAAATGAGTGTTCATACAACCCTGATTCCAAAAAGAAAGTTGGGATGCTGTGTACAACATAAATAAAACGGAATTTGATAATTTTCTAATCTTATTGGTATATACTCAATTGATAAAAGTGCAAAGACATATATGCAGTATTTTACCTCAGCCTCACTGAATTTTATAAATATATGCTTCTGAATTTGATGCTAGCAACGTGTCTTAACCAAGTTGGATGAGGGGCGAAAAAAGACAGCATCACGCTTAGGTATGAAAGGAGCATCCTAGAAAGGCTCAGTTGTTCACAAGGAAGGATGGGGTGAAGGTAACCACAAACAGGATTGGATAAAGGATCTTACTGCATGGGCTCAGGAACACTTCTTAAATCTGTATCAGTACAGGGGGGGGGGCAAAATATTGCATTCTGTTTGTAGTATGTTTTACAGAGTCCTAACTTTTTGAGAATTGGGGTCGTACAAAATTTACTTCAACAGGAGCCCAAACAGGAGGAGGCAAGGGAAGAGAAGTTTTTAGCCATTAGTAGCCAAGAAACATTTGTCTACGCACAAAGTGTCTAAATCTTTGTTGAAATTATCACTTCCATAGAATTGTTAAGATCCCAGAATAAGTTATTTAATTTGGATTGAAGTCCCCAAGAAGGGGCTTAACTGTCTTTCAAATCACGAAGCTAATCTTGGATTCAAGTTTCCATTGTTGCAATGGCATAAAAAGGTGGAGATCTAACAGAGTATTGGACATGTGTATAATGAACATCTTAATCAGCAGGACCTTGCAGAATAAGTTATAGATCCAAGACAAAATATTTTTTTATTATGCATTTACATTCACTTATTCTTCTAAATTTTAAAAGCATATAGCTGGAGATCAGTACAGCAGGCAACAAGTTCAAGACATCGATTAGCAAAACAACTAGCACAATATTTCCAATGTTTTGATGTGGATGAGAATTACAGTGTAATGATAGATCAGGTCCAGGACTTTTAAATCACAGCTTAGTATTCAACTACATAAACTGCAACATTTCATTTTTGCCTAAAATTAATTCAGCCCATTGTCCTTCTCCAATACACCCCTGACAAAAACATATTCACATGTGCTTAGAAGAATTTCTAACTAGAGGACTCAGTTAAATTCAAAATATTCCCAAAGAACTTTAACCAAGTGAGGTCTTGACTAATTTCTTTGATGAGTTTTATCAGAACGTCCTCATACTCAAGATTGCAGACAAGCTGACTTTTAAATGAGTTGTTTTCCTTACAGCCAGCCTCCTTTAGCCCACTGAGGAGCTGACAGACCTTAGTAGGTTGAACTCTTGAAGTATACTGATAGCTGTATCACTACAACATTTAATAAGTGTATGATCAGGATTTTTTCTGGGGGGTTTTTCTGCACCTCGGAGACATGGCATACTGATATAAGAGTGTGCTGTCATGCAGGAGGCTTCAAGTCTGTCAAAGTTTAGTCTAAAAACATAAAATTTTAATGCTCCCAAATGCTGCACCATGGATCAGCCTCCGGTTGATATTTCACAAATACCTGCCCACACGCATGCACTTAGAACTATTACTGTTGCTGTTAGTGATGCATTAACACTGACAGTAAATAGATCAATGAGTCACTTCAGTGTGAATGCACTGTGGAAGATATAAGTCTCATTTATGTTTTGCAAGTGCTTAGAAGTTCACTATGCTGCAGAATGAACAAGGCTGTGAGACTTGTTTTCAGACAAATCTTACAAAATGTTTGCTACAAACAGCCTCAACAACAGGCAGGATGGAAACATGCCACTACTACACAAATCTCTCTTAATAATTATCTGTAATCTTGATACAAGGAGTAGAATATGTTGGTGATTACATGCCTTTTAGGACAGTCACTCTTTGAAGGCATTCATATTTTTGATAGGACACAGTGTTTTTAAACTTTGAAGGATTAATAAGACAGCTTAAAGAGATGTTACGGAAGTTTTTTACTCAACCAAAAACTACGAGAAGTGGGCATGGTTGTCAGACTGTCCTTTTTGGAAAATAAAACATAAAATTTGTTTGACTCTATTTACCTCCGATCCCACTTTCAGAATTAGAGTGTCAGGTGTTAAAGATGATTGGACAAGCTCCTTATTTAAAGCATTATGAGCAACATGTTCTTGGTGCCAGCTGGCACTTTGTTAATTAGCAGCTTGTTAATGAATTGGTGTTTTGCATCGACTCCAAAAAGTAATGTGATCATTCTCATATTATCGGATAGAACCTGGGGTTGCTCTCTAACATACTGTAGATGAGCACAAAACTCAAAGAGGCTATCACTGCAAACTTCAGTAACTAAATTAACTTAGATTTGCCAAGGAGGAAGCATGAAAGCCTGTTGATAGCAGGGATAGCACAGTACTCCAGTGTGGACTAGGAAGTTTACTTGCTAGTTTTCTGGATGTTTTGATATATATTGTGTGTGTGGGCTTGTTAAAAACCTTTAGTGTCATCATAATGGAGTAGCAACCCAAACAGTTTCCCTGCCTTTAGCACAGTGTATATTGAGATAGGAAATGCTAAAAGAAAATCTGCATGAACAATGAAAACTTAACTCACTACAAGCATTGAGACTATTGATCTCGTTGTTCACTGTCCAGACAGTGACCTGTTGATCATGTTGCTCACAGGAAACATCCATTGCTGAGGTGTTTAAAGCTTCATATTGCAGTATATTTCAAATTAATGCTGATGTTTACTAACTGTAGAAAATATGCATAGAACAAGCTGCCTTACATAACAACTAGAAGTGGATCTGTAATGGTGTGGTAATCTCTGGCATGGATGTTACAGTTGAGAGTTCTGTGTTCCTGCTGCATTATGAGCATATGTTGAAATTCAGAAGCCCTCAGCAGTCTGCATCTTTCATGAATTATAAACCTGATCCAGTGGAAAGCACTGTACAACAATGTAGAACCATCAAAAGAGTACATGGTGCGTGGACTATGGGCAAGCATGTCTTTATTTGAGCCAAGCCTACAGCTGCTTCTCCTTTCTGCTTCTTATAGCCCCTAATCTATTACACCATAAAAAAGCTTAAAATCTCTTGAAAGGTTTTCTCTCATTAGCTCGTCCAATATTGACGTTAAGGATTTTTGGGGAGGTTCCGGCTCATTGATATTCAAGTAAGCAGATGTCTGTTGTATGTCCCTAAAATTCTTTAAAAAATCCCTTGCCTTGTAAGCCATAATATTAATGTCAGGTTGTTTTGAAACACACAATATGCAGTGTAGCAACATCATCTGCAGGAGTATTCTCAGTTTTGTTTAAACTAGCTTTCTGCCAGTCAGTCAGTGCAATTAGTCTCCTAAATGACAATAGTAATGTTGAACAAATAATAAATTGGGATTGGAGTTATGAGATTTGTTAAATAGATAATGATGTTGTTTTTGATTCCACTGAATGAAAATTGCTCCAAAATAAAACAATCTCAGCGTTCAGCTTAGTAGTAAAAAGAAAGAAAAAGGTTTGGATCTATACTATCAGACCTAATGCTACTCTTTTCATTTCATATATAGTAAACTTTGAGATACTAATTATTGGAATCATTCCTAATGTATGCGTCAATAGTGATACCCATCTTAGAAGACAACACTAAAAAAGATGGGAAACAATACTCTAGCCCTCAACTTGACAGAAAACTAGTTTAGTCAAAACTAATGAGGCATAACTTTCAAAGTAACTTCCTCTTGAGTATCATTTCCCCCCCATTAAGTTTACGAGTAGGACTTTCCCATAAATGTGCTGGCCTGTCTTGGGAACTTGGGATGTCAGCCCAGTATTGGATTCACAGCACTGTGTAGATGACTGTGTCTCTACCCTAATAACACTCATGTCTTCTGACGATTTTTAATTTTGTTGCAATGTATGTACAGCTCTTCCTTCCTACGGTCGGCAAGACATTGCGTGTGTCCACTTGGAGACACTTCCAATTCGCAATGGTCCTATTCTGTTGAGGGTCCATCTCAGCCACAAGTTGCCAATGGAAAAGCCCTAAATGTTTCTTGCCTAGCCTTGCTTGACTGTTTTTTATTCAGTGAGATTAGTCTGTAGGGAGGACAAAATAATTGGCAATAAATCTACAACTGGCCAAACAAAGATACTTGGACTACTCTTTGATCTAACTGTAAAAAACTTTTAGCACAGAACTGTGGATTTTTTCTCATTCCTTCTCTTAAGTTGCATGATTATAATGACATCATATTACATTTTAAAGGAGAGGTGGAGTGACAACAGCAAAAAATTACATTTTCAATATCGCATGTAAGAATTGTAGTAAGAGACTCAAGGAAAGAGTAAGCCTAACCTCATTAATCTCTAATGTCACTAGTATCTATAATAGAGACAGGCAAAGAATTAATGTGTAATTTAAAGCTAAAATTGCCCTTGTTTTGGCTTGATTGTTAGTTGAAAGCAATTAATAAGAGAAGGAAGGGCTATAAAGGGGTTAAGCTACACAGAGTTCATTGCTCTAGAGCATAATCAGTAATATTGGAAGAATTAACTTCTTGATGTCAATGAGTCATAGAAAATTTACTGTCACACGAGTGTAAATTGACCAGCAGCAGCTGCAAGGGCAATGCTTCAGGTGGTGTTTGGTGTTTTGTGAACTGACCTTTTTTATCTGCCTATTGTATATGATGTAAGTAAGCGTTAAGTAAAACCAATTGTAATGTTTGTTTCAGACGTTAAAACCTTGATATTTTAATGTTGTGAAAGTTGGGGCTGGGTACCCTAACGGTTCTTACTCATTCCAGTTTTATCATTGGATCGTGGTCACGGGGATGTTGGTTTTACCAACAAGGGTCGGGGTGGGGATCAGCAAACCAGGGTTGGGAAAGACTTTGTTCCTGTCTTTCTCTTATTTATTGATGTCATTGCGGATGTTCTCATCTGCGACCAAGGCTCTATGAGATGGTTTAAATGTTTACAGAGAGAGTTCACTCTTTGCAACATTCATGTCATTTCGGGGCGCTCTCGCTAACAAGAATGTCTCTAGGCACGGTACTGTCTGCCCCTTCAAATGACTTATTCTGACATCGTCTCGTGCAGGGGCATTTGTAATGGCTTGTATTTAAACATTTTGAGCTCGAACTAGGTATCAAACTTTTTAGCAATATTTTTTCATAGGTTTTCACTACAATAGCATTTGTTAATTGCAACACATCAAATTACTGTAAAAGTTAGTTGTTATACGGTGGGCAGCGTGTTGAACTTGAGCGTGTCCTGTGATATACAAGTGTAAGTATTTGAATGGCCTGCTGAATGAAACAAACCCCTCTTTTCTAAGTTAGCTGCTTTTTATAACCTTTCAGCAATAGCAAGGATAGAATGTCGTCTAAATTTTCATAACACAAGATCAGGAGTGCATTTCAAAGATGTCACACCAGGTTTCCTGTGAATCAGTGTCTGTAGCGTATCTCTCCTAGGAGGGGCTCAGTGTAGTGGAGGACTCTCTTATTTCCCTGTTCAGGCAGGATATCAAATTAATTTTGCTCAGCTTTGTGTTAGTGTGGGGTTTCCCAAAGAGGACTGTGTTTATCTGGTTACTAATAGAAGATGGAACAAGTGCCACAGTTACTGTAAATTCCTGTTAAAATGGAGCTGAACAGTTAAATGACACAAACAAGATACTGTGCTGCCTGCATCAGAGGGGGAAACCAGACTTAACACAGCTTTTTGTTTCAGAGAGAAGATGAGAGAGCTGTATCAATAGTTTTTCTTTTGTTTTCTTTTCATATCTCTAGGTGAATTGCAATACTTGTGTTTATAGTTTCTGAGGTGTCAGGGGTGTTCAGTTTGCAATAAATGGTATATTCTGCTGTGTACAGTTACATTTTTTTTTAATTACAAAAATTGTACTTGTTTCTATTTTTGTGTGATGGTTTCAAAAAGAACAAATTTATTTTAAAGTGTAAAGGAAATCTTAGTATTTTTTTAGTTTTTTTGTCTTAAAATATTGATGCAGGATTTATTCTTTAAATAAATTTCATGTGTTACTTGCACTTGTTTTCAGCTTTTTGAACATTCCTCCCTGTCTCACTTCCAAGTTTTTTTGAGATAAGAAATGTTGGCTTTTGTTTTGGTTTCTTGTCAGACTTTGTAATTGTCCTCAAAAATTGAAAATCTAAAACATTTATACTGTGGGGTTCAATTTTCTCTGCATCTTATATAACAAGATTTAAAGAAACACAAGTGCCAGAATGACAAAGAGCTAACTGATGGTAAAAGCACGTCAAAAGAGGAAGTGGTTAAATTTAACACAAACTACAGATCAGTGAGCCTCAAACTTTACACAGGAAATGCTGATCACATGAAACAAGATAGTTAAAATAAAGCAACAGCTGTAGTACTTTAAATGAAACCACAATGTTTTATTGAATTTTGAAAGTTTGTTGACTATATTAAGACTGGATATGTTACTTTTACAAGAAAAGCTGATTTTTCTTAATTATTTCCTTGACAATTAAGACATAACAACAACAACATAGCTAGAAACTCAGCAACAAGCAAGTCAAATACAAAACAGCTTTCAATAGGCACAGCTGAAATAGCAATTTACATCAATTGATCACTTAAATGCTGAAGTTTAGAGTTGACATCTGAAATATTTTATTGGTCTGTTTTCTAGTTTAAATTTAAGAATATTTTGAGATTATGAAAATTCAGAGCTTATTAAAATCAAAACTGTCTCAATAGTTTTCTTATTTTAAATAAGCTTTTTTTTCCCCCTAGAATCCCCCCATGCCTTCTCTAACCTTCAGCAAGAACAGAACTGTACAAAAATATTCACTCTAAAATATGTAGATAAACCATATGTAGTTGCAGAGAATATGGTCTATAACTTGTAGCCCAGTCCAGATCTGCTGATGTGGCAGAAGAGTGTCATGGCGAAACACATTCCCAAGACCTGTCAACAAACAAGACAGTCAAACTTGTTGCCTGATGTTTGTCAGAGAAAAGAGCATGGCTGCATCCTAACAGCTGTTGAAAAATTCAATATTTGAGGTCATTTTTTTTGTTTTTAAACTATTTTTGGAATCAAAATCCATTCATTTAAATTCCTCAAAGGGTCTGTTTATTTTTAGGTCATAAAATAGTTTTCTACATTTTTTTTGTGTAAAGCTAAGAGTTTTAGTCAGATTTTGTTTTATTGGAGAGATTGGTTAGGCTAATAAAATGGTAGTATAAACTATAAAAGGCCCTTTAAGAGCACAGCAAGCTGAAGTAACATCAACATGTCACGTGTATCAAAAAAAGGTACAACATGTACATACATTTTATTTTAGTGTTAGAATAGTGCACAACATTATGCCCTCAAAGAAATCCTACTTTGAATACACACTTTCTACTGACAATCCCTCAGTGTAATGCATCACATTTTATGAATGCAAAGCTAAAGTAATGTAACACAAGAATCCTCATGAGTGTCCAAAATCTCAATTTGCTAACGATGAAGGACTCATTACTTTTCTTATGATATATGGCAAGTTGTGACAAAGTAATTGACATAGTGAATTCAGAGACAGCTATTGCCATTGTGTTAAGTTGGAAATGATTACATGTTGGCGAATGGTTGCCTAACCACAATTTAATTTTGATTTGGGGTTTTTTGCCACCTAATAAAAGGAAATCCGTCATGTGGAAAATGCCTGGGTCTTCAGTAGGCAAATGCTTCAGAAGGGTTTCTAGTAAGTCAGCTGCTGACAAACACTATTTGCTCTTTGTTTGGTTTATTAGAGCTATTTAGCTCTAAGCAGCTGTTGCTACTGCTGTAAACAAGGTTGACAGTAGCGTTATTGGGGGGCAGCTAAATGGCAAAAAAAATCTGCAAGCTGTACTGAGCTTTGATGTTCTGTAGTTATTAATATAGACTGACATACATTAGTCACTCATTCTCTGTAATAACTTTTATTTACAGACTACCACTTCCTCTGGTTCATTCTGCAACACTCCCACAACGCACAATTTGTGTGTTAACATTTATAAATCGGAGTTAACAAACACTATTTTCTTTGCTGTTTGGTGATGATGTTTAGGTATTTTAATATGATACATATTATTTCATCACTTTACCTCAACAATGCAGAGGACAATGACAGAAATTCCAGTGGTCAGGAAATTGTCTTCAAACCAATCCTTTAGCGCGTCCACGCAGCCCTGCAAACATAGAGTGCAAAGTTGAAGTTACCTGCTATAAATATTCACATGCAATAATAAAGCAGCTACTGTATTTGGCATTTCAGAAACATGACACTAAACTGGACTTTGTCAAATCAAGCCTGAATCCAAGCTGTTCACTCGGGCTTCACTATGCCTACCTTTAGAAAGTACTTGGGCATCTGGTCGTCACATTGTTTAATGCAGCAAGATGGAGGCACTTTGTCTCCCCAGTCGGTTGCATTATAGACTCCACAGCACTTAAACTGAAATAAATCATTCACAAGAAAATATGCTTATGTATTTCACAACAGCTGACTGAGTTTACTTTCTGTATGTGTGTGTTTTTGTTAACATCTGTCTTTTGTCAGTTGTGTCACTTTATAAACTGTCGTCAGTCTGTCTCTGCTCTGATACGCTTACCTGTTTTTGAACCAGATCCCACTCATTCATCACATCAGTTGAACTGTCATTCTTTGCCTTTTTCAAGCCTTCCTTGAGACCTTCTCTCACCATTGAGGCAATCTAAATAGTGAGGAGAAATTTGCAGAGTATACATACTGTATATGTGTTTTTTTTCATAAACACAGAGTACATACAGAATATGGATGGATGTTACCCTACCTGATCCTCATACATGAGTAGCATGCATGCTGCAGCCAGCTCCACAAGCATCAGGAGGAACAGCAGTATGAAGAACTGTCGACACAGCACATTTCACAACAGCCTGTTTTATTTTTACTTTTTGAAACGCAATCAAATAAACAAAGCACTAAACATATAATTTACAGAAATTCAAGGAAACTTCTGGATTACATAAATTTTGTACTGTCTTAGTTTTTGAGTTGGCGTTGTTCTCACTAAGCTCATTCCGGAGACCTTCAAATGAAACAGCAGGACTCAAAATACTGTAAAAACTACTAGCAATCAAACGACTGCACAGAGCTAAGGAGAAATTTGTTTTTCTGTAATTTTTGTTTGTTGTAGTGATGTTGCCTCTGTGTAACATTAATGTACTCTATACTTATTGAAAACATGGCAAAAGGCAAGGAAATAAGACACAAACTGTAATTAATCTATAGCAGCATTTAATTATTTTATCTCTTATAATCATCTATTATCATATGAGGTTTCAGTAGTGCAGGTTTTTAGATCTTTTTCTCCAAATACAACTGAGATGGACTGAGTTTCTTATGTTAAATTTCATTACAAAGGTAGGAGAGCTTATTGCATATCAGACACACAGATGGCACACAAGATGTGTGTTTCTGTAACATTTTCCCTCAATTGCTGAGGCACTCGTGGTGCCACCCAATGACACCAAATTTAAAACCATTAGGCAAAACAATGTCATACATGTTCCACTGACGTCCTTTACCAGCAGCTTAGCTTTTACTTTTTTAAACACAAATGTGTGTGTCATACCGTCAGAAGCAGACACCGGTTCTCCTTTAGAGCACCCAGGAAGCCCAGGAACGACACGCAAGTGATGATGATGCCACTGATCAGCAGCATGCTGGCTGAGTTGAAGCCGGAAAAGGATGGGATGAGTAAGGTCAACTTGAAGGTCACCATGATGTACACACCAAGACCCAGCACAACGGCGCCACATATCTAACAAGAGGACAGGTAGACTGTGGTCAGATCCTGCCACACGTCTCACACACTCATCACAAACACATTCAGCTGTTTCTCAGCCATCACAGCAAGTAGTGGGTCAGCGTCTGGCACAGGGGCATTTCCTTTCCTGTGGTGTAATGTAATCCATACTTAAGTATTTTTACTCAGTTACATAAACAACAGTGTTTTTAATTTGTCTATTACAGGTGAAGTCATACAAAACAAACAATCAATGAGATTATAAAATAGAAATATGTTCCTGTTAGTTAATCCATCTGACAGTACAGTACACACCTTCAACTCACAAGCTTCCTCTAACATATGACTCTCCATAATAAAAATCTAATCATACTGTATGTGGATAATAATACATGCAATTTATCCAGCATTGGCCGATTGCTAACTAGTATTGCTAACACTCAACTAAAGCAAGTGGTACAGGTGTAAGGATACTTATGAAATCATTATTTCTGTGTTATTAGCTGAGTGAAAGTAATGTTATACCCACTGGCAACTGTGGGAGAGACCCCTGGTTTATTAAAAAAATACCATAAAGAGCTCTGATTACAACGTGGATGACTGCGACATACGTACAAAACAAAGGAAGTTGGCGACACACATGGTGAACTTTAAACACTTGAGACAGCCTTGAGCCATTCTGTAATACTTCTGATCAGACCTGTAACAGAAACAACCAAGAAAATATTATGTAGGCTTGTTTCTAATATGAGCAGAGGAGGTCAAAGAAATTTTAAACTGGCACTCAAAAGGAGCAGAACTTTTGTTTGTTTGTGTGTGTGTGAGTGTGTGTGTGAGGGATTGTGTGTCTTAACGCTGACAAAATGGTCATGGTCACACTGTAGGCAAGACATGCTGACACATCTCACTTCCTGTTTCTTCTTAGTTTTCAAGCAGAGAGTCTATGTGAAATATGTTTCTTCGTCTTATTGAATATGACGTGAATACATTGTGGTTTTTTTGCTGGTTACATCACAGGGTTTTGTCCCTTCGTGGAAATATCACAAAATCTAAATTAAATACAATCGAAACTATCGCCACGATGGATGTGAGCATATATATCATTACTTTAATCAAAAACATCAAACTGTTGATCAGATTATAACTGGATGAATGATGAATAAAGATATTACAATATATACCTTTGCTACTACTTAATCGCCATTACAAAACTACAGCGGCCATATTTTATTATTCATTACGGTACATTTTTACATAAGTGGCATTCACAGTTAGACCATGACTACTAATTCACTTTTTTGTCCTTTTTTTTTTAAAGTTTATTCGTAGGTATAACATTGACACTATTCTACTTTATTAAGGAAAAAGCAAAAGAGAAACATGATCTGTATAATACTAAAACTTAAACAAATTGGTTCAGACACTCATAACAGACAAATAAAAAATAGGAAACAAAGTTTAGTTCTAAAGTTCTTACCTGTTTTGGTGAATAATCAGCTCTTCTGAGTTTTCAGCCTTGTGTTTAGTGAACTCTGCTGTTGCTTACACTTCCTCTTCTCGCAGGACTGAGAGCATGCAGTGCTTCATGGTGTTCTCACCACCTCCTTCACACTTCCTCTTTGTCAACATTAGCAACATGGAAAATATATGACTGAGAAAGTGCTGTGGGGAACAAACTAAAATAACAGCAGGGACAGAAAATGCATGTCGCAGTCTGTCATATTTATACTTAGACAAGATGTACATTCTGTAAAAAAAAAAAAAAACACTCTACAACAGTCTAACTGCAGTCAAGAGCTGAAAACAATAAGTAATAGGGATTATGAACATTTATCAGAGAAGAACCTTATCAATGTCAACTTATATTTGAAAATAAAGTTCTGTTGAACTTCTCTGGCACATTTAAATAGACAGAGATTAAAGAATGATGAGTTAGTCACTAGACTGTAGTGTGATAGAAACCCTGAGCTCCCCTGATCAGTGAGTTTCACTGTGAGATGAGAGCCACGCCTCATGAACCATAGGGTGGGGCTCCCACTCTGGTCCACAGATTCTGGTTTCAGACTGAGGTACCTGTGAAAATCAGCTGTACTAGTAAATGAAGTACAGCAGCCTGTTTGATTAAAAACAGGGTGTTTTACTTTTCTGCAAGTTGTGCAAAGTGATTAAGTAACACAGATGTACAGGAAATACACAGATATCTAAAACTTGTCA
>JAPZDZ010000022.1:939062-949143 GCA_029783805.1 Acanthurus tennentii
GCCGTCATTTGGATTCTTGTCTTGTGTTTCAACTGTCAAAATGATTGTGGCAGAGGTGGGATATAGTCAAAATTTCTGTTCTGTTTCTCTGTTCTGTTAAATGAAGTCAAGTTCTGGTGCAAGATCAAAAAGTGCCAAATCAAGTCCAAAGTCTTGGAATTTTAATTGGAGAGCAAAATGTAAATAAAAAAATAAAAATTAAAAAAAAGTAAATATTCTTTCCCTTATTAAATTAATTCCTTTTTATATTCTAAGTGACATAATTCTTGCTGGAATTTGAAAACATTTTATCATATCTGATTTTAGTTTAAAAAAACACAATATTGAAAGTTTAATTTCAGTCTTTTGCAAAGGACTTAATGCTACTAGCCATAACTAAGAAAATGTGCTGTTCAAAAAGTCTGACATATACCAAGGAGAGAAAGTAATGGTCTGCTAAATAAAGTCTGACTTAGTCCAAGTCACATGGCTGAACAACCACTTTAGGGTTTTGTTATGTGTAGTTTTTTTTTTTTAATTTATCATGTGCATAAAACACAGAGATGCTGATGAATATGTTGCAGTTCTAGGTGCGTATTTCTAGATATGAGAAATACTTTAAATAAAAAAAAATCAGTAGTGTTAATTTCTGTGCATAGCCCTGCCCATTAAGGGTTTAATCCTACAATATTTAAGAGAAGAGATGCGCTAATCACTGAGTCACCATGCTAACTGTCTGCTGGTCCCTTGTGTAAGTGTAAGCTTACTAGAAGAGCTGGTACAGATGACATCCTTATATATGGCAAAAAAAAACCCCAAATGAGATAAAACTACTAATAAAGACAAGGTAATTGACATTTACTTAAATTAAGTCAAATCATCTTTGCAGGGTCAGCACTACTTAATTCAATCCATTCTTTTTGCGGTGCTGAGGAGAGCCTCTTCCTTCATAAACCCAATTACTTCTTGAACATGAATGATATGACTCAACAGTGCAGTTTCTGGCTTTGTGGTGGCCTCTAACATGGGGACAAGGCTTTGCTTCCCGGGCTCTATGAGGACATGATGCTTCGTGATGGAGAAGAGGCCCTGCTAATGTGACCAGGATCAAGTAGAGTCCTGATTTAGCAACAGGAGAGCCTTTGTGTTCACCGTGAGGGGCTGGGGCTGAGGCAGCATAGGTCATGTGAATTGTCAGTGTTCATCATCAAAGCTAGCATGGACGTCATTGTTCAGTTACAACAACATGTCAACATTTTGTGACAGAGTTCATGATTGGACACACCATTAGTGCTGTGCTCATCAAACTTACTGCCTTGCCTCGCACTCATAATGAACTTCATTATCTGGGTGTAATAAAGTGCGCAGTGCACTGAGCTGATCTTCTAATAGAGCACTGAATTTAGAAGTTGATTTTCTTAAATGAGGACCACATGCATGGATATACCACACCCATTATTCAATGCTCGGTATATTTCAGTTTCTCCCTCCAGAATTGCATGACTTGGAGCAGAAGTACAAGATTTTAAAATCCCTGGCCAAGAAATTATGCAGCCATGCCTTTATTACCATGACCCAAGGCTGCTCCTTTTGGTGTATTTTGGGATTGAGATCAAGCAGAGCATGGTGACCTTTACCCCAGAACTAAACACAGCTTATGAGAGCTCTGTTATCCAGAAATCAGAAGATCTGAGTCACTGGTCATTATCCCTTCAACACGAGGTGGGTAAGCAAGCACTGCAACTCCATGGCATTTACTGGATCACTGCAGATTGACTTATAAGGCTGACAACATCACAGATTTTATAATGGAAATTTTATTTTATAGCACACACACACGCACACAAAGAGAACGCACACACATGCACACACAGCTGGTTTTAAGTGTTGTGTAACATGACATTCATGACATTAAGACCATGCAGGTAAAACAAATTGTGTCTTTGCAATCACCATAAGTTTTTATGAATGAAATTTTAGAAAACACTCCTGATCACTTGAAAACAGGCAAAATTATGTGGTTGTGAATCATAAATGGTATACAAGACCAAAACAACACTATAATGTGCTGTAAAATTTACATTTTGTGTCTAATACCTTACCATTCCCAATATGTGCCTCAACCAGTTCTGTCAGTCACTGTCAAAAATTAAACATTCATTGTTTATGATATTCATTACTGAAGATGGCACAACTAATGATACAGTGCATGACTGATCATTGTTTAATTTTACTAAGCTGAAAATGTTCAATTCTCAATATTTATGACAAATGTAGTTTTGATATAAATGTTACTAACAATACAGCTGCATACTTTTTTACAACAACATAGAAATTTAAGATGCAAGACATGAGAAAAAAGTTGTATAATATTGTAAAATGAAGTAATGTAAATATAAAAATCTTGAGCTTAGAAAGGTGTGTACATAGTTTTTTTATGGAGTTAATGTTATATTTAACACATCCCTCAGAACAACATCAATGGTAAAGAGACAGGAAGCATCATGAGGAAGGAATAATAAACAAAGCAGATTTATGATCAAAGTGCTTGGTGATAGGATGGAGTAGATAGGCAATATTACTGAGAGTTTAGTTTTACAAACATTTTTCACTACTCTGGAAGCAGAAATAATGTCATTGGTTGAGTTAAGTTTTGGGGTTTGGCAAAATTAAAAAAGTAAAAAAAGCTGTGTAAATTTTTTAAAGCACACTCAAAAGGCAAAAGTTTAAAGAGGAGGTATCCATGATTGGGAACCCTGATGACGGTTGCTAAATGTTCCACTAGCTAATGGATTAGCTAGTTTGGTCATTTTAATTTGAAACTTAAATGTTCAAACTAAGTGACAACAAGCATGGCTGAATACTGAATGTTGATACAAGTTTCTTAAGCAGCATTTCTAATTCTATGCTAGCTTTCAGGAAACTCCTAACCATAAGAAGAAATAAAAAGTAGCATAAGTGTTTCATTCACCTTTTAATGAAAGCTTCACCATCAATGGCTCGTTCATCATCTTCTTGGCTAGCAGCCCTGCAGGATGATCCATTAGTTTTGATGCAGATGTACAGTATGGCCATTAGCCATAACCGAGCTAATCTCAGCAACCCCTGAAAGTGCCAAATTTTATTGGTGCATCCTAATGGATTGGGGGTGCTTGAGGCTTGATGACATTTCACTGCATGATGCAGTTCAGTTTGACTCAACTAAATCTCGGAACCCATTGGCTGTAATCCGACGACAATTTAACCTCTGGGGTTAACCACAAATGTTTTGGGGCTTTTAGTGTGATGTAGCCAACAGATATCTGGTCAACAAATATTGGGTTTAAGACTTCCTTCTCTTGCGTTGATCATTGTTTACAGTCTGATTAGAAACTTTAAACATGAAGATGACATTTTGGCATATCTCTATAAACAGCTATCTTCATTTGAATGTAGATAAGAAAGCCAAATTATGGGCCAGTGGGTTCAGAGATTGCATTTCAGCCAAAGTGTTCTGCCTCTTTTACTCTCCAGATGGACTGTTTATCTACATGTAACTAAAACCTTTTCAAACATGATTAGTCGTTACTACTGGGACTACAAATAGACCTCAAATAGGAACCAGAAACTTTTAAATACCAATATCTGGTTCCTTGCTTTGTGTTTCTGCATTTATCTGTCTGCAGAGAGTAGATTAAAACCAACTGGCTAGGAATCTTTTTTGGTATTCCATTAGCAAAATTATGAATGGCAAATTTTGGTTACTTTTTGTTGTGTTACCTAGGTTGAGGTTACAAGTGAGCTGAGCAGAGTTAAAGTGAAAAACACTGTAGACCAATGGTCAGAACAAACCCTTTCTAGAAATAGAATATGAAGCAACGAGAATTATTTTGTCATATGTGCTCTGATGCACTATTTGTTGATTTTTTTTTCAGCTGTCTTTTATAATGCTGTATTCAGTCTTTTCTGGAACAAATTTTTGTATCTTTGTTGTGACAAACAGCCACATAAGCCTACAGAAAATCAAGAACACCATTCATTCAATATCCTCTATTGTTACTGTGTTTGTGTGATGATATCACAGCATTTTCATGTCTTTGCTGTGACCATTAGCAAAGGATTCCGCCTACACTTAGTTGTATCATACAGTAAAAAGTTTACTGCTATTAGATGTTACAAGCACCAGCATCTCAGACCAAAAAATATGTGCATTGTTAATTGAATTAGGTTGGATTAAATTTAAAGTTGTATAAAAGTGAGAAAGATATATCTTAAGATTCAGAGGGATTTACTGGCAGAACATGGTGAAGTTGTGTAATTGTTTGAATTGCTGTGTTTTCGGGGACTTAGATTAAGCCATGTAACTCTTCAGAAGAGCAGATCCTTTCCCATTGGATCTGCTATGTGGCACCACCATGTCAGTAGCCCACAGTGGCCCAGAGAAGAAAAAATCAAACACTAGCTCCGGGTATAGCATTTTGTGTCTTTTGCATTTTTGTGGTCACCATGCTTATGGCTTTGTCCAGAAACTACCAAAATGACATCTATTGGTCATTGTTCAATGGAGGCTTCAGTGTACTGCCAGAAACCATTAGGTGACGTTACAAATGTTGTTTCTGATTTAAATAAACTGCTTATAGCCATCTTCATCTTTGCTAGTTAGCCAGCCTGCTGACAATTCATAAAAGAAACATAAAAAAGAAATCTCTATGCTTTACCAAGCCCTGTTTTTTGAGATTTTACTCAACCTGTGAGATTATTTCCACAATCCTCTGTCCATTCTATTGACATATTGTACAGACACATCCCAATACACATCTGAGGCATGTATATTTGGTACATTGTGAGGTCGGGAGTTTAAATAGCATGCATTGGTAGTGGAAGGCTGGTGCAGGTTCATCCATTGTCCTGGTAAGTCCAGTATGGCTGCTTCTAGTTTGTCAAATACTGAGCATCTTCTTTCTATTTCGGTGCCATCCTGGCAGGCCCACTGTGAGCTGTGCTCACTGGTCGACAAAGTTAACTCGATATGTGAGCTGATGGCCATTATCCCAGGCATACAAAACCTTCTCCTTGGGGTTGTAGTCAATCTGAGTGGTGAAAGAGTACTCATTGGTGAAAGGCAGGTGTGGGATGGCTTCAGAGTTGGTGTGGGTGTCATAAGCATAGTTCACCTCACCTTCCTTTTGGTTGTACACGTTAACAGCATACAAGACACCACAGATGATGAAGCAGTTTCCGTAGGAATTCCTCTTGAGACCTGTCCTCCAGGTCGTTTCCTTTTTCAACGACAGGTCTCCTGGATCCAGTTTACTGATGACAATCATCTCTTGCTGATTGTAGTCATAGTCCATGGAGGGGTAGATCACCCATAGGCCGCTTTCATCCACTGCAAAGTCAATGTCCGAGTGGCCCCTCCATTTCCAAGGGGTGGTGTCCTCGTATACCACATCATGCAGCAGTGTCCAGGCCGCCACATATCGCATTCTAAGATCATACTTGATGATGTTCTTGGTGAAGGCCCTGTTGTAGTAGAAGGCTCCGTTATATACCACATGGCCTGTGCCTATCCAGTTATAAGGCAGTTTGAAAAGGTTGCTCCATCGGCCTACAATAAACAAGAATATTATGTTAGCTTTAACTGTTTAAAACAAAGCACGAGTGAAAACTCAATTCTTATTTGCCCAACCAACACATTCTAAGGCACAAAACAGACCACAGTTTCACCTTGGATGCAACTACCTCCATCAAGGACTACCTTTGATCACCAGTTGCTGAGCCATTGTGGCTTAAAGAAAAGCCACACTGTTCTACTTGTGACCTTCTTATCACGCCTCCACTATAACCACAGTCTGTCCTTATGGATCCAGTACAAACATGAGTCACAAACATATACAACAGACATCACTCTGAGAGCCTATGCACACCTGATAATAATGTGTCAAGGGTGATCTGATCACACGTAAACAACTCTAAGTACAGGTGTGAAAGCATCCAATGTTTCAAAAGCTTTGTCGAGACACTTGTTGGGACACAGTGTAATGCCCTGAGTGAACACACCTACTTACAGCTGTCTTGTGATCCGATCACCTGGGGCAGATATTAATGCCCTACATGCCCAGCCTCTGTTTCCAAATTTTACAGTTTGTGATCAGATAGCTCAATAGTCAAGAAGTCTTGATGATTTGCAAATTGTCACAAAAAAAGACTGGTTTAACAGAGGTGTATGGTTAAAACAAAATTTGGACATAAGACTTAATTTGTACTTGACTGATGTAATTAGCCTGATAATGGAAATGAATTCTTTTCATTTCTGTCCCTCCAGTTAGACAATTTCTTTTTGGTGATTGGTATTTTGTTTTGTTTTGCTAATCATCAAACAGTAACATATCGGTCAATGGTCAGGATTGGACCACTCTTTTGAGGAGTTGTCATGACATCCATCTTGATTTAATGTTTATGATTAAAATTTTTGCACAGCTTTGTTTCTTTCTCACTGCACAAGCACTAAATTCCAGCGCTTCCAAAGCTCATTTAAACTTTTGCAAAAAAAGAAAAGAAAAAAAAGACTTCTACAGGTAAGCTACTTGTAAAGCAACACATAATATTTAAATACGTACCATTATCAGGCCCATACATTAAAGAAACTCAGCTATACAAACAGAAGTAACAATATGAAGGGAAACTGCAGAAATGTTAAAATACAACTGACATGCCATTTGAATATAATTACTTGGGACTTGACTTGGACTCGCCCCAGAAAACAGCTCTGCTAGACAGTCCTGAGGGGCCAACTAAATTTAGCTTGTAATGAAATCATTTTTAAAACATTTAACATGATTAATGTGTTTGGTCAACAGACAGCCATGAAGTAAGTGGGATAATATATAGCGGGTCATTATTTCAAAATAAAGAAAAACCCCTTAGGGATTTTAAGACCCCTCTGTTGCACATTTGCATCATCCTTTTCTTTAATGAGTTGGATATATTCTGCAGTGTGTGTGCTTAGCTGATATTATGCCTTCCATATAGCCAATGAAAATGTTTTTACAATGCCAGACTGTGTACACACAGGCTTCATGTGACAGTGGCACAGTTTGTTTTAGTGGTTCACTCCTGAGCAGACGCATTGTGTACTGTAGGTGTCATTTTCTATTCACATCCTATCTGCTATCCTAACCTTCCAACCTCAGGAAGTCTGATTTAGATAAAATAATAAATGGAAAGCCCAATGAAGGACAAAAACAACGTGGAGTAGATCACTGCTCCCCCATCCCCAAAGGCCGGCCCACTCTTTTAATCCCTCTCTGCTGTGCCCAGTTCAAAGGAAAGGCCGGAGCACATGTCAGGGAACAGCAGGCCTCACCGCCACTCCAAATACCTAGTCATCCGCACGCAGCTGTGAGCTCACTGCGCTGTAGGATGCCTCACATGTAAGTGCATTTAGAAAGCCCATTGTCCAAACACATCTAGATCAACAAGACAAGTCCTAAGAGGGGAGATCATCTTAACTCTCTTAGGGAATGTAATCCAATTCCTCAGTCATTTGGATGTTGAAGGAGTTGATTTTCCCACCCACATGAGCCATGAAACAACCAGGACACGCATTCCACAGATCTCATCAATCTCACTGAACTCAGTGGACTATCAACATAAATCAATGTTAACAATGTAATTAGAGAAAACATGCAGCTTTACATTAAAACACAGGGACACTTAGATAGTTAGACAAATATGCCCGGATGATGAAACGTTGTAAAAAGTTACGAGGCTGCTTACCCATTGAAAAATGTAAAACATACTGTAAAAAAAAAGTGTAACATTTAAATGTTCACAATTTAGGTATTAATAGCTTCAATCAAAAAATACTGGTGAACTTAAAACTTAAACTGCTCAATCCTTCATCAGGCCCAAATTAAAGACAGATATGCTCAGACTTTGTTTGATTGGACAACAAATGTTTTATTGCTTAGTCAAGGCCTAGAGATGTTTTTCTCAGCAGGTTAGATGGGGTTTCACTGTGGTTTTCCCTTCTTATTACTGAATTACTTATTACATCGGCCCCGATTTTTGGCCCAGATTATCCTCTAGTGTGAGCGGGTAACGGATCAATCTTAAACCCCACAAACGACTTGTCGGAGCCGCCCTGATAATTTTCAAATGTGTCTGATATTTATCGGGATTATTATGCCACTCATTTCGCTGAGGATGACAATAGCCAATCAGAGAGAGCCGGAAATGATCATCGGAAGTTATCAGAGATGAAAATGGCAACCATGAAGGAGCAGGGTGTACGGGTGTGCTGGACAGCGGAGATGGAGGACATTCTTGATGACCTGTGGCAAGACCACGAATGTCTGTATAATGTGTCCTGCAAAGATTATCACAACCGCTCTGAAAAAGACAAAAGTTGGAGTAAAAAAACTGTAAAAAACAGAGTAAAAAACTGCACTAGTCTCCATTTTTTGTGCTTCTGTATACATTCGCCTCCTTGTGAGATGACGTAAGATCACGTAGTGCCTCGCTCTCTCTGGTCCGTTAATTTTGATGAAATCCTGTAGTGTGTGCTGGTCATTATTTTCAAATCTTGTAGTGTGTGCGTGTTTAAGATTTAAGAGAAGATAACCTGTGAAGATTCTCCTTATATGTATGATACAACCCGATTTCAGAATCTTTTAAGATTTTTAAAATCTTGTAGTGTGAGCCAGGCATTACTCTGTGTACTTTTCTGTAGCTCTCTTTGCAGCAAGCAGCTGCTGTTAGCTTATTAGTTATGCTGCCAGTTCCCCCATTAGCTGATCATGAGCTGGGACAAGAGATGTGTGAAGAAGGAGAGGTGTCTGGCATCACAAGCAGGAAATTTCACATGAAACTGAGGATCAGAGTTTATGTAAACATAAAACTGGGTTAGTAAATGTTGGTTTGGGTGAGTTTTCTTTATGTAGTTGTTTTGTATTGTTTGAAGTATGTTTAACAATGATTTAACAAGGCAAAACAAGACCTAAACTAGCTGGTTAGCATGTTAATTTGAGCAGATATTGATGTGCCACAATACACAGATGTATTTGATAAAATGTTGGAACTGTCACTTCTTTGATCATCGTCATTGTTCATTGATTACTGAATCATTGTTTTAAACGTTTTTTACACAAAGCTGGTAGCATGTTGCATGGTGTGTCTTAAAGGGTGGTGGAGTTAACATTTGCAATCACTAATAATAAATTATTTTTAACTTTTGACTAAGACAACATTCATTTTTTATTTTTCATTCTTAACTTGCCCTGATATTCATCAGACAGGACAAAGATGATGACAATGGGCATAAATGCAACCCATATTCTTTTGGTTGTTCAAGCACTGAAGAATAATGTGTGCTTCAGACCATGAAGGTTGATTTATGGGCCGCGCCTTAGCTGACATGCACCTCCTCAAAACTATACAACAAATGTTAAAGCTGCAACACCCCAAGAATAAACCATCAGCTTGTGTTTTTCTCCTGCAAGTTTGAGATGCCAGTAGTAATAGGTGATACTGAGGACAAAATAATGAAGCTGATAAAAGACCAAAGGCAAAGTCATCTTGATGACTAACCTCCTGTACACCATTATGGCCATTTTCCATTATGGTGAATAAATGCCACTGAGATTAAACCAAAGTGGTTTATATAGTATTGATAAAGAAGAAAAAGAGATTTCAAGGATGTAACTTAAGTTTTTTAAGTTTCTTCTGTATCATAAAGAGAAGTGAAAATGTTACTCGGGGGAATGTAATTGAAGCAGGGTTCATGATTAATTCTCATTTGAGTTTCAGTTTGAGTGTGGGTGCTGTTAAAGGGTGAAATCTTACACTGAGGAAAGAATGAAAACACACAAGTCTTTACTTATTTCTTGAGTCTAGGGCATTTGATGGATAAATGAGGAGTTCTAAATAGATCCAACTGGAGCACACCTTGCTTGAAGTTTTCCAGGTTTCTGAACTCCACCAAGTTGTTGCCGTAGTAATAGTTAGTCACGTAGATCTTGGAGTCTTTAGCCAGGGGATCCTTCATCCAGGCTCCCTCATTGCGCCCATAACTATGCTGTTTCTCTGGCTGCTCAATGGATGCTACAGTCCCCTCGCAATT
>JAPZDZ010000022.1:986476-1000588 GCA_029783805.1 Acanthurus tennentii
ATTGCAGAAAAGTCGCGGTGATTGGACAAAATTGCAAGGTCGCACAGAATTCACAGAGATTGGTTGAATTTTTGTTAATTGTTGCGATCACAACATCGCGAATTCCTGGAGGGACTGTCTATTTGACTGCTGATTTTCTTCAGTGAAAATGACATGTTTGTGCTCTCTTACCTGCCAAGAAAAGCAGCAAATGTCTCTGAATGCACTGTGTGTTTTAACTGTCAATCTTCAGTGTAAAGGCAGTTGTATGATTACAGAATACTTTGAAGGTGGTGAAAGATTTACAGAGTTGAGCATGGAGGAGTGCAGTCTTTTTAATTATCTGAACCGCCCAAACAGGGCAAAATTAATAATTACTTTGAATTTTAACTAATCTTTTCTTTATCAGTCACTTTTTCTGTTAAATGTCAGAAAATATATGTTATTAATGTTCATCAGAAAGATATCTTTACATTTATGAAAAGAGTTAGAGAGTACTTGGCAGTTTTGCTTATAAGTGGACTGAAAAGTAGAACTGATTATGAAAACAGTTAATCCTCAGACCCAAAACATTTTTAATCTCTAAATTTAAGGCAATACTGTGGGTAGCAGACATTGGAGGATCTGCAGCATTTTTATTTTGGTATCAGTTGAACTATATTGGCTGCAGCTTGTTTCCACAGGTAGTGCATATTTAGCCAGATTTATCACAGTTATTGATTTAATGCCACAGAATAAAACAAATAAATGTATGGTTTCACTTTAAACTTTCAAATGCCAACCTCTGTTTAAACTGCCTGTAAGAGCTTATTGATGCCTCTGCTGAGGGGCTGATATACAGTTCTGAGCTACTTGTGGTAAATACCATATCAAACATGGATAGCATGTCTCCATCCACAAGGAGGAATACAGAGAGGGCAAGAGGCGGTATGTTATTTTGATGAGGAGCTGATTGCTCCGGAGGTTGTGGAGGTTTTAGAGGTGAAAGGTTAAAGATGCAGCCTTTCTTTGTCAACACACAATGGGCCACAGCGGAGCAGGCTCCGGCTATATTGGCTACTGCTGGAAGCCTTCCCAGCCTCAGGCCATAATGGTCAATAAACTGTCGTGAGGATTGGCAACAGAGACCACACACTGGAGAGCCCCATTCTTCTTTAGTGCTGCACCATTATCAGGGAACACTGCAGCTTTGGAGTATGGACTGAAACAAGGCTTAATCCTTATCCCAGAAATGCCTCAATTAAAGCTGCGGTAGGCAGCTCCTTTTTGCTGTCATCAGGCAAAACTTGCATGATCACCTTTAAGCATATCGCAATGCAAAAGGTCTGGAAGAAAATTAAACTCTTGGCACTGTTTATAGGCTTCATAAAGTCCAGCCTTTAATGGAGGATTTCAGCCAATCACAGGTCATTTCAGTGAGTGGGAGATCCTATTGGCTATTCTTTAAATGTAGTCGCATGTTTATGTCCCTTCAGTTGGTCAGTGCCTGATCAAATAGTAAAAAATCCAGCAGTAAAAGTTACTACTTTATAATAAATTCCCGGTATGTTCTTCTACTGAAGAAGATAAAGAATTCTTTGGTCTTACATAGTCATATTCAGTATAAACTACATATGTAAGAGGAGAAGGGCCACTTACAGAATCTTGAATGGAATTCTATAGGGGAAATTCATAATGTCAGAGATGGTTTTTATATGTTCATACCCTGCCCCTGCCCACCTGAAATCAATCATTTGCTCTATAACATTCAAACCAACAACCTAAAGAGCTAGTCGTGTTTCTGTGCTTAGGCATGCGCAGAGCTTTGCAACAGTTTGTTTCAACCAACGGCCTTAAAATGAAGTGTTCATCATCCTTTTGCAGCCATAGTAAACAATATTGACTTGGTAACATAGCATTTAGGTTAGCAAAAGCATTCTCACATATATGTCAATGATGGTGTCTCTCTCAACTCTGTTTGGATCTGATCTAAACAAAGTTGGTGACGCGAAATTGTGTGCACCTGTTGTAGAGGTATAGGTTTTAAAAATGGTTTTAAATGTTATTTTGGGGCAAAGACATAAAACTTTTCCAGAGGTTTGTATAAGATTTCACTGGTAAATCTGTATAAACAGTAATGGTAATCCTCCACTTCATTTAGATAGGGCCTGGTCTTGTTAACCCAAGATAACGGCCCGAAGGCGTTACCACGATGGCAGGACTTGTCTATAGGGACTTTGGTACAGCTTGACCAAATTGGTTCTCTACATTAAACCCATCCCTGAGCAGCAGTGGGCAGCTATCGAAAGAGAGCCAGTTTGAGTCCGAACACTGAGTGAAAACTGGAGCAGTCGGTGGAGAACCACATCAACAAAAAAACATGCAAACTCCTCACAGAGAGGCCCCGAACCAGCCATGAATGGAACCAACTTACCACCATGCTGCCTAATGAGTTATATTACAGCCATGGCGTTCTTATGGTGGTGGGAATGGTGTGGGATTGGTTATCAAGATCAGATACCTAATTGGTACAGCTTCCTCATTGGTCATGACTGAAATACTGATAAGTCTGTGGATAAATGGAGCTGCTTTCCATATTCTTGTAATGTTTATTCAGTCTCAAGTGTTAGTTATGGTATCAGAAAAGGCTAAGTATTATATGTAATATCACATTAATGATAATAATTTCCTCTGCTTTCAATCTGATTTATTTTTAGAGTTTGTTTCAGACTTTCTCATACTGCTTCTGTTTTTCTTTTTTTTCCTGTTTTGACAGTTGACAGTCATACTGCAGCAGTAAAGCAGTTTGTGAAAAAAATCCAAACAAATATCAAAATTTTAGACAAAATTACTGCTCAAAATTACTTCTGTTGTCTTGATGTTTTTTGAAATCTTATTTAAAAGCTATGACATACGCACCTCTGAGTTTTACTGTCTCTGGGTGGTGCTCACAGATATTCTCTTCTGCATGCGTGTTTGTGTACTATACATCAATATAAGTGTGTGTCCGTTCATGGGAGGGCGACTGAGGCACGTGTGTGTTGAAACAGAGCCTGTGTGTGTTGGTGTATGCTCCAGGGAGAACATATGCTGGTGTTGACTGTGGGGCAGGGGTGGAGGTAAGGGGGGCAGCTGGCGTGTGTCAGGTCAGGGGTCTGCAGCTGTTGATAGCAGGGTGGTACACTGACACAGATAGGGGGATCTAAGGCACCGACAGGCCACACTCTGCACCCGTCTGGCTGTGAGTGATGGAGCCGTGGATGCAGTGTCTCCAGATGCCCACTGCACAGATGGCCAGGCCACTGATGGAGGCGAGATGGTGAAAAAAAATGGGTATAAAATAAAGCTCAGACAGCGCGAGGGTAACCAATATGAAGCAAACAGATTGTCCTGGGGATCTGTCAGACGAGTACGACACTCAGACAATATATCAGGCTCTGTATTAAAAATCTGATATGGTCTTGGTCCTTTGTGGTCCACTTCTTTTTTTCATAAAGCACTCCCACTTACCAGTGTTTAGTGTACAATGAAAAAAAATTACACTGACTGTCAACGGACAGCCCTTAACCTAAAATCATTTTAACATCAGCCAGTATCAAACCATTATAGGAAGATTTGGCAAAAAAAAGCCCCAAAATCAATGCTTGTTCTTTTGAAATTGTTTAAAGAAAAAAAAAGAAAATAACAAACAACAGGTCATAGAAGACGAGATGCAAACAGTGGCCAATTCCAAGTTCTTTGTGAATCAAACAAGAAACCTAGCCTTTCTTATTCATGCTACAATAACAGAATGCTACTTTTTTTCTTTACTTCTTAATAGCAATAGTCGTTATTTGCAACCACTACATTTTGTCAGGAGGAGTCAGACTGGTCTTTTTCATTGTCAGCCAAATGACTAATACTGTATTTTTTTTTTGGGAGGACAGACTTAAAGATCGAGATCAAAAGATTGAGACTGAAATTTTCCACTTTCACACCAGAGAAAATGCCCCAGTAACACTCCCTAACATCTTTCTTTTGTCTTTACTGGAAAACAGTGCTATCATCATTTATTCCTGGTAGGTTGAAAGATATGCATAAAACACCAGCAAAAAACTAAGAAAAAAACATATTTGGAATATTTTGACAGATGTTGCAATTGTGATGTGACTACTTTATTTTTTCGTTAAAAATATAAAAATGATGCTGATGTTTCTTTAGGTAGGTTCCTTTATCTCTGGGGGCTAGGGTGTGATGAAGGCTGGACGGCCCAAAATTTTCTGTGTTTTCTGTTAAACAAAATGGACAGACCCCCCACCCCCTGCATTAAGATGGGGGCAGTGTCTCTCTCGAGATGACCTGTGTAGTCCTTGTGTCTGTGGAGGGAGGCATAAAACGATATGGAAGTACAGTTAGAGTGAGCGATGAGCTCTAGGTGTGAGCAGCTGAGGAAAGTTTACCATTCAGATCTAGTTTAAAACTGACAAAGTTTCCTACGCAGTGAACCTGGTAGTTTAAAGGTGCCTAGGGGTCTGTGGGTCCGCAGCAGTTTCACTTTGCTCGATTGGTGATTCATAAATCACATCTATCTAATTAATCCACCTTCCAAGCAAAAAGATTCCAAATCAAACATGAAATTGTCAATTTCTTTATTTATTTTCATTCTCCTTCCTGTATCAAGAGGCAATATCTATGAACAACCAGCCACTGTCAGTCCAACAAAACGTGATAACAGATATATTTGGGCTGGTATATGTTTCTTATTTCTCAGAGTTGTGGTTGATGCAGAACATTAACACTGCTGGTAAAAGAATCATCCTTTCATATCAGTGCTGAAACAACCTGGACTCATTCCCAGGTCACTGAATATCAATGTTTTGTCACACTACTCCTGCAAATCCACAAAGTACCCATCAGCCTGTGAACAGCCTGCCAGAAAGCCTTTCTAGGAAGATAAATAATGATGCAGTTATTGTAAGTGTCAGGTAGAAGTGCATGTGTCCTGATATGAGGTGCAAAAGTAGGCAAAATATAATGTGTGAGTTACAACGATATTATAGCTACTGAACGGGACTTTAGTTAAATGTTCTTACCTTTAAATGTTCTTCCCATAAATGGTCTGTACATCAACCCTAAGGTCTTGGAAAAAAATACTGAAGAAAATAATTCTTAATAATAATAATCTGCTTGTGCAGACTCTGCTGGTAACAGGTTTCCAAATGTAGTCCATGGTCACAGAACACTGAGATCTCTGTGTTGTCGTGTCCTTATGAGTGAAACTTGTGTTGCACAAAAGGGACTTTTAGATCCTAACTGTATTTTCTTCAGTTCATTAAACTGTTTGGCTGAAAAGGACTTGTTTATTGTTTTGTAGATGAATGTTTGTATTCTGTAATTTTTTAAAGCAAAGGAAACAGTCTACCAGAGCCCCTTAAATATACTTGTTAAACCTGCATGGCACAGTTTTAACTTGATACTGTCTGTCAGTTCAACATTAGTTTCAGTATGTACATGTTTATGTGTGAAACGCTTTAAAGCTAACCTGACCTCTGTGTACCTCTTTTCTAGGCTTTTACAGTGACAATCCATTGAAGTCCGAACAGAACGACAGCATGGGTGAGTACAAGAACAAGCATGCATTCTGAAGTGCTTATAGCCTAGTTAAGGTACTTTCTAGCAGAGTAAATTTGAGCAAAACTCACCTAACCTCTTCACATTTTTTCCAAGTTTTCCTCAGTAACTCTTTGTCATGTAGCACTTACTGTTTTTCTCCATCTTGCACTTATTAATGTGAGAAAAAACAGAACTCATAATAACAAACATACATCTCTGTTCTCACCGCAGTCTGTGGCCGTCTTACTTTGGTAATAAATAGCATTAGCCAGTAGCTCCATCTAGTGGTGAAGAAAAAGAGAGGGCTACAATTTTATTGACTTTCTTAAAATTTCCTGTCTAATCCACAAGAGGGGAGTATAAACTCAGTAATAATGGAACAGCTTTTTGTGGAAGCGTTGGGGATCTTTTTAACAGTTACTTGGAAAAAATGTGTTTGGAATAAAACCGACAGTAACAAAATAATTTTTGTTTCTTGCTTCAGGGAGAGAAACACATTTTTCTGTTTTCCATTTGTTCCATTGTGTCTGTGTAGGTGTTTGTTTGTGGACTGGTCAGAGAACATAACTTCAAAATGACAGGCAATAACTCATGCCATCATCAGAAGTGGCACTCTGTCACGGATAAAATGCAAACCTAAAATGTCAGAAGTAAAAATGTCCAAAATGTGTGACTCTTGGCCCAGAGGAAACTGGGAGCAAAGGGCCAGGGGTGAGGCAATGGTCCAATGTTAAGGTCCAGGTTCAGGCGAAGTTCACACGGGGCTCCCCTGGCTGCCATCACAGCGCCAGGTGGCTCTGTGGGGGGTCAGAGGTCGGACACAGTTCAGAAACTGCTGACCTCACCGTGACTCTGCACTGACCTGATTGTATGCAGCTCTCCTGCGGCCTGGGCTTTCTCATGGCTCCCTCCATAAACCTGTGAGAGGAGAAGGGGGGTTGCTCAGAAGTGAAAGGAAGCTGGAGAGGAACTATTAAACCTGCACACACAGTGAATGGCCAGCATTGTTGCGTGTTGCGGGAGGAGGCGTGGATTTATGAGGCTTAGCCTGATTGGGTTGTAAACTTGACGAGGTGGGCTCGCGACAGTGGCCACTCTCTCTCTCTCTCTCTGTGTTGGCCCTATTCTCCTCCCATGATGCCTCGGTGCATGCACTGGGCAAGGGTGATGCTGGGGTCAAGGGAGGCTGCAGCAGGGCTCCTCAGGCTTGTAAATGCTCTGACAGGGGTGGGAATTGAGAGACCCTCATTCAGGAACTAAAAAACCCAGGTCAGGGGCCAAATAGCTGAGTTAGCAACAGCTGTTTTCAACTCAAGCCATGTAGTTACAGTCCCAACACCAACTCAGATATCTCAAATGAGAAAGTTTTGTTTTTATCCTTAACCCTTCATCAGAACCCCCCCCTCCCAAACATGGAGTGTCAGCATCTCCATAAACCTGCAGATGGACATTTATTGGAGATTGATTTGTAGGTTCATAGGGTTATAAAGCTATGAGACTGCAGTGTCCTCGGTACAAATGTAGCTGTTGGGGTGGTGGTGAAATGCAGCAGTCCATAAAAGCTGTAGCTGTACACTTTAATCTCAATCGCATCCATTTGGCATTAGATTCAATTAGATATCTCTCCAAATTTTGATTGTGGTTGTAAATCATCATTTAGACCTATGTGTTATTTATTTATTTATTTTATCACGTTTTCCTAAAAATCTCATTAAACCAAGTCTTTAAACACAAATGGGTATATGTGTCACTCATTAAAATGTGTTTTGTGACCTGCAGTCAGGACATGTTTTGACTCCATGGCTCCGCCCCTGGTCACCTCTGGGCCAGCTTTGCTCTGTTGCCCAGTTCAAACTCCTCCCCAACCCCCATGCATTCAATTCAACTTCGCAGCTGACCAATGGCTGCTGAGTAGGTCACCAGTGGGGTTATCAGGACCCTTTGGTGACTACCTATGTTCCATGGCTAATCATTACCAGCTGGAGATGGGACATCCTGTCCTCAACTTTGCCCCTCAGTGGTTTCACTGACTGGATCCACATGCACTTTTGGGTTCTTTGCGGTAAACTTGAACCATCATCTCTTGGGGCATTTACACAGTAGGCATGAAAATACAGATAAATAATAAATGTCAGACACGCATTGAAAAATTTACACCTAATGTCCAAATGGATAATCATTGCGGATGACAGTACTCAGCTAATAGAACCATGTAAAACACTAGAAAAAAAAAATGAATATCCAATTTCATTGGTTGTCCAGCTTTCATAAAACTTACCTCATAAACAGCCAAAACAGCCTGACCTCTTATAGCACTGCACATTCCAGGCCATAAGGGGGCAGTAGATCCATGTCGGACCTCCATGTGATGTATGCTCCCACGTGCCACCTGGACCCAATGAACTCAACACCCATATGGAACTACTTGGCTGAAACCCAGCGCATGCCTTTCCTTTGTCCTCACATAACTGGGCTAACTTCATATGCCTGTGTCCAAAAGTCATTCAAGATCACCAGGTTTTCATTTTCCTCCGTGCTACAGAGCAGCGCAGTTAAACACTTGACGCTGCTTAAGATCCCTCTTTGTTCCTTTGAGGTGTGTTTTTCTCCTTTAAAGTGGATTTTCACTGTTAGCCTAAGGGCTGCCTTTGACTGAAGTGAATGTATAGATAAGAATGAAAGGCTACCAGTAGCCTTTTTCTTTCAATTGATTTTCTTTTCTTCTCCCATGGGTGTACCAGCCTTTTGCACCCCGAACATGGCGTGAGTGCTGCAGAGTGTTTGGGAGCTGCTGCCGCTGCTGACCTCCATGCTTTCTTCTCATTTTAGCCTTTAATAATTCATGGTTAGCCTAGATTTGATTCATCGTCCCTTTTTTCTCGCTTGATGCAACTCGCGCTGGCGTTAGACTCAGGGTCAGCCTGCGGAGTGTTTCCAGGTCAGGGAGAAGTGGGTCACGCTGTTCCCAGTGTCAGTGCCTATAACTTCACAGTGTGTGATGACAAAGCCCAACTCCACAGGGATAAACAAGCAAAGTTTTGTGTGGCCCTAATATATGTTGCAAACAGTATCCATCCATGGCATACAGGCCTCTGTAGATATACTACTTTACTCAAAGCTGCAGCTTCACATTTCATTAAGTCATTCACTTATTTATTTGTAGATTAATCCTCATTTAAAGTCAGTAAGAGAGCTTAAAAAGCTGCAAACTGTAAGGAGCTTAATTTTACAGAATTTTGGGTTGTTGCAGACCAGTTTTTTTACAGTGACAATAATGCTATTCTGAGAGAAACTGAGGGAAACAATTAAAGATAACAGATAAATATTTATTGAATAAAAATACTTAAAATAATAATTCTAATTGTTTTTTCTCACATTTGTTCTGCCTTTGATTGCTTTGTACTAACAATGCATAAATGAACACTGACAAAATTTCACCTTTTAAACAAATCAAAGATCAAGTGAAAGCAGTGATTTGATATTGCACAATATATGCTTTACACTCACTTAATATGATAACTGTCTTCAAGACCAAAATGTAGTAAATAGAAAATTGGTGTTAGTTTATTCTGTGTCATAACAGTTTAATATAAGAGGCATCCATGCCTGCTTTTTTCCCCCTTCAAACACATTATTATTGTAAATACAGGCATAGAGTAGCGTTTTCCAGGCAGAACAGATCCAAAGTGCATATGTGTTTGAAATTTCCCAGCATGTTAACATAGCCCTACACGGCAATTACCATGAGATTATTTCCATATGTCTATATCTCCTCCAATTACATACTGAAACGGGGTTACAAGGATGATTAACTTTCCAAGAATCGTAGGCACAGATTGTTTCACTATTTAAAACACATAGAAGTTGATGATTTGAACTGATTTAATTTTTTTCCCCGTTTCACTTCTGTGTTACATTATAGTTACAGTATATTTGGGTGATTGTCCCATAATTACTTAAGTCCCAGGTACAACTCCCACAGTAGCCTGTCAGTCTTTAAAAGTGCCTTTGACAGGGTTCCCTCTGGCCTTGGAATTCCTAGAATATTAGTTTGGAGAAGTGCTTTAGACATGCAAGGATTTGGAATTTTTAAGCCAGGGGATACGAGAATAAAGAAAGAACAGTAGCTTTGTAGAACACAGCAGACAAGATTTTCCAGTTTGTTTCACACATTTGTTGCAGTTGAATTTCAGTCCAAGCGTAAAACAGACAGCTTTAATCAACAGGGACAGAATGCATGTTTGATGTTATAGAAACTGTCATGTTCACTAATAAAAAAACAGAGAAAAGTCATTTAATTTAACATCAGGATCATAGTGAGACACTGGCTGTAGACAACATTCAGAGCCCCCCTACCTGTGTGCTTTGGATAAGACTTTTAGACCACTAATTTCCTGATTTGACACATGCATTGAAAAAAAAAGGTCTGTTGTAATGTAAGATACATATGTTTTGCTTATTAATAAGCTGTATTTTTATCTCCAAAATTGCAGATAATTTGGTTTTATTTAACCAAATTTATCAAACGCTGAGATTTCTACCTCCATCTTAATATAACAGAGTAAATAAAGTCTTGTTTGTGGTGATGCGAGCTTTAAAAAAGACAAGTGTCCTTGTTACTCTGGATTTTCTTTAGATGTAGTCCCTGTAAAATCTGTGAATGGAGTGTTTTTCTGTTATCTGGAGACAGTAAATCTGGACTGAGGTGAACCAAAATGTTTTTTTTTTTTATAATGGTGTGAGCCATTATAAATATATATATATAGATATATAAATATTTTCCCATCTAATCTTGGTCGACTGAACTTTTTACATTAAGTTTGAAGCAAACTGTAAAATTGTGAATGTAGGAAAGACAGCTGTTGTATCTTCTGGAAAAAGAACAAACAAATTGGACGTCATTGCTGAGTCATCTATTAAATCAGTAAATGCACACAGTCCATGCAAAAAAATTGGTTGAGTACACATCAGTTGCTCTTGTGGAACCCTGTCTCCAGCTGGTTTCTGAGGTGTTTGAACCGCAGTCTGCATTCATTGATCAGTGAGTTATTCTTATGTAAACCCACCGACAGCAATGAATGTTTATTGCAGCCTTAAGAGTGAAATCCTTCTCTGTCACAGCTGGTTTGGTGTTCGATGAAAGGTCACAGGTTTGAATCTTAGTACACCCACAGTCTGTGGTTTGGCATTTTGCTCAGGACTTCTGCAGAACTGAAATACTCTCAAGATGGACGCCTCAGAACATCGTGTGCGAGTGAGCAGTGGCGTCCCTCAGGGTACAGTCAACGGTCGATGGTTTTGGTTAGAGCTCAAACTCACCGACAGCGTTGAATGTTCACCGTGGGCACCAGGAAGGACTTTGTGTCTCGCCATTGGTTTGTTTGATTGATGGTAGCCATTTGGCTTGTCAGAGAAAATCAACATATGCGACATACGAGTACCAAAAAAATCAAGCTACCAAGTTTATTTTCCTTCATTTTTCTCCTCTCTTAGTGGCTGCAGCTTGACTCAGACAAGACAATTACAGAAACGCTCGCCTGTCGCTTGCTTGTTGGCTCTCGTCCAAACCACATTTATATTTAAAATGTCTGCAATTCACATCTAAACATATATTTAGTTTTTTTTTGTAAGCCTGTTATGATGTCAGACCTGTCAGCATGTTATATTTCCACCTCAGCTGTCCACAGATGGTTCAAATAATGGAAAATGCTAATTGTAACCAAGAAAGACAAGCTAGATACAGCTTTGTACTATGAGGATCACAAGCCTCTGTGTGTGTGTGTGTTTGTGTGTGCACGCGCTATGTTTCTCTTGGCCTGTGTGGAGCAACTGCATGCCAAGATGTGTTGCCACCCAAGTCGGTGTGGAGGTTCAAAAGACGTTGATGAGAAGCCAGCAGGAGCGAGGAGAGGCGGTGATGCAAACGTTTTGGTTTCCTTAAATAGCCCTGCAGACATAGTGAAAGCCATCATAGTTGTCACCATTGTCACTTTCTGCAGAACTACGAACAAAACTCTCATCTGTCTCCATCGAGCCTTTGCTTCTTTTCCCATCAGCCTGCAGCAAGAAAAAGAACAAAAAAAAGGGAAAAGAATCAGAAATGGCATGAATAAAAGGAGTGAAGACGGCGTCAGTCAGGCTTGGGGAAGGTGGAGAATTGGCACAAGTGTGATCAGAGAACGCTGCTGTGCCCCACAGCTTAAACTAGTGCACTGCAGTGTTGAGCTAGTTAGAGATTACTGTTCCCTTCACCCTGCGCTGAACCTCAGCTACTGCTCTGGGAGTGCGCCTTCCTGTGTTCGCCTCTTTGAGGTTGGAAAATCATGCAGTCATGTTTTATTAATGCTCTCTCTGTCTGTCTGTCTCTCCTTCTCTGTCGTTCTTTCTGTCGGTTTCGCCTGCTTCCCTCAATGCCGAAAAAGAGATTTAGAACACTGTATTTTGTTTGTTCTGCATTCACATCGATTCTTGGCACTTTATGTTGGTTTTGGTTTAGATTTGAAGAGGTACTGAAGCCTGTTAAGGAGGTAGTGAATGTATGATGCAACTCATTGTAGAGAGATTTGTTGCAGATCTGCAGGATTCGTGTTCCTTTAGATCAGTCAGATGGAAAATGAGAGAATTGGATCTGCAGATTTTCTCTGTGTTCTCCACAGGCTTCCAGAAAGAAGCCACACTCTCCTGCTTTCTGCATAATGAATGAACACTTTGGGAAGAGGGAGGCACAATTCACTCTCTCCTGCTTTGACACAGTTCACTGACCATGGAGAAGACGTCATTATTACCACAATATAACGACAAAACTTTTCTCAATTTCATGTGTTCCGTGAATCATATTCATGTTTGTTACTGTCTGATGCTTACACCCAAACAAAAGCTCAAAAGTCAGATAAGGATGAATTTATCTCGACAATAATTTTCACCTAGAATCAAACAAACTAACATGGTGTTAGAAAAAGTCTTTTTAATAAATAGATAAATAAATAACTGGAAATAGCTTTTTTTTTTGGACAATAGCTTTTGTATTTCCTTCGCACACCTCCTGTAGCATACAAGCCACAGCCAGCTATTGTTCTTCTTTTCTCAATTTTTCTTATCTCTAACAAGCTCTCACCAGCTAGATGCCCCTTTTGCTTCCTTTTCTTTTCAAAGAAAAAATTCTCCTGCATTTTCCTAATTTCTCTCCATGCTTCCACTCACAGACAAGGTGGGGAGTGATAGTTTTTTCAGTCCCTCTGGCTCGGGCTTCAATGGCTTTCCTCTTTGGCACTTGTGCTGTTTGGCTTCATGCCCTAGACACACACAGGATTTTTTTAATCTCAAATATCTCTCCTTCTGCCTTCCCCTGTTTTTTTTTTCATCTGACGTGACTTCTTCTGTCCTTGCACTTGGGGGAAGTTCTGGGAAATCTATGTATGTTAACTGCCTACAAGCTGACTTATTCATCAGTTTGAGGCGTGGCTGTACTTCCACATTAGGGTTCTTGATAATACCACTGCTGGCGTGGACCCCAGAAAACTTTGCGTAACTGACAAACTTGCAAAAGTATAGCGTGTGTAAAAATAGCTGGGTGAGCATGAGAGCCTGACGAGGCCAGAGTGACGAGTGCAACAGTGTGACTGAACCAGTGTGAACCCTGCGTCGTCAGCACATTCCAGGGGTTGGACAATGAGAAGCACACAGTGTACTCTCTGTCGTGTTGCCTGCATAGCTGGCTGGTCTGAAGCCAGGACTTTGGAAACGAGGCCAACGCAGCACAGATGCAAAAAAAAAAATTGAGCAAAATGAGCTTAAGTTCTTAAAGTCAGTGTGTCATGTATGTAAGTATGTTAAGACTGCATGGGCTGGGCACAGCATTTTTGCCTGTTCCCCATGTGAACATTTGAACTTTAAGTCAGGAATAAAATCATACACGACAGGGATCCTCGCATGCAGAATTATCAATGTAACCATGGTGCCGTGGTTTATCTCTGAGTAAGAGACAGACCTTGTGAAATATTCAAGGACTAAAATATGAAAACACGCTCATTGTGGGAATTTTTACTCATACTAAAACCTCACTGGGATGACCAAATCTAAGTGTTTCTTTTCTACACTTTGGCACAGTTATGGTTAGAGTCGTCTACTCCATCTCCCAACTCTCAGATTTTAATTGTAATCTGTTTGTCAAAATTAAAAAAGTCAAACACTGTATAAACAAAGACAAACAAGTAATTGACTGACTTAAAAAATAAGATAAAAAAAAATTGACAAGCATCTGTAGGTCACAACAGGCATATAATGAAATGTGATATTGTGACAAGGATGCAGACTTGTTACCCTTTACCAAAAATCCACGTTTTAAAACAAAATGTGGTAATTCATGATTTGTGTGAATTTGGTGAGTGTTTTAAGGCAAGTTTTTCTTTGTAGCACTATAGTGGCCTTTTTGGCTTATACTTAATGAAAATATGTTAAACTTGGGACTGTTATCCTGAACTAGCTGAGTTGTTTTGACTGAATGAATGCTCACCATCTTAATTTGTATATGACATTAGTTGGTGACTGTATAGTCAGCAAACT
>JAPZDZ010000022.1:1000688-1016184 GCA_029783805.1 Acanthurus tennentii
AGTTGTTTTGACTGAATGAATGCTCACCATCTTAATTTGTATATGACATTAGTTGGTGACTGTATAGTCAGCAAACTTTTTTTAAATTTTTTTTATTTTTATTTTGAAATTCTATTTGGATATTGTAACTGATGTTAGGGTTCTAGGAGTACCGGCCTAATGTTAGAAGTGTCACTGTTTTGCGGACTATTACAACTTAAAATAAACAAGGCTTATGCTATAATTACAATAAAATAATTAAACATTTCGCTTTTAGATTTGTTTTGGATTGAAACATTCATGAGACACCGGTGGAGATATTTAAGCCTCTTTCTGTCTGTGCCCCCCCCCCACCTCCCATAAAAACATTATAACATAAGCTGTGTTCTTTCTATTTGTTTTTTTAGTTGTCCAAATATTTTTTTTGTTAATTAACTTTGCTGAACAGTGGATGCTATGAACTTTAATACAATTTTGGATTCTGTAACCTTTGCTTGCTTATTTTTTCAAGTTCCCCTGAGCTGTTTTTTCCTCCATATTACTTTTGTAGCAGTACTATAAGATTAAATCGAGAGCGAGTCCTTAATCCTCATGCTAAAATGACTGTAAATTCACAATTTAAAACTGATATTTTAAAAATGTTTTTCCCAAAGGGCAAGGACTCAAACCTCCCTGAAAGATTTGCTTCTTTTTCACCTTTTCACCCCTTATGAATTTGCATCTCTGTGGAATTCAGCTGGGTTTGGTTAAGCTCCTTGTACAATCTAAAAAGTAGTAGCCAGAAACTGAAAATGTTGAGTCAGAAACTGATCTGGTAGTCTCCAAATTTAAAATGAATGCAAATGTAAAACCCTCAGCCTCCACACTCTGAAATTCCATCAGACTGTTTCAGTATAAAACCACCTTCTGGTTTCTGTCACGGCTAAACGGTCTGCATGAGAAAATGTTTCTTTCACTTTTCATTCACATCGCAGTCATTTCACAGAATCTCACAAGCTATGTCTAAAAAAGTGCCTACATGTGAGATTATTTTTTTTAGTGAACATACAGCATCTATTCTTGCCAAGCCATAATCAAAACTTGCTTAGTATCTGTCCATTTCTTTTGACAACACACATTTTATTCACATACCTTTACTCACCGCTAACCTGACACCTCTAGCACAGCACAGATGCCTGTTCAAAGACACACAGGCTGGGAGTCTGCCAACATATGCTCTTTCACATCCCGTCATGCCTCTCGACAATTATTATTATACATTCCACTGGCACTGCAAGACATCTCCTAATGGAAGAGCATGAGGAGATTAAATCGCCAAAATCACTCGTGCCATGTGTGATCCTCTTCGTAGGCAAACTCAATCAAATTCAACAAATATGCCTTAATTGCTGTGTCAGTCGCAAAAAAAGGCTTTAAGTCAGATTGGACATTTTAATATCTGCTTGAATTAAGTTTATAATGAGATTTTTCAGTGCAGTGGGTTCACACAGTATCATATTTAGATGTCACACTGCCGTGTTTGCTGCCACATATTTGTAAAGTGAAATGGTCTGTGATATTACAGTCCTGATATAAATTGTGGAGGTCTGTAAATAAATTAGGGTAAGATTAATACAAGATACCAATAATTCCCCTTAGTAGCAGCAAGACTTATCATACATGATGCTTTAAGTGTAAACATGATTAATAATATATTTAGAATTTTCATAAACTACTTAAACTGTATGTTATAAGAGCTTAGACTGGTTAGATTCTGGTTAAGTATTTTGAGATTTTTCTGTACATTTGTTATGTATCTATAATGAATTGGTTATATTACATTTTATTAGCATTAGTCCTTAGTCTTAGCACTGATGATAATGATCATTCTAGTTTTGGTGGTGAACCCTATGAATTCAATTCAAAATAGGGAAAAATGCAAATTATTAGGTTTTCTCATTATTATTTTGTCTTTTTTTTGTCTTTTTTGATGGCCAACATGGCTTTGAATCAAGAGATGACATGGACTCTAACTGAGTTATCGATCTCTAAGTGCTTAAATCCACCTTAACATGTTTAGAATATAAAAATATTTGGTGCTAAATAGTCAGAACAAAAACCTGAATTAAAGAAACCCTTTCTGAGGAAAAAAAGTAAGAGAATATTTACAGAACTGTTTGGTTGAGCACTGACAAGTCTTAGTGTAGTTTTTGGATTGTATTTTACATAAAAAGATGTGTGACCAATGATTGGGCACAGGCAGCAGTGTCCAGGCCGGCCCTGCTCCAGCTTAGGGACTCCTTCAGGCGGAGCGCCAAGCCTTTCCAGAAACACCCTGCCTCCACGTGCCATGGATCCTCCTGCCAAGTCTCCAGGGGCTTCATTTGCAACCTTAACTGTGGTGGAGCCAGCTCCTATCTCTGCTGCCAGCTTCTCTCTCAGCATTAACCCATGACTCTCTCTTGATGTTGACTGTTTTCTCTAACATACCGCCCTCACAGCTTATGACTTACCTTTCCCCCATCCTCTCCTCAGTTCCTCCTTGCAGCAGCTAGTATCCTCACCCTTTTCCATGGCTGATTGACATGCCTGTCTGTCTGCCATGTTTTTTTCTTTCTGTCTCTGTCTTTTCGCTCTCTGCTGTGCACCTTTGAACCCAGCGTTGATGCACTTGATCTCGTCACGTCAGTCTGGCTCTAGTTGACTTATTCACTCCCGCAGCATGCCTGAGAGAACTGCACTGTATGTCACACTCCTCTCTCTTCTCCAAAGCTTTGTCGCCTCATTTCAGTCATGAGCACTAAGGCTGATGAATATGTATCCGGGGCTCTTTTCGTAGCAGTTTTGAGGATCTCTAACAAAGCGGGATGAGAGAGGCCTTTGTGGTTGTCTTCTGGATTTAACCGTGACATTTCTCTGGAGCCTGCTGCCACTTTTTATCTTCAACAGACTTTATCCCCAGGTCAGACTCGCGGCCCCTTTTGAACACTGACATTGTCAAAGCTCACACCCCAAATCCTCGCTCCGACTATCATATTTCGTTATTCGGGAGCTCAGTCTGTTTGAATCTCAGCGTCTTAATTGAGTCATTAAAAGCACAACAGAAATATGTTGCCAAACACAAACAAATCTATCCTCAAGGAATCCCAAACAAAAAGGTTATAAAACGTTCCCTTATTGCACATAATCCAGGTTTTTAATCTGTCAGGTTGATGCAGTGCAGTGGCTGGGATCGTGGCCGAGCACTGGGGTTCAGCAGTTTCCTCATCTGCCCTGTGCTCCAGCTTGCTGCACCCTGGACAGAAGTAATAAGCAGCAGGGGGCAAGGAACCAGGCCATCACCGTGATCATCATCATCTTAAAAACACCCTCCGTCTCCTGCACCCACCCCACCCACAAAGCAGGGAAGCCTCACACTGAGAGGTTTAGAAATAGCACAGAGCAGGGAAGCAGAGGAGTGAAAATCACAAGCAGCAATTCTGATTTCACATTTCCATTATCCAGAGCCAGCAGGGTGGGCCAGCATGGGAACGACCTGGATAGTGATCGACATTTATTTTGCCCAGATGCTGCCTCTGCCACCTTACAGCCAGACAGACCTATTCAATCTAAATAATGTTGCTGATGTGTTAAGCAAAGTAAACCAAGTAGAAAGAATAGAATTATGAAGTCTAAACAAATCACTTGGTGTCAAAAGATGCACCCTAGAGAGCCAAAAATCATGCACACAAAAGGCAATTGGAAATTTGCAAAGTACACTTCCACTTTACCACAAATTGCCTAATTTTGCAAATTCTCTGATGTCAGTTAGCAGAGCAGCTTCCTGTATCACTCCTCTCCGCCTCTTCCACTTCATCAAAACAGGGCACCTAACACTGGCGTCTTTAGCACCAAAGCATGCTGACTAGATTAAACAAGACCATTATTTTCGCTCTGCGTTTTGTCTTAAGTTCCATTTTATTCCCCATAAAGCCACATCGCCCACTTTTTGATTTTTTTTGTGTGACAACCATTACAAAGCAATGCGCCCGGTCCCAGTTGTGAAGTGCGTCGCTGCGTTGCGCCAGCAGGGACACTGTGTCCTTAATGCGCAGCACCGTGTGCTTTGTGCTCTGTGGACCCGATCAGCCCTGCCTAAGCCAAAGTTAAGCTTATCTTTTTGTCCTACTGTATTTATGAAAGACATGCTACCGTTCATTCCACTGTGGATGAAACACACAGAGCTCATGTCTGATATTTTTAGAGATGCATAAATGCAGGACTCTTAATGGCAGACGAACACTGCGGTATAAGTTCGGGGATGTTTGAGTCGAATGTTGTGTCGGTTTGAATTGGCTGATCCTCTGCATAGCAGTTTGACGACTGTGCAGCAGAGTTGTTGAGGCCAGTGCTTTGGAGAGTTGCTCAGAGACTTAACCCTCCTCCCCAGCACCTTCCTCCTCTCTAGCAGAAGAAAATCTCTGCTGAATTCATGTCTCTTTTCAGATTTCTAAGAGGCGTTAAACCTTTCTGGATTAAAGAAGGTAATCTGACAGGCAGAAGATTGTATTAGCCGGAGTGTTGGCAGAGCTTTTAATTTCTCCTCTCTTTTCATTTCCCCCTCTCAGCCTGCCTCTCCTGCTGACCTGCTAGATGGTATTATTGTGTTTTTCCTTTGAATTACAGCAAAAACATCCACATCTTCGCATATTATTCCCTCTCTTCTCTCCTCTCTCTCACACATGCTCTCTATCCCACTCTTTCTATATCTCCCCTCATCCACTCTGTCCTACCTCTCTCTCCAGCTCTTCCAGCAGTGACAGCATACTTGTGTGAACCCATGATTTATCATTTGCTAATCCGTGATGATTATGGAGCTTTCCACACGGCCCTTATCTGTTGCTGAGCCCGCTTTTCACTCCGTAGCTGCCAATTATCTTTCAGGCAGCCTGCAAACAGACCTGTCTCTGTCAGCCAGCTGCAGAACCGCAACTGAGGCCTCTTACGCTCTCAATACACTTCGAAAGCACAGGCGCACCATTGACAGACTGCCTGGATGCGTACATTTTGGTCCGAGTACTTGTTGAAATGTCCAAATGAGAGATCAGATTCTGTTATGTTTTGTAAATATTCTGCAATTTCACCAAATGCTTTGACTCCCATTCAGCATCACCTGCAGGGGGCATGGCCATGTGGAGTGGTAGTTGGAGAAAAAGATTTGGAGCCGCAGCTGAAAAGCAACCTATTTATCATGGACACTTAAACTGCCTGACAAACAGGAGCTAGTGCATTGCTTCACTCACAGAGAGCTGACAAGGATAAACAACCAGCTGATATGAAAACCCTGCGCTGACAAATGCTTCTGAAGGAAGTTTAAGCTGTGAATATTAGTCCTCGACGGCCCCTAATGCGGAGAGCTGATATTAATTTAGTTACATGCTGCTTTTAGCTAAAAATAAAGTAGTGAGGATGCTCTATCACAATCCTTTACTTATGGTATTTGATTTGACTTACCGAAGCTTAGATATTAGTATATTAGCATCAAAGTCAACATTCTGCTAGCGTGCCAAACCTACCACCCACACAGTTAGGACTGAGAGCCGTGATGGCAGTGGTGACTCATCCAACACTTCCTGTAGCCAAGCGGCGGGACGGCCAAGGTTGGTGTATGACAGCATGAGGTTACAGGGAGCGAGGCCTCGCCCGCGGGGAGGGTATGCAGATCGTGCCGCGCTCAGCTGATGTGGCGTCCAATTGTCAGCGTAATGGGAAGTGACGTGCACATCAGAGCAATGTGGGTCAGAGCGCCAGACGACCAGCCCGCGGCCTGTATCTGCTCCGCCTGTCTAATCTGCTGTAGCCCGACCAGACGAGACTCTTTAATCGACCCTGATATTCACTGAACACACATTACCATCTCCCCTCACGCTCAGGAGCACAAACACACACGGCACGAAGAGACTTCTGTAGCTAAGACATTTAAAAGATTCAAATAAAGTGGGTGTTGGTGGAAAGAATGCAATTCTCTTGTAAGATGTTGACTCATTATTTAACTGTGAAGGAGGCAGGGAACAACCTTGTAAAAAAAGAGACCAGCACGGTACCCCCTCCTCCTGCTGGTTCACTTTATCATGGCTCAAGGCCCTGACAAATTTGTTGGACAAAATAGCAGACCGGTATCTTTTTTGTACTGCACTTAACCAAGATAACTCAGTTCATTGAGAGCAAAAGAAATCCAAATTTTTTCCACCTCCATTTATCTTCCCATCTCTGCTCCTTTTCCTTTGATGTCATGACCAGTATTTTGACAGTATTTTCCACGCCTCCATGCGTTATGATCTATTTATGCAGTAGGTTAAATATAAATGCTGGGGTCTGGGTTTTCCCTGCAGTGTGATATAGATTGAGCTGTGATTTTTCGGCGAGTGAAAATGGGTCGGATGGATGCAGAGCCTAATAGGATTCCCATGACATGGTCAGGGCCTGGTGTCTGAGGGGAGGAAGAGGAAGGGTAGGGAAAGGCTGGGGAGGGGGCCAGCAAGCAGTTGTGGTGGTGAAAAGAAAGAAAAAAAGAGTGCAAACTTTTTGCGAGTGTTTGCTTAGCACCTGCGTATGGACTTAACAACTCCATCGTAGCCAGGGGGAAGTGACACATGGGGGCCTTGAAGTGTTTTGACATTTTCTGCTCAAACAGGTTTTTTACGGCCGGGGGAAGAGGCTCTGAGGAGTTCAGACTGCGCGAATCTGCCTCTAACTCATCAAAGGCAGTAATTTCCTGTTCATTTCAAGCCCCCATCCCCCAACCCAGGGCTCTCGTCTGCTAATCCCACCCCTGCAAACTGCCCCGACTCCCCCAACCCCCACCCCAGGCCCCCCTGCTGGTGTCCTGCCCGCCTGTGCTTCAGCTTGCTACACTCCAGGGCTGGGGACTGGGAGGCTATATGCGCTTTGTGTCAGCAGGCTCGCGGCTGAGCACTAACAAATCCTCATTGTCCCGCGCGGGAGTGGTGACAGTGGAGGAGGAGGTGGAGGGGGGGGCATCGCTGTCTGGTTTCTATTCAAATCCAGGTACACATGCAGGCCTGGGAGGGAGCAAGCACTACAGAGGGGTTTACAGAGCTCCAAGCCTGGGACCAAAGTCCAGCTCAGGCTGGGTCAGGCCGAGGCACAAAGTCACAGGAGTCGCTTACACAACCGCTGCCTTCTCCGAACTCACAGATATTAGCAGATCAACAAGTGATCCTGGACTTCATAAAACCATCAATGCCTCCAAATACTGCACAGCTATTTTAAGGACCAAAAAAAAAAAAAAAAAAAATCCAATCCCTCAAATGCTCCTCCACAAAGTCCAGGTGTTATCATTTTGTCAACAAAACACTTTGTCTACTTGGAATCCTTTAACAATCTGCAAACTTTTTTGCTTTCACAACTTTTGTAAGACCAAGGTATGCGTGTGTGTGTGTTTTTTTTTCCTCATTTCTCAGTGCTGGAGACACAGCACTCTTGTATTAGAGGCCGTATGTAGGCTGAAGTGCATCATTTAGAAGTATGTGTTTCAGTGACGGCTTCACTGAAAGGCTCTGTTGATTGGGGTTACCGAGTGTATGACTTCAGTTGCCAGCCATTGCCGGTGATGAAGGCTGAGATGTGTATCTGGTTAACAAGACTCTACATGTACAGGCATTTCAGAGAATGCTTTCAGTCTGAGAGTCTCAGATGTGCTGCATGTACACACACTGAGTTTTTTTTAATTAATGTTTTCCAGACCTCAGCCAGGGCTGTTGTTTTTGTTTTGTTAATCTGATTTTGTGACCTAAAAGCGATGACACTTGTTTTTCAGTTCCTATAGCAGCTGTGTATAAGGGTTTTTTCTCGTCATCACCGGGATTCAGTGATCAATCCGGACTTATTTATGTGTGTGTGTGTGTGTGTGTTGTTTTTTCCGTCTGGGTGTTAAGTCTGTGTGCTGTCTGCGAATGTGTTTTTTTCTGAAGGTTTGACTACAGAAGCAACCGTGTTGTACATCTGTGATGTGGGGCGATGTTTTTCTCTGTTGTTGTAACTCCTTCACTCGCAGATTTTTGCGGTGGATTAAGAGCTTTAGACAAAAGCAGACAGGGACAAAAAAAATATAGGGACAGCCAGTATTTCCTGTCACTAAATACATTCCAAACCCAGCGACCCCCACGCAAGCTGGCGGGGAAAACCAACGAAAAAGGGAATAGAAAAAAAATGGCCTCTGTGAAAATTACAGTCTCTCCTGTTCTTCCCCTTTTGTTGCTGTCTATATTTAACCACCTCCTACATTTACACTTCCTTTGCTGCATTTTCCTTGCTTCACCTTAGTAGTTTTTGTCAACTCTAGCAAGTCATTGACATCAGGCCTTTGAGTTTTTTAGATTTGGAGCCGTTGCTGCCTTTAGAAGACTTACGACAGAATTCCTAAACAAGCCGGTGCTGGAAGATTTGTACAATGATGCAAGGGAAAATTATTTTTAGCTCATTCAACTGATGCCTCAACTGCCGGGTTTTTGACCTGCAGAGCACACCGGTGTTTCTCAAAGTGGTAGAGGTGCAAGGTGAGCAGTTTGAGAGGCGGTCATGAAGTGAAGCATGATCACCCCTAACCCCAACCGCAACTCTAACCCTCACCCTGACGCTAAAGGCGTGGTATCCCCTCCCCTCGTGGAGCGGAGCAGCAGCTGGCTGACCTGTCCCTCTGCTGCAGCCTCTAATGGCTGACCTGCCCTGTCTGGACGGCCTTGCTCGCTTTTGTCTACTGTCTGGCTCAGTTCCTCCCAGTCAAACATCGCTACTGGCTACCGCAGTCCGCATTCCCACAGAGCAAGCTTTAGAAAAAAAGACACACACGCACGCATACACATACACAGACAGACACACAAGTTCACACACATACACACACACACACACACTTTTCACACTTGGCACACTTTGTCCAGCGCACACAATCTCTCTGTCTCCCTCTCCCTCTCGCACATACATCCTTTTCAAAACTCTCCCACACACAGAGCCTCTGTCTGGTTTCACACATACACACTCATAAACAGTTTGAGACAAACTGTACCAAGCACAAACACTCACATACTGATCATGAACAACATGGACAAATAAAGCTGTCTTTTGTGCCTGCTACAAGGGAAAATAAAAAACTTACTTTGATAAATTCACATTTATATAAACAGAGTAATTAAAATTTAAATGGAGTTACAGCTCAGGCATATATGTAAAACAAATTCAGAATAAGTGGAAAAGTGGTCATGGCAAGTGTTTAATCAGTGAAGTTGGAAATGAAAAGACTCTGGGAAGTACGAGTAGTAATACTCACCTAAAGCGTGGCCAAAAGTTCGGCAGCATGGATCTGTGGTGACTGGATGGTAGAAAAAAAAAAAAAAAATCAAACACAAGAGTGAAAAGCTTCCATATTCGTGGAGAAACCTCATGTAGACAGGCTGAAAAGTTGCTGTTAAAATGGGTTCCTCTCTCTGTCTGTCTGCCTGTCTCTCTCTGTGTCTCTTCCAGACTCACACACATACACACACACATGCATACACTCACGCACATACACACGGATACACACTCCTAACACACAGTCTTTCAGTCTGATCTCGCTGGCTCTAGTGGGACCTCAGCCAGTAGTTTGCAAATACAAGTGCTTTACAAATCTCTCTCTCTCCCTCTCTCCCTCTCTCGCGCTCTCCCTCTCTCGCTCTCTCTCTCTCTCCCTCTCTCTATATATATCGCCCTCCCTCTCTCTCTCCTTCCGTGCTTCTACATAGGTAAACAAGCACACGCATTCCCATATGCATGCAACAGCCCCCCCACACACACACCCCACTCCATACACACACACAAACAAATACACACACATAAGAGCTTGGCTACGACGCAAGTTATTGAACTGCTCCACATTTTCTTGCATGCACTATATATGAGGCAGTTGACGGACAGCAGCACATAGAGTCATGTGTGGAGCGAGGGCTGCTGTGATTGGCTAAAGGCCTGAGAGCTGAGTGGGGGTAGGGAGTGCTGCGATTGGTCTGAGCTCAGACCATTGAAAGTGGAAGGCTTCTTCATTGAATGGCTGCTGCTCTGGGTGGAGTTTGTGCGACATTGCTCAGGAAAAAAAAAGCAAAAAAAACCCAAAAAACAACACTGTGAGAGTTTTATGCCAGTTTTAACTGCTGTAGTTGGACAGTGTGGAGGTTATGTGTTATGCCATGGGAGCTAAACTCATTTAATTTATGGATTATTTTAAAAAATATAACTTAAACAATTACTAATTTATCAATTGCCCACAATAAAATTTCCCTTTAAATTTCCATAATTCATCAATATCAATTTTGTATAATGGTGACGAGAGTATTTGAGAAGTCAGTCATCTGACAGGGAATAAAGCTGAACTAATTTTGACCAGGTGTCTTTTATCAAGTCATTTTATTTAATAAAATGTTAAACTTCGTTTTTCTATCTTCTGTTCGTTTAGAAAAAGATTTCACTTCACGTCACAACTTGGAGAAAGTTTTTAAAGCCATTTGTGTTGATATCATTGAAGAGATTGTGGTACTTGTGCAGCAAAAGGTTTAGCCTGGATAAATATTGCTATGACAGCAATAAAAGCTACAAAAAAACTCACATTATTAAATATGATTCTTTTTTTAATTGCTCAAATCAGATTACTCAAAAATATTGTGTCTCCTTTTTGTGATTTTTTTTCACTATTTTTTAATATGTCTGTACGCAGGGCAATGCTCATTGGGCTTAATATAGCTTCCCGCAGCTTGACAAGTTTATTAGTGCTCCGTCTGTTTCATGCAACATGTAAACACGCAGATTCTTTTTGAGCTATTAACATACACAGGTTATCCAGGCCTGAGCTCTATTGTGTGTCCAGCATGTGCAGATAGGATACAAGCTGTTAGGTTGACCAAGCTGTAACTGGCTACCCAACCCATCACTGTCTCAGTCTTACGGTTATACTAGCGTTAATGATCTCTTGAGAGGCTGTCTATTCAAAACAGGGTAAATTGCTATTGTGGAACTAATTTTTGTTTTGAAGCATCCTCACAACTCTGGAAAGACCAACATGTGTGCTTTTGTGTGTGTTTTTCTTCCCCCTGAGTGATGACGGCATAGCGAGGCCTGGAGCGCCGCCAAGTGCTTTCATTCACACCTGATTAGATCACCCTGACCTGGATAACATGCAGCGCTCCACGCTCGGCAACACGCTGCCACACAGTCCTTTGTTTGGCCTTAACAACATACTGCCCCGGCACCGATTACCTCCCAGTTAGACCGAGATGATATTAGAGCAGATACCTCAGCAGAGTTTAGGGCGGCAGAGTCACTCCACGTATCCACTATCCTCTCCATCTGAAGATCCTCCCAGCTGTTTACTCACCTGAATCACATCATCATTCTCCATGTGCAGGCCCACAGATCTGTTCTCACTAGAGCCCATAAAGCTAAGAACTTAATATTCTGATCTGTCTAACTAACTTATATTGTATTTTCGGACAGCAAATCACGAGATGAAGATTTGTTGTCAGTGACATGTCCTTTTTGTGCTGTCAGACATAATGCCAGAGATGTCAGAGTTAGAAGAAGCGGATTTGTCACTGTTACTGAAGTGTTGAAGGTTTTGGAGACAGCTTCTGGAGTCACTTATGATGATGATAAAATGTTGCAGAATTGTTAAAGTCAGACTCCTGGTGGATTTGTTCATATTTTTGGCCTGTGATGTTTCCAACATTGTGTTCTATAACAGGAAAGGCTTTTAACTGTACACTTGTTTCAGAGTGGTTGTCTGCTTTTTTTTCTAAAATGCATATTTTTCTTTGAAGTTATTAGGGGCTGTCTATTAGCTTGTCCCCCGATGTCTTGTAGAGCCAGCCACTTTCAAATTTATAACAGGGTTTAAGTAGTACGCATGTTGAATGTGTCAAATTGAATTATTATGCATGACTTGTAAGAAATGTTTAAAGAAGCAGTCAATCTTTCACTGAGTCGGATAATAGATTGATTTTTTTATCTGTCTGTCCAGAACAGAGAAAAGTGCAGGATGTGTAGGTGAAAACTTTCAGTCTAGCATAATTAAAATGATAAAGCTGTGCCACAAAATAACAGACACTCTCTCAACTAACCTATAACTGCGTCATTTAAAGGTGTCTTGCTAGCTGGCAAACTAGTCAACAGTTCATCTAGAAGCCAGTTCATTTATATTGTGGCTTCAGAGTAGTAGCAGCACCATACAAATAAAAAAGAAATCTAGTACATGACTCATGCCTGTGCACAATCCTTTCTACAGGACAGATTTTTTCTCTAACAGGTGAGTAAAATATGTCAATGTTTCAAAAGCTGCTCTAGTTGCTTCTTGTTTCTTATTTGTTAAGAAAATACCTCTCTCAATGAAATGCTTATGGTAGCATTGTGAGTTGCAGTTGCTATGTTGTCACTTGTGTATTGTAATGGCATGTAGCAATTCAATAAAACTAACTTGAAACCAGTTTAAACAAACAAGGAGAAAAGGCAGTAAAATGTAATAACGGTCCAGCTATTTATTGATTTTTCATACACATATGCCTTTCATTTGACATTGGACATTGAATTCTTGTGAGGAATAAAAGTTTTAAAGTTATGGGTGAAAGCCAGGCTTTTTACAGTAATTTATTTATTTTTTGTATGGCCATGGCTTAAATTGCATCTCCTCCCTTAACACTCAACACTGTGTCCTCAAATTAGCATGTTGTTCTGTATCGAACACGGCATCTTGGTAAGGGATGAGCTAATTATCCTAGCGGGCCTTTTCTCTAAAACATCTCTTTGTTGTGCTAATGCGCTCTCTATGATAGCATCTCCATCCATAACCTTCTCCGTGTGCACAGATAACCTGGAGGGGGTGGCTTGGTGTATGTAGGGCGCTGGGAGTCGGGCACTGAGGGTTTTAGGGGGTGTTGTTGCAGCATGTCCTGCAGCTGTGCCTACGATGACAAGCCTGTCCTCGACCTGCCCTCCGCCAGACTAAACACAACACGCAACTTTACCTGCAGGGGCTTCCTGCCTTTCTTCCCAAACTGCAGTTCCACTTGTCTTGCGACTCTGGTAGGATGCAATGCTGTTTTGGGATCTCAGCAGTATGTCCTTGCATTGCAATCTGTGGTTAAAGCATCTACGGCTCTCGGTTGAAGTGTGTGAAGTGTGATTGGTAGGTTGGCTGCTTGCCGATGCGAGCTGGCCTGACTGAATGCACTGAACCAGGTTTTTGTGCCCATAGCAGTTCTGAGGGAGTCATGCTTGATCTTTCTGGGCCATATGGAAACTAGGTCACTGTGCTGTGCTGTCAGTTGTGTCTCTCTTTCGCATGTGGGTGTGTGTTTGTGTGTAGAATAAAACAGCAAAATAGGGCTTTTACATAAGGATGGGATGGGTTCCACAGATATGCAGTTTTGCTGTTGCAGAGATTCTCTCAAACTGCAGCACAACCCCCCCCGCCTACCACCACCTCTACCAACCACCATCCCCTACCCCCTTCGTGCGATGCCATACTGGGAGAGAGTGAGATAGAAAGAAACAGAAAGGGAGAGAGAGAGAGAGAGAGATGAAATTCTCATCCTTGGTTCAGATCCCTAAGAATGCTTGGGAAGGCAGGATCTTATTATCACAGCAAATTTGCAATGTGCAGAGTGGAGGAGATTAGATGCGTCTTGCCTTTGAAGTGTATTTTCCAACCATTGTGCGATGGCAAATTCCATCAAGTGTTGGAGGGAGCTGTGATAAGAGGCACGGGTTATGAATGCTGCGGCATTAAAAGCCGTCATTTGAGCAATAAGATGAAACACTCACAAACTTCTGCTAAATGAAAAATATTTCCCCTCATTTCAGCACTGTCATTCATAACTATGTTGTGGAAAAGCCACAGATACTAAAATAACAAGGTGAATTGGATGTCTTGAATAAATACGTCAAAATATGTGGCATTGGGATTATACTTAATGTAAGTGATGAGGTGTAGACCTTTGAGGAATGAGGAATTCCCATTTATTTCTTCTCCTCTATGTTATGTTTGTTCTCCCAATCAGCATCATTTAATTCGGCTCTGAATCAAATGATACAGGATTAGATTGTTTAAGTCCTTTCTCTCATACGAATTCTAATTTATAGAAATGAATAAAAATCAGGTTTAATCCACAGGTGATGCAAACAGACTCTGAGGAGAAAGCTGTATTTATTGTTCATTTTTTTCTCCAGAGGACTGAGTCGAAAACATTAAAAGGGCTCCGATTTCCAGCACAGACTCGAAGGTGCTGCTGGACTTTGATCAGGCCGTCTCTATGTGTCCTCCTCAGCTCTCTGACCTTCACTTTGAGTTCTGTGGCTTCTCAGGAGATGGGGTGTCAGGATGGGGCCAGCAGGGGTAATATGAGGGTGTGCAAGAACTTTACTCGGGTGACCCCACCACTCCCGGCCCCTCCCCTGTCAGAGTTCCTTTAGGGTCTGGAGATCTGCAGGGTGGGAGGACATCCCAGGGGACCCAGCTGAGGAGTGACATCCCCAGCCTGGGCCTCAGATCCTTTTGCAGCTTTAGACCAAACACAAACAGTGCAGAGTGGCTGGAGGTGTCTCAACACGCTGGGACTCATACTGCTCCTGCAGTTGGTCTGCTTTGTCTTATTCCTCTTTGACATCAAAGAACATTGCGGTCTTTGGTTGCAGTGCCAAAAATGTGGACTAAATCATTCATTAAATTGGTAATCATCCAGATTTTCCCTTTTTGTTAGAGGGGACATATTATCTTCGTTTCCAGTTCTACATTGTTATTCTGGGCAAATGGCTGTATTTGCTATAGATAGAGTAGATGACCATTCTGCAAAAGCAAAACTTCATGATTTTAGAAAAATATTGTGGAAGCTTGTTTAGAGTAGTCTAAAACCTAAGCTTTTCGCGGGGATACTGTCGGAAAAGTCTAGATTTTAATTTCAAGTAATGTTGTTATCATTGAATAAGCAGTGCATCATCTTGTGTTATGTCACGGACGTGCAGAGCTGGTTTTGGTCAATTGAAAATATGCTTTTAAAGTTTGTCTTTGTTGTAGTAGTTTTGCAGTGCACTTTAGGAGATTACTGCTAATCTCATCAGTTTCCATTCCTGCAATGGTGATCTATATATTCCTTTGAAACTATAACCACCCGAGTGGCATTTGTTTTGACAGATTTCTCCTCAAAACCTAAGCTTCTTATCATTTCCACCCACCAAAAGTAAGGATTTCAGCTAGCACAAGGAATGTACAAAACTAACAGGCATTGCATGTTTTCATTACAATGCCTGTTACAGCCCATATGAATAGGTGTTTGATCAACAAATTGCATGAGCAACAACTTCAGCCACCTAAACACATCCCTCTTTAAGTCTAACCTAAGGACAGAAAACTTGAAATGAAATGAACACCATGAAATGAAATGGTGTTCATTTCACTTGTTGAAATGAACACAAGAGCTAAGAGCTGAGAAGTTAAATTGAAGCCCAAATATCTAACTTTGAGTTT
>JAPZDZ010000022.1:1035784-1046449 GCA_029783805.1 Acanthurus tennentii
GCATTTCCTTCACTGAGAGAAACCTTTAATATAACTGAATTTAGTGTAAGGGCACACAACAAATTTGCATGACTCCTGCTTTTGAAAACAAACTAAAATATACCTCCTCTGCATGTGGTCTTATTTATCAGCAACAGAAATTCAAATCTATTGACAGAGGGATGAATTTGTGAGGAAATTTTTTCCCTGAGTGTTTTTCCTCCTGTTTGATCTTCTTAAGGACTCATTATTGAGAGCAACTTTTCTGTTAGGAGACATTCTTGAGGGTGGTCCTGCTGGCCTTCAGGCAGGGTGAGGCAGCTTAGTTCAGGTTCCAGCCTCTAAATACAGACCGACACCCCAAAGGAGAAAAAACTCCCTCCTAATTAACAAAAAGTAAATAAGAGATTAATTTTCTCTATCCCTCTCTGGCTCTGTTATATACAGTATGTCCACAATTAGCATTAGGATTTGCAGGATGTTTATATCTACAAAGGGGTGCTGAAGGTCGTGAAGTGTTTTGGAAAAGCTTATGATCCTTCTTCAGCAGGAAACAATAATTGTTCTTCTTTGATAGTCTGGAAATAGATTGGTGCTGTTGCCTGCTTTGGGGAATTAGAATGTATGTTTGTATATTTGGAGGAGAAAAAGGGCAGTGTGGCCTGTTCCTGTTTTTCTTGAAGCTCTTTGTCTGAAGCACGGAGAGGTTTGGCCTGTGTGACAGTGTGCAGAGGGGGGAGGGGAGCTCAAACAAAAGAAATGCCCTTTGTTACTCTAATGTTTAGGGAAATGCAGAAACAAGCCACACAGCAGCCTATTCGAGCTGACATTGAATCAAATTAGCATTTTAGCCAACAACTTTTCCTTATTTAAAAGTGCGTGTGTGTCAGGAGCAGGAAAGACCAGAACACAAGAACAAACATACTGTATGAGGAATGCCCAGGCTGCCTGAGGCTCATTTAAGATCACATTTTCACATCTAAGAGATACAGCAATATTAATGTAGGAGTTTTTAAACAAAGGACAAACTCTTCTGTGAAGTTTGATAGTCACTATTCTCATTTGTGTTTTGTCCAGCTGACTGCAATTCACATGAAACCACAGGAAACTATTTAGGTCTCTTGTTAGTTTCAGAGGAAAGGATGTAAATTAGAGCCTGACCAACACTGGATTTTTAATGGTGATGTCCTTATTGAGACTTTAGAACATCGGAAATAGCATTTGGCGATCAATATTTATTGTTTCTTTTTGGCATGAATACTTTGACAATAAGTTGATGACAGAATTAACATCTGAGTGCTGACCTGTGGAAAAACACTGTGCACATGAACTCAAATATCCAATTTATACCTCTGTACTGGTATTTTAGCAATTTTACTATTTTTCAAACATCATAAATAGCAAATACCAATGTACCTGCAATGTGGTTTCTATACAAAAGGCCAACTTGCTCATCAGGACTTATATTCTTTTACAACTTTGTGTTGGATTTGTTGCCCAAGGACATTTTGACACGCAGACTGGCTTGAACAGCTGACCTTGTGATAAGTGAATGACTTGACTTGCTCTTCCTCCTGAGCCACAGCTGTCCCACCAGCACTGAAATGATATTTGCCAGCAAAACCACTTTTCTAACATACCTCGGGGGATAAATGTTTTCTACAAATTCCTTTCTTAATGTAGCAAAAGAATCCATGGTCCTCAAATATAAAATATTATCCAAACAAAAGGAGTAAAAGGGAACTGTGCCACATTAACTTGTCCTTTCTTATGGTGAGGGGTTGCTGCATTGAAAATATCCAGGAACTACCTAAACAAAAGTCAAACCAGAAATTCATGTTTAGTTTTTGAAAATTCAGTTTCTTTTGTTTTAGTTCTTTTTTTTCTTTTGCAGAGCTTGACAGTTGCTATTGGAGTGGTATTTTAAGAGCTAAAACAGCTTTTTAAGGTTTAATAATAACTTATTTGGAATATATGAATAAAATTATCACCATCCATCCATCTGTCCATCCATCTTCATTTTTTTGTGCTTACTGCAATAGCAAGTACACAGTTTCCTTTAATGCCTCTATCACAAGAACAGAGAAAAAGTGGAAAATGAAACTTGCTCTAATAAAATAGGAACTCTAAAATATGTGATATTACAATTCAAAGTGTAATACTTATATAGAAACATATTATGAATATTGGCATCTACTTTATTCAAATGTACTTTCAATTCAACAAGAAAATGTGTCTAAAATGATTTTGTGTACATTTTAGAAGCCTTTGTAAAACGAGGTAAAAGAAGCAGTATTAGCACTTTAGTATTATAAGTAACCCATAAGGGTACAAACATCTTTCCTACATGTCTTGACAAGGGGCCCCCAGCCACGGGCCCAGTCTTGTGTAGCACCCGTGGCCGCATGACAGCAGATAATCAGCATAGTCTCAGCGCTGCACTGGCTCCAATTGACTTCAAGGTTAAAGGCAACACGGCTGATTATGCTGTTCATCTACGCCGCATGGGAGGAAAGGTGCTAAGGTCAAGGGTGACATATGGTCCCCCCCTCCCCTCTCCTGCACGACTCAGGTTTGATTTCCTATCAGAACTGAGATGCAAGGTTATGCCAACTTGACTAAAAATATGTCAAACATGCCCTCTTCTAAATCTGTTGGTATGAGGGATGTTATTGTAAACATAAAGTTAGCTATGAGAGCTTCTGTATCAAAGATGTATGTTGATAAGAAAAACATGGGAAATCTGCATTTATAAAGGAGGTTTGAGGTTGATTTTCTCTTTCATATTCCTCAGTCATTTACTCTTGGAACTGCAAGGAATATTTATTCTCATATCTGCATGTAAACATATATCCAGTTACAACGCCATGGCCTGGTCCTTACTATAAGCCCTGCCTTGACACAGTGACATATGGTATCAGACTCCTATAGTATTAGTGTAAAGTAAACTGGGAGACGGCGAGACTGCCTTTGATCACACCAACAGGTTACACGTGTCCTCGTATTTTTACCTGCTTACCAACCTGGCCAGACGTGACAGCTCGACTGCTGTTTCTGTAAATCCTCACAAGCCCAGTAGCACGTCTCAGTATTCCTCTCTGCCTGTATGCATTCACATGAGCTATCTCCCTGTGTTGCATTTGAATGTGAAAAGCTTCTTAAATGTGACTTAGTGCGGCCAGGTCATTAGCATTCACATGGGGGGTTGGGCCCCAGGGGGCTGGGGTGGGGTACTGTTGCTGTGAGAGTGAACAAGTGGTATTAGTAGGGTGGAGCTCTGGAGAGGGTGGGCTGGGAGACTGGCTGGATGGTCAAGACAGGCTTGTCCAGTGTAGTGAGAGGTGAGGATCAGGTAGAGAGGAGGCTGCTGGGTACGCAGAGCATCAGGTTGGGTGGTAGAATTTAGTGAAACACTGGTGAAACACTGGATGCTTCTCACTATGGTCCCCTAGCCAGGCCACTGGAGGGGATGAAGGAAGAGAATCCACTGGATGGTAAGAGATCTCTGACTCTCACAGGCTGAATCATGTCAAAAATTTTGATATTAAGCTTTCTTCTTAAGGGAATTTTAATTGCATTGCCAGTGAAGTCAAAGATGCAAGCAGGAGGCAGGAGACTCTAAAACCTAATGTTTACTGGTGCTGTGATTGTTTCCTTTTTCTTTTTTGGTATTATAATACCCACATTCAGATGCATTACTAAAATGACATGACTTGTTTCCATACTTATGGAAATATAACCAAACAAAAAACAAACAAACTGAGCAAACATGGAAAAAGCCAAAGCTCTCAGTCTGTTAAATGTTGTCTCAATGCCAGCAGTTACTCAAGAATTTTGTAATAGATGCAAAATAGTCCTACATTAGTCCTTTAAATTCATAATCTTAATGTATTCAAAAATTCTAAATCTTAACATAAGTCAGGAACTATCTGATCAAAAAAAGATAAAGTGGGTATGAATCTAACCAATCATATAATGCTAGCAGTCAGGAGTCAACAGTTTACGACAAATTTCTGTACTTCGTACTAAAATAATATTGTGGTTCAGACCCAGCCCTAGTTTTTGTTAGATGTAGAAATGTATACCTCTCTCAGAAATACTTTAAAGATGTCTGTCTCCAGTGTTAAGGTGATTTCTTCTCATAGCCTTGTTTGTTTGACAGTCATTAAAAAAAACAAAAGCTATTACTCTTACATTGGCGTAATAACAGGCGAAAGTATCAGTCCTGACAGGAGTACAATGGTATGGAGAGACCAACATGCAACAGTAGACTGTATGTTGAATATTAGACAGTGGCACTGTGGAATCAAACATTAATTTGTGGACTAAGGTTTTGAAGCCTTGGGTTGGTGGTGTGTAGAGCAGATGGCCTTTCCTATCTTGTTCTGTTGGAACCAAAAGAATTTGGATGACAAGGTGGTGCTTGGGAGAATACATAAGGCCACTTTCATATTGTAATTGGATCTGACTGAGAACCTGAGGACATACTGTGGTGGTGATTTGTCAGAGCAAAAGCATGCTGTCATCATCTCTTTTCATCTGATGGGACCATCACTTATAAAATGAACATCATAACGTAGTGATGATGACTTGAAACTTGCGATTGAGACCATAAACTCATTAGGAAACAGTTTAATGAGGTAATAAATCAAGTGGGAGGTAGGGTCAATTTGGAATCGCCCCCTGCTGGCTACTAGAAATAGTGCAGGTTCAAGGCACTTCAGCATAGGCTTTACTTTTTAGAAGTGGAAGCTCAGTTCAATATTCATACTGTTTATGCATGTAATGACAGTAAAACAGCGACTGTGTTATTCATCATTCACATTTACATGAGATCATGTGGTTGAGAGTAGAGATGCTCCGATTCACTTGTTTACCTGATTTTTTCCTTTTTTTCCTTTTGCTGTTGTTTATTTATATTATGCGTAAAAATTACTGTTGTCTGTAATGAACCCCACAGCACTTCTTATCAAACTAGACTATGATAATGTCAGTCTACTATCCAGTAATTTATTAATGTCAGTACTGACATTTGATCTGATCAAGCTCTATTTAAGAGATCAAACCAAGTACATATATGTTAGGCTTCACTTGCAGTTAGTAATCGCCAGCAAGTTTGAGAAACTCTCTGTGACATGACATAAGGTGAAGGACGGTATTTTATCAAATCTTGCGGCCCTCCTTATTGGACCAGTAAAGCACACACTGGTTTAGCTGTCATGTTTTCCATATGGAGGATGTAAAGGAACAGAGAGTGGTTCCACCTCAGCTCCTCTTTTGTGTCTCCGTCTCATTGGCTCTCAGCTGCTTCGGCTCTCCACTGTGCTCAGTTTGTAAACCAAGCAAGTTTCGAAACTTTAGCTCTAACCTTCTTCCCTGTTGTGCTAAGTGCTTCAATTAGTTAATGTCTGTGTGTTTTGTCAGCTTGAATCTGTGTTTATGCTTGGACATGCACTTTGGTCCCCCTCAGAAATGCCAGAGGCATGGTTGAGGGGAGGGGAGGCTAATTTAGGTGAGGGCTGGGAGGGGGGAGGTGGGGAGTAGTATTGTTGAACGGCAGCGAAAATAGGACTATCAGTTCCACTCAGATAACCCCTAGCTGTCATTGGACCTCAAGTCAAGCCGTGACCCCGGGGCTTGAACTCTGCGGTCATGTGACCAGGCAGTAAAGTGACCAGTGGTGTTGCAGGGGTCTGGCTGTGGTCAGAGAGGGGCAGGCTGTCAAGGAAAGAGGTTGCTGTGAGAGAGAACAGAGGAAGAGAGAGAGAGGCAGAGAAAGAAAAGAGAGTCATGAGGAGAGCAGGCCCAGCGGCTTTTCTGTAGCAGAGTCCAGCGTGAATGGGGTCCAGGCAGACTGGGAGAAGCATGAAATGGATACATGGGAAGGTAAGGGAGGCTAGCAGAGGAGGCAGCTGCCTTCTTTGAAAGAACCATTCTTATAATCACCATAATACTGAGTGAATGGGAAAGAAGAGCTTTTTGTGATTGATCAGTGAATGTTTTCAAACTGAATTTTGGTGACTTTATATTTTTTGTTTGGATGATGATTCATTTCTTTTTAAGTATTTCTTCTGTAAGATTGGTATGTTGCACCCAGTAATTTCTGCCGAAAGAAATTTGATAAGCAACCACATTGCCTTAAAATAACAAAAATTTGTATCACAAAAATGTTACAGAATGCTTAATTTATTTCAGATAAATGCTGCTCTTAAGATCTTCTTTGCATTTGAGTAAACAAATGCTACTTTGCTTTTAGATTTGTGCTTTATTTGATGGGGCTACCTCTTAATGCTGAGGGCTGTTAATGATTCCCAGGCCTGGCTAATGAGCAGAGATATCACAGCTTTTTCACAGTGTTCCCAGTAATCGATGCCTTCAAGTGCTTTGTTTATGTGTGTGTTATGACGTATATAGGAGTGGTGGTGAATTGCACAGTGTGCCTCCATATGTATTGATCTTTTGAATATAGCCGTGGTTTGTACACAATCACCAGTGTTGCTATGATGAGGATCTCTCTATTGGTCAGTCTTCAGTGGTCTAAAACTATGAAGAATTTCTCATGTGACTAATTTTTTCCCCCTCTTCTGTGCTTCTCTCTCTCTTTTTAACATTTCATGTTGTCTTGAGTCACAATGTAGTTTCACATCAAGAGCACTCTTTCATGTGTGTGTCTCTTTAGTGAGTGATATTTCCTTGAACTTGCTGATGCTCTCCCCAAAATTGCTTTTAGCTCATCACTCTTTTGTCACATCATTTGTCTGTTTAAGTGAACGATCCTAAATGCTAGAATAAAATAGCCTTCTTTTGGCAGTGCCCACACCACATCCCACACACACACACACACACACACACACACACACACACACACCCCTCCCTTGTATTGCAGGAATTTGGAATGTGATCCTTTCTCTGTCTTAAGATATAGTCCACATGGCAAAGCAAAGTGACTCACCATAGTGTCCTGCTCATCACTGCTGCATGTCCCTTGATAAGCATTTATCTTATTGTGTTTATTGATCCTACAGTTCACTCAAATCATTGTTGTGCTAACTTGTTAATCCTCAGCACAAAATCTGCGCACAGGGACTTTAAACACAACACATTTCTGGAAGTATGTCCTTCATTTGATATTTTTCCTCCAAGGACTTTGGTGTAGCATGTGTAGGAACCATGTTACTGTATTCGTCCCTTCCCCCCTCATGTTAATCCCCCAGTCAGCAGCCATGTTGGTTGTGCTCCAGCTGAGGGAGGGTTAACTCCACACTTCTGCTGCTCTAAGTCACAGTATTGCCTTCAGTCAGCAGGAAGCCCTTTTGTTTAGATATGATTCTGTATTTTAGAGAGAATGTATTAATTCTGAAGAAAAAGCAGAAACAAAGCACAAGAGGTAAGCAAAGAGAGAAAGGGAGGGTGTGAGGTTGTTTATTTGGATGGAGATGCAGGGGACAGAAGCTGTGTGAAGATCAATAGTAACAGTGGGGGAGGTCAGGGACTCCTGTGACTCTGTAATGCTGGCCTATAAATAGCCAATGACTGAGGCCGTTCGTTCCAGCCACGCACACTCCTTTTTCCTAATTTCACTGAAACATATCCATCTCCTCAGCTCCAGCCCTGTCAAACCAGACATCAAGTCCATCATACTGGGGATCTTTGTTTTGCAAGGGTGTGTTATTTCAACTGCCCTGCTCCCTCCCCCCATGCACACTCATACAGGACTGGACTTACTGGATGCATTGCAAATAAAGTTCTTTATTTTTATGTAACAAGTTTTCCTGCTTAACAGAAGATAATCAGCTGTGGCACAACAAGCTCCAGTTTTTAATGGTTCACATTCTACAGTTATTTGGTCCTTACTGCATGGGAAATATCAGTGGGAGTTTATTCTTCTGGCTCTGTGGTCTCTGGGAAGTCCCTCCTCCTGTTACTACAGGGGAGACTCAACATTCATTAAGAGCATTTTATGTGAGCGTGTATCACGAAGTCTGGTCTTCTAAACTCACCACATGGTTCATATCAGCCAGTGCTTAGAGAGCTCAGGGCTAAAAACCAGTATCAGCAGAAGTTTCTTGTTCTACAAAAGACAAGAAAGAAGACAGGCTTAAACAGGGGTGTCTCACATGGCTCCTTTCTTCGGTCTTTACGTTAGTGTCAACAAATAGCATGTTTATGGCACCAAATAAAAAATATGAGTTGTAATTACAAAAAAAAACTGAAGAGCACTAAAATTATTAATGATCTTTATGAATGATGTTCTGCTCCATCAGACATCACAAATATTTTTTAAATTTACATTATATAATGCAATTCTTAGTATCACAAAAGGATATGTCATACAATTTAACCAGATACAGTCTGTTATTGATTATCTGACAGTTATTAACAAACCAACTTCAACTACAGAATAACATTAAACAAACTACGTCATTTTAAACCTGTATTTGGTTTTATTGGTGAACATTTTTCTTTAGGGAAACAACAAACTGTGTAAAAAAAAAAAATAAATAAAGGACTAATACAACAAGAATTATTAACTTGATTGCTTTTAAGAACTTTTTTATTACCTTAGACTTTTGCAGTTTTAAAATAAATGTGTCCATGGCAATGAGTATCATAACTATCAAATAAATAAATTAATACATTTCAAATACATAACTTTGGATACATTTTTGTTCAGATTAATTGTCTTTTCACTTATTCATCAGTCAAATATTTTTTAATTTAAACTAAAAGTTTATACAGTCTGAGACTAATTTATTTTAAGGTAAACATTTATTAACACTTAAAAACTGTATTGATACTTATTTTATTAAACTAAAAAAGGGGCTAATAGAGAAAAATATTTTTTTAAATATGGCATTGAAAAAAAGGATTTAGTCGTGAAGACCAAGGTCATTGTTTTAGCATTAGTGTAAGCCCAGCAAGCTCTTAAATAAAAAAAGGGATTTCACATTAAAGATGATAATTACTTAAAAAACAAACAAAAAAACCCCTAACAAACAGTAACGTAAGTAGACCCATTTGAAATGTAGATATGAATACTTTTCACCAAAGGTCTCCAGACACAGGCATAAATTCGTATTTGGAATGAAAAGAAAACATTTGAATGGTCTTTCCAGATGCAAACCAAGCTGAGACATTGAGCCAGACTCCTAGAGTTGAGGACTTTTCCCACATTATTTCACAAAGTAGCATCACATGTGGCTCACATTAGCATAACATTAATATGTAGCCTATCTTTGGTGTGGTATTACTCAATGGTAATGATACAGCCCCTAAGCCTGGGTGTATATTATCAGGACAGCAATGTCAACAGGTCGCCATTGTCTCGTGGATGAGCCGAATCTGCAACTGCATGCATGAAACCTGAAAGATTAGCATCACAGTGTGGGCTGCCAGGAATGCTGGATCTGACTCATAGAGGGTCTTCAGATGCCTTTAACCCCTGTGCTTGTGTGTTAGATGTGTGTCCATGTACATACCAGTCATAGTCTTAGGACAGAGTGCTCCCCTCTTTAACCCCCAGGTAGGATAGATAAGTTTCAGAGGAGATATAAGAAGGAGAAAGGGGAAGCCTGAGAGAGAAGAAGGGAGGGAGGGTGCCAGCAGCGGAAAAGTACAGCAGATTCCAGCAACCCCCGCTCCCTGTCTCAGCTGGGCACGATTGTGATGGAAAGCCCGAGACAAAACCTGAAGAGAAAACCCCTTCAGCAGCAGCCCTTGTTGCTCTGTCAGCCACTCAAAAGGCTGCTTTACACCATGCATCAGCCTTTGTGCATGTGGGGTTTGGACAATGGGGAGATTTGGCCACGAAACATCTCTGTTCTCAGCATGATGCAGCTCACAGAGAGAAAGGAGGTGAAACCTGGGCACTGTTTACTCTACCTTCCCAGAGATGAGCACAAAAAAATCAAGCAGCTGTATCCTTTGTGTCTCTTAGACGGTACTCAACTGATTTCAGCTTTAAAAAATCATTCTGCTCTTGCACATTAAACATCCTTTCCTCTGTGTCAGATGAAAAGACCATTTCTTAAAAATCCACATGACAATTGGTGCACATCTCACTTAGTCGGCTGGGTTCCAGTGAACATTCACTGGGACATATTGGGAGCAGAGGAAAACAAGAGCGCTGTTTGTCTTTGCTGGTGACAGGGGCTTAAAATGCCTGACTTGCATTTCCTGGTTTGCGTTAAAGTTTGGAATGAAACCCAGGCTGACCCCTGGGAAACAATGCAGCCTTTAATGGGCCTTGGGGGGTGAGGGTGAGTGCGTGTGTTAGAGGGGTGACACAGAGTGTCGGGGGTTCCTGCACCCAGGCTAGAGAGAGAGAGAAACAGAGGGTGGAGTTCAAGATGAAGCAGTGCTTTTATAACTCTTTATCGTCACCTCGGGTGGTTCATCGCCATGTCTCCCTTTATGACCCAGCTATTAGTCATTTATCAGGCCTCCTAACAAAAACAGCCTTTCTGTGAATGAGAAATGTAGCCCCAGAATTGCAGAATATTTCACCCTCACTTCCTGGTGGGAAGGATTTTCTTCATGCAACCACCTTAAACATCATCAACACTAGACTCCTCTGCCTGGTAATCAGCCATATCTTTTAAACTCCAGTTTGTAATGCAGTCTTTGTGTTGAGAATGTGTAGTCTCCCAGCACATGCTGAGATAACCCTTAAGATGTCATCACACA
>JAPZDZ010000022.1:1085003-1097168 GCA_029783805.1 Acanthurus tennentii
ACCTCTCCTTTTTACTGGTGATATGGTAGAACTTTTGGTCGGGTGTATTTAATAGGCCTAGGCCCAGTCACCTTGAACTAAAACTCATTAGCTATAAAAATTATCAATATGAATCCAAAACCCTAAACCTTATCAAATAGTCTGTATCCACCATATAATCATTTAATGTTCCTCTTGTGTCTGCATACCAAATGTGCCTCATCCCTCAGCACCGCTCTGCTCTCTTGTGACAGTCCAGGCATTTTCACGGAGGAGGCAACGAGCATCCAACACGTGACTCAGCATCCACCAATGGCATTACGGCAATCTAACTTTTGTGATAAGGGAATCGCAGTAAAGAGCGAGCGGACTGAAAGAGTTTCACTCCGAGACCCTCAATGGTCATAATCACGCACGCATTGGCCCAACTGGCTCTTTGAGCAGCCTTATCATAGACAGTGACCATCCGGATTTGTATTTGCCTTTTTTTATTTTGTTCTCCTCAGCAGCCCATGCAAGGCTGCAGCAACACCTACATTCAGGTTTCACTTATCAGACAATCATCAGTGACTAGCTGCGCTCAGCTGTTCAAATGTTGGGAGACAAGGCTCACGGTAAGAACCTCTTTTATTCCAAAGCCCGTTCTGCACGCACAGCTTCAATATTTATTTAACATGTGCCATTTTGTTGGGTCATAAAAAAATTAAAATAAAAAAATGAATTCAAACCCCCCAAAATCGCATGTTAATACGCAATCTGCTAAAAACATCCTGGGATCCCTAACCTGTTCAGTATTATTGAATCAGTAATTTTCTAATAAAGAATTTTAATAGTCAAACAGTTTTGACCGCATTATTAAAGGATAATTAAACGAAACAACAGCCTGACTTTGAACAAAATGGATCTTTAAGACGGTCTAATATAAAACTTAAAATGTGATATGCATAATCTAAGCAATAACGATATACAAAAAAAGTCGAAAATAGTGAAATATAATATAAGTACGCAATACAAAAACATGTAGCCGAATGATATTAAAAATAAATAAAAATAGAACGTTTGGACTTAGCAAAGTACCAAAACAAACAAACAAACAAACAAAAAAAAACCTCTCCTCCCCTGGGTAGCATACAGGCTAAAAACTTTTGATTAATTTTTTTTTTTCTGTTGATTAATCTGCCACCCATCAGGTTGGTGTCTGTAGCATATCCGATGAGCAGCATCCAACTCCAGAGGGTTGTGGAGTGTCTAGAAATAAATTGTTTCATTTTGGTACACAGTGTGCGCTAATGCGATACATTCAGTTGTGGCTAAAATCATGTAAATGCTCTTTATGCTTACCTTACTTGGTCACCTAATGTAATGCAGCCTAATAAATCCATAATCAAACGAAGCGTGTCGAGAAGGTTCAGACTTATGGTTATGAAAGAAAATGGAGTATCAACTAATAAAAAGTAACATCTACTTTCAATTCGATATTGGTGGTTGGTAGTTTGAATAAAATCGATATTATAGGCTGCAACTTCCTTTTATTTTTGTAAATGCAGCTATCGGTTTGGAAAATTTTACAAGATTTGGTCAGCCCATTTAATGGATATATATGGGATCATTCCTATTTACGATGCATGCACTTATATTTGCCACTTTTTAAATGTTCGACGGAGCGAAATTTATGGAAAGAACCACGTTCATAATGTTAACTACACAGAAAATCTCCCACAAGATATTAATTATTAATAAAGTTGCATTTAGATTCAAATAATTAGAAGACATTGACGAACGTAATAAGCAATGTATATGACCCTTTATAAACAGGCTCTAAGTAGGCCTTGTAAAGCATGTCTTGATTCTGAAATAATTAGTACAGCAAATATTGAATCAATGTGTTAATAAACATTGCTTAATAATCAAACATTCAATGAGATACATACACAGATAAACTCTTAAATAAAAGATCATAAATCCACAGCTGTGCATGTGTATATGACGCTTTTAAATTAAATTAATGGTTTAAAAACAAAAAAAAAACTCCAATATTTCCCCGTTTTACTTTTCTTTGCCTTTATTTAGTTGTGTATCACATCAAACTTCATTAAAAGTAAAACAAAACAAAACAGAACAAAACAAAACAAAAACACAGCATTAAAATTTTTTTTCACACCGGCTATAATGAACTGCATTGGGCTACATTTGAACAAAATGACGGCACATTATTTTTATTACTAGGCCCATTTTTTGCCTGTAGAGTACACTGACCATTCACGTCCTTCAAACTGATCTCAGATAAAAATGTGATCAAATTCAATCTAATTCTTACCGGCTGTAATTTTCACAGCATTTGCAGGCTGGCTTTCTTAATTTTTGGATTTCTCTTTACAGTTTACTGACTGCATATTAATTTGCATATTTTACACTTCGTCTGCCACATAGCCTTTAATGTGATTTGTGTGTTTGCGCATGTGTGCATGTACCAGGTGTGACTTTGAAGGTTATGGAATACACGTATGATGACGACCTGGAAGAGCTGTGTCCTGTGTGTGGAGACAAAGTGTCCGGATACCACTACGGTCTGCTCACCTGCGAGAGCTGCAAGGTAACACATCGGACCTTATGCACAAATCATAACACGCAATCAGTTGAAGAAGTTTCGGCATTTTCGCTGAAGCTTAAACGAATCAAATTACTTAACATCAACTCCTGTGTATTTGCCGCTCAAACGGATGTCGTCTGCATTATCTTATTGTCTGCAATAAACTGATAATAAAAGACTAATTTAGGTATTTAAACTTTTTAAAGGATGTCATAGTTTTACATTTTTTTAATATCTCAGAGAGTGTAATTAAAAATGCGATATTGCACTCATCCACCTAAACTGAGATATAGACTCTCTAATCTCTTGCTTTTGGGCACTATACTATCGACTATTTATTTATGTGCAATAAATTACCGGTAACAATGCTGAATACAAACGTGTCGTGTTCAGCTGTGACGTTTGATTTCCCAGGCGCAAGTTTAAGCTAAACAGTAAATCTGCATCCTTCTACGTTAAGTACAATGTACCATTAACTAACTGTCCTCTTCACTATTTCTGATATTTTGTCTGTTTTTCAGGGTTTTTTCAAGAGGACAGTGCAGAACAACAAGAGGTACACATGTGCGGAGAACCAGGAGTGTAAAATAGATAAAACTCAAAGGAAGAGATGTCCGTTTTGTCGCTTCCAAAAGTGCCTCAGCGTCGGGATGCGGTTAGAAGGTATTCTTTTAACTGTTTATAACCCGTTATTTAAACCGATCCGTTTTTCTTTTTGCCGCAGATAATAATAATAATAATAATAATAATAATAATAATAATAATAATAATGACAAACAGATTTAACATGTATTTGTTTCCTTTTTAAGATTATTGTACAATTTTATGCATAATTTATTATACAATTTATTATGTTACAATTTTTTATTTCTGTGGTAAAACTCTTTAATTAAACCCTGATTTACAGGCTGGTGTATCTCATGTTGTTTCCTTTACACATGGGATGGGATTAATTCCCAGACAGCAATGCAGAAAAGCACCTGCTTCCGTAGCAAAAAAATAAAAAGGACACATTCTTGACTTGCTGATAAAACCCCAGAGACTCCCCTGTTTTAAATCAAAAGCTCTATTTAGGCTACAAGAAGGAGTAGAGCTGCATGGACTCTGGGGATTCTTCTCAGCCCTAAAAAGGGAAGCAAAAATGACCAACATGTCTGTTATTTACTCTGCAGGAATAGTTGGGGTTATTGTTGAATTGGAAGTTATGATTTTACTCTCTGTTGTTACAGCTGAATGCTCATCAAGGACTTTTGCAAAGGGGATCCTGACAGTGCAGCAGAATGCAGCATAGAGTCATTGTTTAATTTTGAAATCTGTTTTCCACCTCTCATCTCTTGTGTGACAGCGGTGCGTGCAGATCGCATGCGTGGGGGGAGGAACAAATTTGGCCCCATGTACAAGAGAGACAGGGCCTTGAAGCAGCAGAAGAAGGCTTTGATACGATCCAACGGGTTCAAGCTGGAGACTGCGGCTCCTCCGCCGGCCTCTCCTCTGCAGACTGACTACGGCTTCACCAGCACGCTTCACAGCCTGCCCACCATCTCCAAAAGCCTGCTCTCCTCCACCCCGAGCTCCATTACCCCCACAGACTACGAGGCCAACCTCTATGGACCGCCATCCCTCGGCATGGCCATGCAGTCCCATGTGCCCCTTACTACTCAGTACCAGTACACAGCCTTCCAAGGCAGGGCGATTAAAGCAGAGTGTCCCGACTATACCAGCTCTCCTGAGTCTCTGACAGGATACCCCTACCCAGACATGTACCCCTCGGCCTCACCACAGCCTCCCAGCCTGCCACCACTGGTGCTGGAGCTGCTGCGCTGCGATCCAGATGAGCTGGTGGTGCAGAACAAGATTGTTGCTCATCTTCAGCAGGAGCAGAATGGCCGGGGCCGCCTGGACAAGCCAAGCACCTTCAGCCTAATGTGTCGCATGGCAGACCAGACTCTGTTCTCCATAGTGGAGTGGGCCCGGAGCTGCATCTTCTTCAAGGAGCTCAGGGTGAGTCCCAAGTCCTTAATTCTATCCTGATGCTCACACAGGCATGCATGCATGCACCCACTCAAATGTTGGAGAATAATGTCACAATTTGCAACCTCATTCCTCAATGTGTCCAGTGTGTATAACTGTCTGTATGATAAAGTTACAACACAGCCTCAGTTTGTCTCCCTTGCACAATCCACACATTTTAGTTATATAGCTCATAAAAAGAGACAGCCTTATTTTTGTAGCATTGCAAAAAAAAAAAAAAAAAAAAATGTCCAATAAGAATAAAATTGCTGCAAAACACTTGAATTTGAATCATCCCATGTGTCTACACCAACACATAAAAAATCTATCAAAAAAACTGTTATGGTTACTTATTCATGCTGCACTTCACAGTAGACAGCCATGAAAAATTTCCAAAGGATGAAATGTTGCATTGAAAGATGAGAACAAAACAGACAGTGCAGGGACTCTGCACTGATTCTAAAATAACCCTCTCTTATTTTACTGCACTGCTGTGCCTGCTCACCTCGTGATGTCAGTGGTTTTGATTTCAGTTATAAAAATCACAGAGATTTAAATAAATCAGCTGTTTCTGGAGGTAAAACATTTGAAACCTAATTCATTGACTCTCTCTGAGCCAGTCTGTTCAAACTAGAGCATACCTGGTCCAGACTGGTTTGAATGGTCATACTGTTTGTACCACAGCTTTTCATGTGTTTACCTTCTGGTTATATTGCAATTTTCAATAATGTTTTTTTTTTTCGCTCTAAATTTGCCAAAAACAAGAAACACCCACATTGGCAACTGCATGCTTGCCTCTTTAATCTTCACCATGTAAACAGCAGTTTGACATTTGTTCTGCTTCTCCTCTTACTTCCTCTTCTTCTTTATCTTCTTCTTCTTAATTTTCTCTGCGTTACTGGTGGATCGCAAAACAATTTAAAAAGTGTATAGTGCCACCTACTGATGGGAGCATTTGACTTATGCAAAATAACATAAATTTTCTGTTGTTGGCTATGAACTTGGGACACATGGACAAATCATAACGGCTAGGATTAAGAATACTTGTGAAAACCAATTCTGAAGATGAAAATGCTGTTGTTTTAAAGGGCAGCTATGTGCCAATGATGACAAATGATGTTCTGTTTGCTATAGTCAATGTTCCAAAGTTAATAACATTAATATAGTAGATACCAGCTATAGCAAGGACATGTCACTACTTTCTTCTTTATCTGTTTTATATTTTTTTCATACTTCATGAAAAGCTATTCAAGAACAGTAGTCTAGTTACATAACATTTGCATTGCACAAAAGAGAGAGAGATGTTTTTCCAAATGAGGTGATTTATTTTAGTTCAATTTTAATACAGTTAAAATGTACATGGAAGCATTCAAAACTGATAAGATTGACTCAGACACCCACAATTCACTCTCTGTCCACTCAGAGCAGAAACTACAGCAGCTGGCAACAGTTGATTTTTGAATATTATAAAAAGAACTTTGCAGGAACTAGAAACCTGCTGGTAATTAATGTACATGTTATATGCTAATTTGATGGTATCAGCATTGATGTTCACTGGGATCATTTACCTAAGTGAGTCCTTGTAGGTGACTTTCATACATTCTAGGGACGGCTGGAGACGGTAATGGGATTGAATCTGGTCTTCTTCACAAAAATAATGTAAATTCTACATTATTTGAGCTAAAACACTCACAAGCACTTGCGTAGTTCAAGTTTACTTTATAAAGAGAAACAAAAGATGTGTTAGGCTTATGTAACTACATTACTTATTAAATTATGTTGCATCATATCCATTTTGAATGCATGATCTAGGCTATTTGCATTGGTATTCAATATTATATATGTCAGCATACTCAACTTCATCTTCCAAATGAATATATGTTTCTTCAAAAATACAAATGCCTGTAATGAACAGTTAGTCTGAAGTGTTCAGTGTACTTTCAGCCTTGTGAGGGTAATTATTCCTGGCTATAGTTGCTTCAGAGCAGAGGGTCAGCTCACACACACACACAAACACACACAAACACATAAACACACCTCCGAGGGTCATGATTGAACATACATCAGTGTCCTGCTCTGTCATCTATAGAGTTCAGTATTGGACAGTTTTGGTGATTTAGTAACACGGTCAAACTGAAGTCCCATGCTGAAGCAATCAATGTTGTTGTTGTGGTTAACTGTGCTGCTGTCGACAATATGGCCGAATACTCTGACTGCTCCAAGTGAAAATGGAAAACTGTAAGTCTTTTTTGACAAATCAGGCTGGTTGCACAACAATGAAGAAATTTTTACCTTCTTCCATGAGTCATGATATTACCCGTCTGTGCTGACAAACAAACGTCTGTCAGGAAACCACGGTCAAACTGATTCAACCGATTAAACAGTTTAACTAGCAACAAAAGGTTGCTACTGGCCTTGATGAGATTTGGTGAGATTCCTTCCTGATTTTATAGTTAAATACACTTTATTTGCTTGGTACATTCAGAACATGTCTCTTCAGTTTGTGCGCTGCACTCATTCACCTGTCGACATTTACTCCTTGAACAACTGCAGGCCTGGACATGTGGTCACTGAGAGACTTACAGTGTACTAGGTTAACAAACACATAATCTGTTTCTCGACACATGTTGGCAGGAATATTGGCAACTTGGAAATCTGTCAAACTATATATATCGTACGTAGTGGAACCTGATCAATAGATCTGGTTTATTTTTAAATTCAGCCCTCATGTAATACTTTTTCTCTGTTTGCATCAAAAAGCCAGCGAGTGCAGCTGATGTGTTTTTGGACAAACTGTACTCAGTGACCTTTAAGTCATTTTTTTAGTGACTGGCTGAGAGCTACATAGCACATCACAAATCTAATACGAGCCTCGTGCTAACATAAATGTCCATAAACCACTGTACTAGTATACTATACTTTACTATACTACTACTAGCTATTTTAGATAGTATCCTTACTTAATCCTAAATATTTACGACAATGTTCAATGTCAAAGAAATCAGTTTTTTTATATAACATAATGTTGTGTTTCTTTTTGTCCTTGCAATCCTAACATCTGGGGAAACACTAGTAAGAGAAAAAAAGAAAGTCAACAAGTGTGACTAAATGTTCAGTGAATAAAAAACTTGAAAATTTTACCGGTAGTGAACATTTCTGTCTGAGTCAGTCAGATAGATTTTTATCTACAATGATGGCTGTTTGACAATATGATAAACATATCCCACGATCCCATGCTGCTTCGCAATGTTGTTAAAAGATGTCTTTTGTGTTTTCATTGATACAATAGAGAGACATCTAGTGGCAGAAATTGTGTGTTCAGTGAACTGGTGCTCAAAAATTATTAAAAAGACAACAACGACAAAAAAACAAAAACCAAAACAATTTTTTCTTGGAACTCTTCTGGTATCTATTCCAAGAGATAGTTTTGGTTTTGTTGTAGTAGGCTTGGATCTATTTGTAAGATTTCTGTTTCTGTTCCATTAGAATACAGGTGAATGCAGTTTGGTTCATAATAGCAAAAGCTCTATTGAAAAACCAGATGTCTGTCACATGTAATCTCCCAACAGAAAGTACTGTCAAAGAAGTTCACCCTCTTCAATAGGAAATAAATCCTACTAGAACAGTAACACTGAGCGAGGATGTGTCAAAGATAGAGAAATCCCTCTTTGCATGACTGGATACTAGAAGTTTGTAAAAAGCATTTTTTTTGGTGAACAAACCCTTAAACTGAATGATATACCTTCTCAGTTTTATAATGATATAGATTTTTACAAATAATCACTGATGCATTCAAATTATGTGATACAATAAATAAAGTGTTAAACATCAGTGCGTCCTGTCTTAAGAATTTTAAACCAGTCATGTAGTAAGAAATTGACTTAAAATGACTGAATTCTTAGTTTCTGAGAGCATCCATAAAAAAATGTGTTGTTACTTTTGTACCTGGTAAACCTCAGAAACAAAGGGCACACTGTGGTGCTGATGTGATTTGTTGCATCTTCTCAGAGTAACAACAACAAGGTAACTTTATAATGTGTGAGGGATACTTGGCTAAAGCTGCTCTTCATTACTCATAGAGGAGAGAAGCACAGAGGCTGCTCATCTTTTATTATCATGCAGTTGTTACATAAAATAGAGACCTAAAAAAAACATGACTGTTCCTGAATCCTCCTCAAAATATGCTGATTCCTGATGCGCGTAAAAGTCCAATAATCTTGTCAACTTGTTTCAAAGCTGCAAAGAGATTTAATGTCTTTGTCAAATCACCTACTGTGGGAATCAAGTAGATCTGCAGGCCAGCCCCATAACAGCATTCACCTATGACAGGACAAACCTTTGACAGTGGCAGCTTTTGTTAGGTTGAATAATACTTGGTGAGGTTTGGGAAAAACATAGATTAAAAAAACTATTCTTAATTCAGATAGTTTAAAGAGGGCGTGCCATGCAGTATAGTGGGTGCGTCCTGTAGTCTGCAAGACTTAAGATAGACCCTCCTCTTGTGAGAAAGTCCCTCTTTTCATCTGAGAAATATGCAACATGCTCATATAGAAGGTCCCTTTGCCCATGTAATATATTCATTCACACACATGCATAAATTACTCAGACACTGAACACATGCAATGAGTAATGAACGGCTGTCTGTTTTTTTCTTTTCTTACTTGAAAGTGTTTGGTGTCGTTTATGCCATGGGCATGTGAATATTAATATATTGATATATATCATTTCTGGTAAGTAAAAATGACTAGATTTCAAAAATTAAACACCACTTACACAACAGCACCACACAATTAATGCTTGATATGATTTACAGAGCAACACTGTCTCCTTGGAATTATGCTTACAACTAATTTGTTTTGGCAGTTACGTTTACAGGGAAACAAATCCTCTGCCAAGATTTCATGCAGAACACCAGGATATAAGGGCAGAAGTCTTTTGAACTTTGTGTATCAAGTCAGGGAAGGACTATTTTTTTAATCAAAATGTCTTTCATGTAAACTCCAACTCATTCTTACATTTATTTGCATTAAACAAAGAGCAACATTTATCCTTAAAATTCACCAAAACCTGTGAGAGCATGAGCACAACCATTAACAAAAATTTAGTCTTCATTCGAATAATACAGTTACTGTTTACTACCCTTTCACAAAAGATGTAACACTCTTAAAAGCCAAAAGATGACAATTTGTATTTAAAATAAGTATAAAACACTAAAAATTATGGTATTTTAGTTGGGGAAAATTTATATTTTAGAATTTTTAGATGCCAAAAAATAAACATCTACAATAAAAATGTAGGTTTATTCCTTTAAAAACATTTTTCCTTTAATAGTATGACCGCTTTTCACACCATTGCAGCCTTGTTTTGCCCTCCCAGATCCTGGTGTTATACACATTTGATACATCTCCATTGATAGAACATTTTCATGTTCAGCAGACAGCCAACATAGACTGTGAGAACAAAGCTTTGCATATTTTGCAGAGAAAGCAGCTCGAACAGAGAGAGCTGTTTCCCTGGGCTGGATAATTACATTCCTTGCAGACGATAACAGGGAAATGTCGGCTCTCCACTGCAGCTCCACACTGCATTCGTCTACATTGTTGTTAAATCGTGAGCAGAATAGAGGCTATTGATTGCTGCACTTCCCCAGAGGTGGCCTTTATCCTGTCTTGTGTTTGACCTTCCATGTACCTGTTGAAAATGGAAGATAATGCACACTATGAACATCATAAATATTACAGATAGTACGCTGTAGACCCTCAATTTAAAGTGAAATATGTCCAAGATTCGAAAGAGTTTTGCCTGAAAAAACATAGATATCTACTCTCAGTGACAAAATAGAGATACATTGTTTAAAAGCTGTTTCCAGGCGTCAAGAAAAAAAATTGATATTACTTCACCAAAAATATTGATTGTTTTTCCTCTAAATTTAAGACATGTCAATTAATGATGACAAATTTCTATATTTTCCCACACTGTCATTGTAACTTATTGTTAGTGTGTGAGGATAAGCTGTGGACTGGCTGAATGGAATGCCTTATAGATTCAAAGACGTTCCACGAGCTTCAAATTGATTGTCACTATTGTATGTTCTGCTGTCTTGTGTTGCTGCTGCTCAGTCTAATGGGTTTGCTAACGAGATGCAATACAGGTTAAGTTTGTTTTGGGGTGTGTTGGCTGGTTTCCCCGACAGCTTGTGCTCAGATTACCCCAGTATGTCATATGTTTGTATAACATAGAATTTAAAGCAGTTTACCACAGCTGTGCATACTTATCTTCTCCAAAACATTGCCCTTTTAATTGAACATTGCTATTGGTCCACTGGGGGTAAAAAAATAGCTTCATGGCACTCAGAGCCTCACTAGAGCAAACTGAGCAACACTCCCACCGACAACACAGCTGAACAGTGAGGACACATTTCTTGTACCTTGTTTAAAAGCTGTCAGACCACTGCAAGTCACACTCAATGGTACATACAGTAAGTATATAAAATATAAACAATTGGTTTGATTGGCAGGCATGGTGGGTGTCTTAACATTACATAAATAGAGAGTGATTGAACAGCTGAGAAATTGGACAGGAAACAGGGAGAGAGAGCGGATAGTGACAAGCAGCACCCGCGACAACTGCACTGAGGACCGAGCCTTTCACATATGGGCTGCGCCTACACTGAGCGAGCTAAACAGCGGCCCAGTGATTCTGTCTTTAAGAGGAATATCAAAGGAACTATCTTGAACAATTCAGCTATTCTATTTCTTTGTTAAATCCACCCACATAAGCATGGTCCCAAACACAATAGTAAATGGTCAAATAAGGTCAACCATTAAGAAGGGCGATGTATTGTAGAGAAAAAACTCTTTGTAATTATTACTTTATACATAAAAATGCTTCAAAAAGCAGTATTTCAGATATCTTTCAATATAAAAATTTACCTAAAACAGTGTTATTGTTGGTTAAAAGGTTTCTCAAAAAACTGAAATAGCAAAAAAAGATTCTCAGAGCTACCCCAAAATGATAAAAAACTAAATATGTACCAAAGATACCACATTCAGTGTAGTGCAATTTACTTTAAGCCCTCTAATGGTGAAAATCACTTTAACATAATGTGATGGATGCAAAAATGTCAATATAGAGTTTAGTTATTAAGGGTGTATATGTGCTATTCATATAGCTTTTGTAATATAAAGATCACCATTTACCATTTTACCCAAATGCAAAGGTTTAATGGGAAATAAAAAAATAAACAGTGTCAACCAACACTTTTCAATGCTTTCCTTTCTCTCTTTTTTTAATAATGAGCCAGGCCATTTCTGGTCTGCTGCCATAATGTTTGTGAGTTTGTCCATAAACTCCAGAGTCTGGCAGACTGTAGAGGAAGAACCAGAGTAATGTTCACATATTGACATTTCAGAGTTACTTTGCACACACATGATAAAACACATCCATGATAAAATGTCACTCTTACATGTAAAACACAACAACTGACAGGTATATAACCTGAAATATCAGACTAACTCAGTTCCACACTTGAACATAGACTGGCAGAAACACTGAGAATCCATGTGGATGTTAAAATAAAACTCTTC
>JAPZDZ010000022.1:1162883-1176690 GCA_029783805.1 Acanthurus tennentii
CTCTTTTCTCTGGGTCTCTCTTGGTGTGGCCTCTCTGGTGGTTCCTCTCTTCACAGCACCTCCTGGCCTCTAAGTTACTGGATCACTGGGATGGTAGAGACCCCTGCCCTGCTCTATTTCCCTGCAGCTCTTCCTCCCTCTCCCCAGGTATGTGAACCTCTTCTACTCTCTGCCTCCCAACCCTTCTTGCCCCGTCTTCCCCATCAGGGAGCAGGGCCTGAGATGGATGGTGAGTCATAGCACAGCCCCCCAGACAGGCTGATTTATGGTGTTTCCTTTCCATCCAGGCAGAGCGGGGTCCCCCAGGGGCCCTGTCTGGAGAGCACCGGGGACAGCCGCCGTCTCAGACCTGACGGCCCCGAGCTCCCAATCCGCTGTGATGCCAAGTACCAAACGGCCACTCCAGAATGGTTGCCATCCGTCATACGAGCAGCCGGGGATCTCTCTTAAAGAGTGGAAACACAGAGAGCAGAAACAATGAGGCCCACTCCCTTCCTCCCTCACTTCTCGCCACCAGACATTGATCTCCACTGCAAAAATTTATCATATCACCTCTACTAGGGCTATTGTTGGAGGGGGGGTTATGGTTAACAATCGCTGCAATTAATTTTAATATGGCAACATCACAGGCATTAAACAGGAACCTTTTCTATCCCATTTTGAAAGGATACGGATACTTTCTGCTTTTTTAACCGACCCGTAAACCTGTGCAGCGCTGACACAACATGCTGTTCTGAATGTATACACACAAAGATAATATGCATTGTGTTAAGTGTGTCAATTTTTTGCCAATTAAATTGCCATCCACTCATTTAAATCAAGCATATTTGCTGTCAGGAAAGCTTTTATTTATGCTTTTTTTTTTCAGTAATGACCTGTTAAAATGTGAAAGCTGGTCATATACGGCTAAAAGTATGTTTGGCATTAATGACTGAAATATTGAAAGAACAATTGTATGAAGACAATAAGTTGGGCTTATTGTTTGTATGTAAAGCTGTTCAGGTTGCTTGGTAGAAGTTGTCTCTGGGGTCACCTGATAAAATAACGACAAAACTTTGCTTCACTTTTGTTTTAGCTCTGATTTTGATCTCTGCCACTGTCTGAGAAAAAACACATTATTTTGAGTTTTATTTGCAATAGAATTTCACATGTAGTACCTACAGGATCTTAATTAAGGAGACAAGACAAGAGACTGTGCCGTACTTTTTCAGACGTTATTTTGTCATTGTCTTTTTTAAAAATTATTTTATTTTAATGTTTGTATGTGTGTGTTTGTGTGTGTAAAATCATGTGGCCATAGCTGCCCAATGAAGATTTTTCTCCTCTCCCATCATCTAAGTACAGATGTGGCACTCAGGTGCAGACTCATAAAAAGTAAAACAACTCAAGTACTTGATTTACCTGAATACTTAGCTTTGCCTTACCTTCTAAGTAAATCAGTGTGGACTGGATATCGGTCATGATTTAAAATTTGATATTTATACAGCATTATGTGTGCTTTAAAGTTGGGAATCAGTGCAGGTTCAATACTAAATGTCACCCTCTGTGTGCTCTGGCACAGCTTGCAAGGCACCTGCAAGCTAGAAAGTGGCCAAAACTCTGCAACCTACAAGTTCATCTGCCAGGCACCTGCAGCTGCAGAGTGGCGAGACAGCAGCCAGGCTGCTTCTCAGGGTGGGGGACAAGAGGGCCTGAAATGGCCTGGCAGCAGCACTCTGCATCACACCTACAATATGCAGTCAGCAAAAAACTGCAATAAATGCAGTAAATATTTACCTGAAATTAAAAGTAAGTCACTACTGACACACTACTCTCGCCTCGTAGGGGTACCGCAACTTTTTCTTGTGCACTTCTCTATAAGCTTATAAGCTCCTTTTTGTCATCTCTTGTCATCTCAGTGGCAGCAATTAAATATGGCTTTAATTTTCTGACTCTGCAAACAATAATTACATTATAATAATTCTTGTGTCTTGTTTCTTGTTTTCCATGATGATGATGTTTGGTCATGGTTTTCTAGTGGTAATGCATTCTGAACAAATCCTCCCCTTTCAATAAGTTTACAGACAGTGCTTAAGGAATGACATACAATGAAAATATAAAGATTTTGAAGCATAAATGTTAGAAGTGCTATAGACAAACTACACTATGTCACATAATTTTCAAGGTCAGCCGTACTGTTTACACACAGTGTTTGTCTCAGTCCCTTTAACATTACCTCTGATGATAAAAAAGGCGTATATGATTAAACTGAGGTGAATTCAGACAAGTATGGTTTCAATGGCTCATTTATAAACATGATAAATTTCTCTGCATTCACTCGCTCTGTTTTTCTGCTTACGCTCCTGCTCTCCATATCCAGCTTTTTAGGCAATTCGTAATGGCACTTAATAAACTGCATCACAAGGACTCCCCGTTCACACATGTCTGCTTTTCTCTGTCGGTGCTTGAAGTGCTTGTTTTCATGTGACACTGAAATGAGAGAGAGAGAAAGTATCTAGGGACACACACACACTCCAAAATCAATCAGACTGACCATTGGGAGCGCTATGAAAAATCCTCTTTCACAGAGATAAACACACACTCCCATAGACTTACTTCTTACAAAGCTCCATTTTTAATTTTTTTTTTGTTTGTTTTTGTCAGCCATGTGGGGGCAGTGAAACCAGCTGGAAACTAGCTGTCATGGTGAAAGTGTCAGCAAACAGTTGTTAATATACATCCAGCAGTTACAGATTAATGACCATTTAATTCGAGTTGTGTTTGTATCCATTTGTAAAATCCACTGTTCACTCCTCTTTTAGCTGTTTTGGATTTCTAAACTCTTAACTCCTAAGTTAAATTGATGATGGAAAAAATATACCAGTTTGTTTCAATCATCAATTTAACTTTATCCATCAAAAAATACTGATTAGCGCAGCTTTAAACTCTACTTTCACATGAGTTACACTGACAGTGCAGTTAAATGAGCTTACAAATACAAATAACCAACATGTAACAATAAGATACAGCTTATTGCATTTGAAGAATGATTCCCCATTGGTGGAGGTCAGAAAATGGACATGGACATGGACATTGTGGCGACGTTACAATCCAAGGACTGCGGGTGGCAGCACTGACAGGCATCGCTGGCAAAAATGCAAAACAGACTATATGGATTATTAAATCCAATGTAATCTCACAGTTGTGGAGTACTTACCCTTTTTTCTGAGCAGGAATATGATGAAAAATCAACAGAAGAAGCCCAAAAACAACAGAACATTGAAAAAATAAAAACCAGAGCATCAGATGAATTCTCCGTGGAGCAGTCAGACAATGTTTCGACTACACAGTAAAGACATTTCTCTCTTTAGTAGCTCTTTCAGATTCCCGTCACCATTGTAATTTTTCCCCTGAATCTCAGTGGGCCATTAGCGAGCATTGACAATGGGCAAAAGACAATATGGGAAGGATCAGTGCTGCTGTTCTCCATGTTATCAGTGTTTTCTGAAAGTGTTATTTCAATTAAAAAGTGGATAAACTGCTGATTAATTCAGCACACTTCCCAATTACAGATCAAACGGGCCTCCTGGGGGCTGCAAAGCCCCAAAGATGGCAGATGCCGTGCACACATTCGGGCATATTTCATACGGCTATGAAATATTGAGCTGGTGTGTGGCGATGTGGTACCGCTGGGTGTCTGTGTTGTTGGGGCTGTATGTAAATCCGGCTGTGACACCCCTGTCTGCAGCAGGAGACTGATATCTGGGACATGTTGGGAGATACTACGGGGGAAAATGATGCAATCTGAAGCTAAGACAAGTTGTGTCTCACATTCTGCTCACTACAGCAGAGCAATGTCTGTGCAACTTCATGCGAATGCAGGCATTCTGTTAAGATACGCACTGATGTGGATAAAAGTTCAAGTAAATGAGCATGTAAAGCAAAATTATAGTTTGTCTGTGACTTTCAGAAAGTAGAGCGAAAAGGCCAATTTATCCTTCATAGATACTTAATGGAAGCCTTCATCTGAGTTACATGACGATCACGTGGTAGATCATGTTCATTTCAAACTGACTTTGACACATACATGTCATATTGATACATTAAAACAATATATTTATGGCTCAGTTTTAAACATTAACATCCTGAGCAGAAACTAAAGTATGTAAAGCTGAGAGCCACAGATGGATTAGGGAAGTCAGACGGTATTTAGTGACAGGTGAACACATTGTTGGTTTTGGTGTTTTAATTGGACTCATTGAAAAAGCACAAACCACAATTTTTTTCATTAGATTTAGCACTTCCACACTTCAGCTATCGCTCTGCAGGTTTCTCTTAGTTTATAGTCAATATGAATTTCAGCTAACAAAGACACATCTTGTCTCAGATTTGTTTTTTTTACTTCAGATTTTTATGTTAATTGTTTTTAAATTTGTGCATTGCAATCAATCTGTGCCAGCACTTCTTTTAAAAACAAAACCCTTTTTTTTAACAGCTAAGCAGACATTCCCCATGGTGGATGTTCATCTAGGTTTAGTGAGTAGGCACAATATTTTTTGTCTTTTTTTTTTTAATCAATGCCATTTTGACACTCAAATGAAATTCCATTAATCTCCCTTGAACTGGCGTGAAGGCAAACATGTCAGAGACAGATACAACCCAAACCAGGACCCAGGCAAATAGAAGACAACCATTTGTAAAGAGAAACACCATTGCAGATCATTTATGATTAAGTTTTTTCAATATGGGTGTAACTGCACTCAAAAAAGTGATCAGCAGCGTTGTTTATGTAATTGTATGTAATGTGTGAATTCAGTGAAAGACTTTCATATTGCCATTCCAGTATAAATGCTGAAAACTGACGCAAAGATGACCCAGTGGTGAGAAAATTGAAAAAACCCAGAGCATTAGAATCTGAGACCTTTTTATGTGCACATACATGTAGTTTCTTTCCTCTCCCTGTGCAGTGCTTTTAAGTTTTCCGATTCAGGCTAAGTTAAGCATTAGTGGGGGCTTTAACTTCTCACAGTGTTAACCTGTCCTGATGATAGCTTCTTACACTGCAAGATTCATGGCGAGCATTGCCAGCCTTCCCTCCCTTAGTGTGTCCATAACTCATTTGAGTGTAAGAGCAAACAAACTGCTGTAACAGCTCTCTGGACAGGAGTTTGCCTGGTCCAGTTATATGATGCCGCTCTTCACTGGCTGTGCCGCCTCCCAAACGAGCCTGCGGCACTTTGTAACCACCACTTTGTGTCCCAAAAGACGCCGGACCAATAGTTGCTGAAATCCGATGTGACCATAACACATAAATCATCTTTTAAGCGCTGAGAAGAGCAGGTGCGGGCATAAACAGTGTCGACGCTGCTTTCTCAATGATGTAAATAATTTATCAAACCTACACACACACACACACACACACACACACACCAACAGCGCTGTTTATTTCATCCCAGTCAGTGTGTAATCCTTAGACGCCATTTTAGTGGAGGGCCTGTCAAGACGTGCACACACACACACACACGCGCACACACACATACACACACACACACGCGGTCAGTGTTTCAGAGGCGGCCCTGTCTGTCGCCGTAATGAATCCCACTGTGATCACTCTGGCAGTTGTGGTCATCACTCTCTGACCAACACACACACACACACAGATGTATGCACATACATACTCCCTGGACACACTCACACACACACGCACACACAGAGGTCCTGCTGGCTGTCTGCTCATTCATCATGCGACCCCTCATGGAGTTGCTTGTGGGAGTCTGGGGATGCGATGGAGATGGAAGGACTGAGAAGTAGGAGGAGGTGGTGGTGGAGGTGGGGAGCAGTAAGGGTCTCGGAGAATGGGGTGGGGGTGGGGTGGAGGTGTGTGTGTTGGCGGTGGGGGGGGGGGATCTGAGAGCCCGGGTGAGAGAAGGAGGGATGATAGTGAGTGCACAGAGAGGGATATGTGTGTGTGTGCAGGAAAGGGAAACTGTTTTACTGTCTTAGAACAGCAGAGGAAGCAGAAGAGGGAGAAACCTTGTATCTCCTGGCCTGGAGACTGACTCACAGGCAGAAAATGGGTGGGGGCCCTGATTGGGAAAAGGCACCTATGGGACCACAAACAATCCTCTTCCTCCCCCTCCACTCCCCTGTAGAAGAAAAAACTCGGCCATCACTACATTGTTTAGGCTAAATTTTGACCATGCAGGGTCCTGAGAAGAACCATCCCTTTTCTCATTGCCTCACCATTATGCTGAAGATTTCCTCTCCCTCCGCCCCCCCTAGCAGCTAGACGTTAGCTTCCCCGGGAGCGTTAAGTGCAAATCTAAATAGTTGATGAGCACTAAGCTGTTGGGGGAAAGTGTCGCCGGCGGCGCCTCATTGAACACCGCCTCAGAGACGCCCAGTGGGACTGCTTTAAACAACCTGGCGTCCCGCTGCTCGCAAACCTGGGAAAGGAGATGGTTCCGAGCCCAGCAGGTTCCTCACCTCCCCAATCTTTTAAGATAATTATCAGAAGAAACAGCTGTTTTTATTCCATTCAAAAGATGAAGGTAAAGTGCAGATGAATGGAATGTATGCAGGGAGACACAGAGAGGAGCTTTAAAGGAAAAATCTCAACTGATTCTCTCAAACTGTAACATAACCTCAGCATGTTACAGAAAACTATGATGTTTTAATTGACTTTTTAGTGATCATATGCTCCTTTGACTTGATTAATTTCCTACAATTTGTTTTCTAGCAGGAAACAGAAATAGAGGTGAGGGGATTTCGCTGTAAAGTCACCAGTCGACATAAAAGCACTTTGCCAAATCAGTACCCGAAATGATAAAGAGAAAATTGTTGCAGCATTTTTATTAAGACTGAAAAGCATCTGCTTTTTGTTCAAACCAATAAAAAAACAATTATTTATTTTTGTCTGAGAAGAAATCCCTTGAGACCACAAGAAACCCTGACATTATCTCTGAGTTCTGCAAGTTTGGACCTACTGACCCTGTAAACTTACCGTTGAGAAAAGTCTTCAGAGTTGGTGCAGTAAAGTTAAGTGAGGACATTCCTTCAGTTAAATTCAAAGACACAAATGTATTGACAATATATGATAACTCTTCTTGTAGATTTATTTTTCTTTTTAATTAGTGGATTGATTGTTTGCCTGACAAAACGTCATAAAATAGGGAAAATACTTTTCACAGTCCCTAAAAGTGATAAATTCAAACTGCTTGTCCGTCCAACCAACAATTTAAACCCAGACACATTGTTTTTAATCACATTAGGCAAAAAAGGCAGCAAAGTCTCATAACTGAGCTTCTTAAGATATCAAGGTATTGTTAAGCATTTGTTCTTGAAAAATCATAATTATATCTTTTGTAATACAATTTTGCCGTTCCTGTGTGAACTCTTGAGACTCAGGTTTCAAACTTTCTACAAGCACATGAAAGCAGCACCAAGAAAGTGTTTGCAAAACAATTATTGCCTTCAAGTTACCAAGTATCATGAAATGATGACATAACTTGGAGAAATAAATGAAGGATGTAGACCAGATGTTATCTGTGGTGAATTATATATCTCAAGCAGCTGTCAAATTGATTTTCGTGCCATGTTGTAATGTGTGGGGACCAAAGGCAACATGCAGAAGATACAGAGATGCAAAAGAACCAAGAAACGCTCCTTTGACTCAAGTCGTTTTCGGTTCCTCATCCTTGAGCGCATTTCTTTCCTGCATCTGTTTGCCATCAAGCAGCTTTCCTGGTTCAGTGCTGATAGTTACATGAAGCATCCTCTGTCACTGTGGTGTAGTGACGCTCTGAGTTTACACTTTCCAGCTGCTGTTGTGTGTTGTGTGTGTGTGTGTGTGTGTGTGTGTGTGTGTGTTCATATCTGCAGAGTTTGTGTTGCAGTGTGCGCTTCATTCTCCTCCAGAGAGCTGGGAGTTGATGCCCACACTGTGGCAGTGCAGAGATGGAGGAGCTGGCTTGTCCAGAATTGATGTCTCTTGAAGGCGTTTTGTTGTTGCTCACCCCTGCACCCTAGGGACCATTAAGCTGAAAATAATTGGCTCTGAATCTCCTCCCTTCATCGATCCTTTAGAGTCAGTGAACTCTCCGAGACACAAGCGCCAGCGTATTCAGAGACAGAGAGAGAAATGTACACACACTCTCACACACTTATACACACAAACAGAGAGCCAGAGAGGGAAGATTGTGTAAGAGGAGAGGAAAAGAGAAAGAAAGGCAGGCACACGAGGGTTTAAACACCAGCAGTCAGCGGCTCAATATAAGGAAGCACATGTCCTTAGAATAGCAGTGACTGGTTCTCAGCGGAGGTTAAATCAAGTGAATTTCTTCATCTCTGAAGATGTTTTTTTTTCTGTTTTAAAATGGAGCAGGAACAGTGGTCCTAACACTTCTGGACCCTCATTTATCTCCAGTGACAGTCACACTGGCCCCATATCTCCTGGATCACTGGTAGAGCCAGTGGCCAACAGAGGGAGCCCATGCTATTCCACAGACATTATGCCGTGATGAGGAAGCCATCTGAACAAGTCATTTCATTCTGCACACAGTCTTAAACTTGTCTTAATATTGAGCACCTGCTAATTGACATCGCTAATCTTATGTACTGTTAATGATCTTATTTCTAGTTCAATTTTAACTACGTGAAATCATAATGAAGAGACTTCAGATGGCACTTATAATGCCACTTAAAGCTGTGTTAATAGATTTTTAGCAGCTCTAGGACAGTAGAGATGGTTTTAAAAAAACAATACGGCATTACCAACTTTTAAGGTGATTAATAAGAGCGCTTCGTCTCTAATGCGAAACAGTGGCATTCATTTTTAGTTTGTGTCCACCTGATGAATTTAGGTCCCATAGTTACTGCCGTTTTGTTCTGTTTTGTTTTCTGTACCAGCTCCTTGAAAAGATAACTGCTTAATGTTCATTAGCTCATTAGCTTATTTGTTATTTGGTGCTGGGCAGGTGATGAACGGCGGGTTTATCTGAGCCTCTCTCTGCTGCAAACAGCTGCTGAACAGAAATGTTGTTGAAAAGTAGAATTTAAGATAACATTAAATTCACCAATAGGGAACTGTTTAAAGGCAACAAAAACCCAAACGATGAGCTTTAAGACACTCGGTTCTCTGTAACTTCCAGGAGCACTGCATCACTGTGATATTTTCATGCCATTATAAACAATTCCTTCCACACAGACAGTCATCTGGCCATGTTTTCTCATTCAAATATTGAAAATATAATGTTATAATGTAATGTAATATAATGTATATGATGTAGCCTTCATTGAAAACAGTGAATCTACCTAATAGCCTTTTTTTTATATGCCAACAAAAGCGGCTCTACAAGAACTAAACTACCTCTCTCTTGTCGTGTTATCGTGGCGTTGTCATGAAGTTTATAGTTTTTGTTTTTAATTTTTACAACAACTGAACAAATGATCAATTTGAGGATGAAAACATTTGAGCCTGGAATTACATGTAGCTCCTTCTTCATTTGCTGCAAAGCATTGCTGGAAAAAAAACAATAAAATCCTGAGATGAGGAGTCAAACAAGGAGTTGTATTAGCAGCCATAGCGAGCATTCATCTTCAATTACCCCCTTCAATCTTCATGTAGTCAGGTCTGGATTTAATTAAATCTATATCCATCTGTCTTCATCATTTGTGCGGTTGCTGGAGGAATCCAGGGAACACGCGCTCCCGTCATCGATACAGGCGGATGAAGGCCGCTCTCGGTGAAGAATTGATGGCCACTGAGGACACAACAGGGGGTGTTCATCTTCAGGATCTCTCACTCCCTCGCTGGCCTTTACAATGCAGAGCAGTTCATCACCATGAATATGAAATATATTTACATACCCTGTCCATCCATAATGTGACACCAAGGTAATTAGTTCCCTTCATATTCATACTTCAGAGATGACAATAATAATAATAATCCAGTCCCCACCATTGGAAATAGGTCAGGGATAATTGAATTTGTTTATCATATTTTCTCCCATTAAGAGTAATCAGATAAGTAGTGGGGTACGGCCCTGTGACAGAGTCCTCCACCACTGATGAACCATCACATTAATTGAAGTTAATGGGCAGAGCGGAGAGCGACGGGGTGAGAGAGAGCGAAGGAGGGAGGCTGCATGGATGAGTGCATCGAATGAGTGGCAAAGGCAGGCCAGAGTTTGTCCTCCTTGTTCTTCCAGGCCGGAATGAGAGGGGCTGCGTATGCACGGGGGCAAGCTGTGTTATCAAACACAAAAAAACACCCAGCATAAAATATTTACTGGGATTAAGTCTTCACCAGCTCCTTACAAAGTATCGAGGCTGTGCAGAAGGAAGAGTGAAGTCAGTAAACAAATCACTCAAAAACTACAACACTCGACAGAGCAATAACTTTGTTTCCAGCGTCATCCCAGTTGGATCATGTGACCACCACGATGATGTTACAGTCTACTGAATCTCTGGAGGTTGAATGAGTCATCTTTTTATCAGAAAGCCCTTACTTTGATCCCTCACTCCTCCAGTCTGTTTTTCTAAGTGTTTCTCTGGCTCGATATTGGACCCCAAACTGCTGATGACTCTGATGAATGTAGTTGAGAGTGCCGTGTAAATGCAGTTCATTTACTACTCGCATATTTTGTGCAAAATATCTGGAGAGAAAAGTTGAGCCTACCCATCATGTGCATTGTTTTTGATTTAGGAAGGAGAATTTTGACAACCTTTTAAAGTGCATTTATCATAATATATAGTAATAATAAACACACTCGAATAAAATGATGGATAAACAAGTAGTGCATCAGAAAGTAGCAATATTAAGTTACAAGTTCTAAGTGTGTTTCTGTGTGATGCTGGCTGGGAAAACATCCATCCTTCTGACAACAAATTAGAATCAAAATCTAAACTTGTTGTTATGAAATTTTTTCCACTTGTTATGCATACATTCAGAAGACTCATATTTGTTTAATCTATAGTTGAATTTCTATAATCTTTAGAATGTAGATATTAAATTATAAAATATATTTGAGAATGTGACGTTCAGGGCCCTGCCCATTGTGAGGCCATGCATACAAACGAGCTGATTATTGGCAAATAAAAAGAATCAATGCTATAAATAAAATGAATCAATACTATACAAAGACTGGGCAATAAAACATTTAAAAAACTTGCCATGATGATTGCATAAATATTAATTAAATCTATGTTTCTTTGTGCTTAAAGATTACCATGAACTTGAAATTTTCATAACCTAAAAAATGTCCTGGATTTGTATGAGCTACAAAAGGAGATCTATTTAAATCATCAAGTTATGCAAAAATAAACTAAAACTTTCAGTTTTGTTTGCAAAATAATTTTTAAGCCCTTTAATGTAAAATGCTCATATCTTACATAAATTCCATTCATCAGTTAAAATCAAAAAACAATGTCTGACCAAGTGTATCAGCACTGTTTCTTTTGCCATTAAAACAGCAGCATGTGTGTTTTGTCTGTTATCAGTAGGAAATGCAGATTGTGTGATGTGTTCAGTTACTTTCAAGTACATTGTCAAGCAGCATAATTTAACAGTATATTAAAATTTCTTGTTTTCTTGTGATTGAGCAAATGTTTCTTTTATGATCAGTCTTTACATTATTTATGTTGCCTAGCCCTGCAGTAAACCCAGCATCAGTGGGAGTCTGATAGTAAACAGTTACATTTTGTCAATTGATCTAAATCAACCTGCAGCCAGATCAAGAGAGCTTTTACCTTTGCAATTATAAGAACTCTGGGCCAAATGTATAAATTATGTGTACACACAAAATCAAGGCATCCGTTATTATTCACACATGAACCAGTTATCACAAAAGACACTTGTGCAATGAGAGCGTTCACACCTCAGACTTCAGATCAGGTGAACGTGCAGTTATCCTACAACAAGCTGCAGATGATGTGATGAGGAGGACATGAAATGTAAGATGAGAGACTTGTGTAGCTATCCTTCCAAATTCCATTCATCTGTTTATTTTATCCCTCACTTACTTTGTTTTAGTCAGAGCTCTGTAATCTAATTACTGATCATTCCTCTGGCAGTTTAATTACGATGACTCTGGTAACTCTGCTGACGATGCCTTATAGATGTGATGTGATGAATAGATGGTATGGATGCTATAAATAGCCACAGGCATACATAATAGGGAGAACAGCTGTTTTGGTGTTGTTGGTGGACTTTGCTGATTGGACGCAGTCAGTAAAACAGCACTTTGTCTTTGCCATTCTTTTCTGTGAGTAATTAATTTTGGAGCAGACAAAAGAATTATAATATGCAAACAGGTAATTAAGGACATTTTTATTACCATTTAGGGATGACTGTAGGATTAAAAAGGGGGTCATGTGCACCCTGCTTTACTGTGGTGAAGATATAGATTGGGATATATTTAAAAGAAGAGAGGCTTCTTTAAAAATGCATATTTATGTTTTGTTTTTGGTTTTTTGAGTTGAGCTTAAAAAGCTGAACTGTCAGAAAGCTTCGTGTTCCTGCTGGTGTTGAACTGAGATTATTCTGTTGGCTGAAACCCTCTTTGAACTCTTCATGCACTGACCTTCAAGAGTACAGTCACAGAAAATGTACAAGTGACTGCACAGCCTTACTGTTGAATATATGAATATCTGACGTAGTTTGTTTCTCAGAGATTCTTGCCATCTTTAGCTGGAACACATCATTTTGAGACGGCACTATCAAGCAGGCTGCAGATGGTTTGAACCCTGACGACAGTATGGGAAGAGATAGTACCTTGAAGATAATACAGTGAGTACACTGGCTGAACAGACAAAGCTTAGAGTAAAACACCACCCACAGAGCCTCCAACTCTTAACAAAAATTAAAAAGAAAAGTTACCTAGTTAAAAAGTGATCTCTGACAAGTGTAGTTTTGAAACTCCAAAGCAATGACCATTTTGAACCAAAGTTAAAAAAAAAAAAAAAAACCTGAGAAATAAGCCCAAACGTGTCTGATGAATCTTGGGAGCTGTTAAAATCCCAGCCTGCACCACTGTAGTTACCTGCCAAAGCTAGGCAGAGGAACGCCGCCGCCATAACAAGGCTTGACGGGGATCTCAGGAAGCAGCACACACACACAACAATCAATAGGCCAGCCTCGGAGGAAGAGCATAGGGGGGAGCCAGACTTCACAACCAATCTCCTCTGAATGCATTAGAGCGCCTCGCTTCCACCCTCACTCTAACATGGCTTCATCTAAGTGAGAGAAGTGCTGAGGAAGAAGAGAGTGGTGACAAGTCGTATGAAGAGAGGTAAACCACTGACAGAGAGAGTCCTTTGTGGAGCTGATCTGTGGAGAGAGCTCGGGCTCCATTCCTCTGCTCACAGCAGGCTCTGCAACGCTACCTGGTGGCTCTGTCACTTCCCCTCAGGCTTTGTGTGTGCCTGTGTGTGTGGTGTGTGTGGTGTGTCTGTATGTTTATGTATGCTTATGTTTGTGCTCTCATGCATCTATCCTTGTAAAGACCGCTGGGAGGGAGGAAATTTAGGCTGTCTTTAATTGTTTAAGAATGTTTAAGAATTCAAGGGTTAGTGAAGGGGAAGAACAAAAGTTCACCAATAAAAAGAAATGCATCATAACTGCACTGATCAGAGCTGACCAAAATTCATGTATGAACAATCACCATATGAAACAGTTTTATGCAAAAACTGCACATTTTAAGCTCACATGAGCAAACTTTAGAACTAATAAAGTAATTCCCAACAGAAGAAAGTGGTAAATGTTATCTGGGTTCATTATAATAAACGGCGCTCAAGTGTGATAATGTTCAATTTCCAAATTCTGTTCATC
>JAPZDZ010000022.1:1281433-1293468 GCA_029783805.1 Acanthurus tennentii
GTAATGCAATGCGCAGCATACGAGTCCAATACAAATTTCCCTATGGGGACAATAAAGTATATCGTATCGTATCGTATAGCTTCTCTACCCCAAAAATGTAAGGCAGGATGACCAAAGAAAACAGCAGCAGCTAACAACTGAAACATTGTAGAAGCAGAACCAAGTCAGAAATCTACTGACTTACATCTGCTGCGATTGTGCATTGATTTTGTACTTTCATAACATAAATTAAACAGAGAACCTCTTACATCTAGAAGTGCTCCATGGCACTCCAAGTGATAAAAGCCCCATGTGCTAACCATCAGTGGCAGACTTTGAACAAACACCAGTTACATACGTCTTTAAAGTGAAACTAAATCAACTTGTTGCTGCTGCCTTTTCTGTCGCGATCTAAATGTAACGACATCCTGAAGAGTCTCTGCAATCTGTTATGTTTACTCTGTGTAAGATTAGAGGCTCTCAAAAAAGATATTCCAGTGTCATCCAGATACGACTCTGTCCTTATCTGCCCCAGGGATCGTACTCTTTAATCATACTCATCAAGCATGTGTCATCAAAACAGAGTATATCATTAGCCTTTATGCGACGAGGATCCTGAGGTGGGTTTGTTCGATGAGCAGGTGTCTCAGTTGACCTGCTGTGGTATTTGCCTTTTTTACTAAAGTCTTCCTGAGCATTAGCAAACTTTTGTTTTTGATCCACAAGCATGTTCTTTGTACAATTCTTAATCTTGTCACAAAGTCAAACTCATGGACAAAGATACAATTTTCACAGGACTTAACTCTCTTTGCAACATTTTCTTTTTATTACTGTTATTAAAAAATACCTACCAGTCATGTGTGTTGGACTATATGGCATGTTTTGCAATGTTAAGAATGAGCATAAGAGGTGTAAAAGTTGAGTGACTCTCCATGAATGTGACTTTTTTTGTGTGCGGCTTTGATTAATATCTGGTGGCTGCACCACCCTTAGCCACTGCAGCAGCACCCTGCATGGTACTGCTCTGCTGGTGTGAAACCAAGAGAATAGCCTTTGTCAAGGTGTACTCGCTTCAATTCTCACTCATCTCCCCTGGCATAGGAGTGTTAAATTATATGCTCCAGAGGACTCCACATTCATATTTTTACAAGACCCAGGTTATTAGGCAAACAGGCTCTGCACATGTCCCCTGCTATGACAGTTTTCACAGTCAAGGATTTCGACCTTTATTTCCATCCAAGTACCGCCTGCACTCCCCTTCGCACCCCCTGTGACACACACACACACGCACACACACACACACACACACACACACACACACACACACACACACAGACACACATACACGAACACACCCGCACACACACACACAGACACACACACACGTACAACCACTACCACCCCTCACAAATTCCCTCTCCCTCTAACTAGGCGAGAGCCCCTAAGTCTGTAGAGGGTGTGATCACAGTATAGTTGCTGTGGGTGTAAGACTCCAGGCAGAATGGCTGCAGATCTGAACCTCCCAATCTACTCCATGGATTGACAGCACAGCCTTCAGCCCCCTCACCTCTCATTTTGCAGCTTTATTTATAGTCCCCCACTGCATAGTTCATAGGGGGAAAAAAAACTGTTTCTGATGACCATTTGTTCCTGAAGAGAAGACAAATTACAAATGTGAGCTTCCCCTTTGTACTTTGAAAATGCCTTTTTCATAACCAAAAACGAGCGTGATGAAAAGACCAAGGAACATCAAAGTGGTTCGCCCTCCGACAGAAAGGTTAAAAGTTGAGCTTGAACACTGATTCTCTCGCATTCTTCCCGGCTCGATTCTCATTAGCCACTCATTTTAATCAGATGCACCATCAATTAGCATGACTTTTCGGAGCGTTTGATGCTTAAAAGTTGGATCTCAAGGACGCAGAACTTTCAGTGTACTCAGATGGGAGGCAGGGTTAGTGAAACATCCAGTGATCACTTTACTGATGGTTGTGTTTTTTATTGGAACCACAGAGGAAATGGTTAATTCTGAGAAAGCCAGGAGTTCAAGCTAAGAGATCAGGTATGTTTCAGTGCTTACATGCCACTGTTTTTGGAAGGTTGCCTGTACTAACACTTAAGGTGATGGATAAAGGTATAGTATTGGTTGGGAATAGACCAGCCTTTGACTATGGGCTACTTTTGCATCCATGTCAGATATTACTCAATGGTTTAGTCTATAAATACATATACAGTAGGTCAGTAAACTGGTCTTCCCACTGTGACAAGATTACTATTTCAAGATAAAACACATAACGCCTTGGTTTTATATATATATATATATATATATATATATATATATGAAAACAGTCAGATGTATGGATGCTGGCTGTGAGCTGAAATATTAACTATCATCAGCTACAATTCAAAAATATCCACATCCACTCTGGCCTTCAAACACCCAGGAGCTAAGCCCTGGTATGGGTTAACTATGGAAAGTGTTATACTGTAAATAGATATTGCCCGTTTGGGGACTAGCAGTAGGCTGCGTGTTGCCAGAATGCCAACAGCTGAGAGATCCACACATGTAAAAGCTGATCTGACTTTTACATGCATGCAAGAAAATTTAATATTGATGAGTAGAAACAGCCAGAATTGAATGCTTTGTAATGTTTATAATTTGGAGAGTTTAAGCTTTTCTCTTTCCTGCAAAATTTGGGTTATCTGTCACAAATTTAAGCTTGTTGTGAACTTTATGTCACAATAAGAACCACTGTATAAATGCAAGTATATACTGTGGACATATTACACCCCCTCTCAAAACAAATACAAAAAAAGATGCACTACATTGTTGTTAAATATAACAACCAATTATCAGTGTTGCTCAAATCTGTATATTTTAATGAATGTCAATCAGTATGAGAAGGTTTAAGTAAAATAAATGTGTTTTTTCTTTCACAATATAAGTTCAATAGAGATTAAATAAATTACATAGAGATTTATAGCAGAGATTAGCTCTGGGAGAATGATAAGAAGATGTCAGAGTCGGGCAGACAGACCAAAGCAGTGGGGATACAGCAGGTCAGAGGAACATGACACCCAGTCTATCACAGTCTGCCTGAACAGCACTGGGGAAGAAAAGGGAATAATACAGCTGAGTGCAGAGAGCGAGCAAAGCCAACATCAAAGTTGATAGAGGACTTACGCCAACATATGGGGCCAGTATAGATCTTTAAAAGAAATACAGCTACTGACTGGTTAGTGTTAGCCTGTCTGACACGGTGAACAAGACACCCAGTCTAACTAAATACACTGTAATTTTTTTATGGTGTCAAATGTATGTATATTAAATGAAACAACAAAGCCAAAGCCCCACCTGCATCCTCTGAAGGATCAACAACAAAAATAAAATTGTGATATTTCTGCTATTGGTATGCTAAAAGGATTTTCTTCTCCCCATATGAAATTTTATCTTGAGACATTTTAAGGTAGAAAATCTCAAAGTTTATTAAAAATTCTTGTCGTCGGAGGCCAGATTTGATGAATCAAACAATGACCTAACAAGACCGCGCCCACACTGCATGCCTCAGTGCTCCATTCAGAGTTTTTTCTGTGGTTGTTTATAATATTTTTAAAAAGGTGGTCCATGTCAGATTCCAGTGTGAACTGGTAACAGACCTGAAGTGACCAGCATGTGCAAGAAAACAAGATCTTACACGTAACATGCTGTGCACAGAAGTAAACAAGTAGAAGACCATAGTAAACGTGGAGGCCGGTAAGTTAGCCTAACTTTCAGTATACGTATAAAGCTTCAGTGCTTCACTCAGACAACATAAAACTCAAAAAGCTGACGCAGAGAAGACTTTGCCTCCTACCATTTTTCAAGAGAAATGATTGGTTAGTAGCTAATGATTTTAAGCCAACTGATCTTATCTCAAACATAACCTGGTCTGAGCAGCTTAAATGTGTAGCATAAGTTAGAAGAAGGCCAGTAGGAAGTTAACCACTGTCATAACCCTGAAAACTGAGAAGAAAACCTTAAGTTACCTTGCAAGCTGCAAGCCCCACTTTGTAGTGCAGACCTCTGTTTTTGTTACTAAAAACTTCCCCACATTGATTTGAAAGTGGAAACAGGAGGCGAATGGTGGTCTTGAACTGCACATGAGCTGCCTCTTGGAAGTTGTCTTACCCAGCAATTACAGCACCAACAGCACCCCCTTCATGAGAAAATCACCTCATATAAGTGTAATATGAGCTACATGTGTGAAAAATTTTGATATATGTGTCAAATGTAAATAATTAATTATTTATTGGTTTACGTGCAATTCTAACATCTCATTCTATAATCTTGGTAAACTACAGTAGGAGAGTTGAAAACCTCATGCTGTTGTTACTGTCCACCTGTAGGCCATTACTTTAGCATTGTTGGTGTTTTAATGTTTCCAAAAACGGACACTACCTGGCATTTTAATAATGAATAGTTTGAAACATTCTTTAAAAGCTTGTAATGTGATTGAAAATATCTCTTGAATGCGTTGTATTCTGATGATGAAATGATGACAAATTATGAATTGATCAACTGCTCCTTTCACAGTGTAAATCTGTGCAAAAAATGTTTCTTTGGTCCATGTGCCTCACGTGACATTGTGGTTACAGGGATTGGCCACTATGTAAAACTGACTTCAAAGCCTGGTGCACTTCCTGAGGGCTTGTTTTGGAGGCAGAGGGCCTGCCTTGACAGAGGTGTTGGAACAGGGATCTGCTGGTGAAAGGCAGGTAGCTGAACAGAGTCGAAGGAGTTAACACTCAGCTGTGGTTAATCTCCTCAGGGGGACTTTGGGGCAATATCCAGTTAGACTGGAATGTGTATGTGTGTGATTCTGACCAGGGGCTGGCACAACTGTTTCTCACTCCTCCTGCAGAGAGCCTATGGTCGCTCCTCTCAGCAGTGTTATTTCTCCCCAGCACCCTATTAAAACTGCTCTCAACACATGGAACCGACTTCGACCATGGTAGACAAGCAACTCCCTAGAGCCTAACCACTGATGCTTAAATCCAAGCCACACAAGGCCTCAGAGTACACAAGCGTTATACTAAAGATTTAACTTTGCTTTCTGCTAAGCTGGAAATTCAGAGATTCAAACTTTGTAAAAGGAAAACACAGTGAGTCAGGACTCCAAGAGGAAACATTGGACTTGTGTCAATCAAAAAATTTCTATAATTCTGCTGATATAATGACACATTGGCATGGTCATAGCTTGTTTACAACTGTACTGTAAATACATCGCATTTTTAACTCAAACATGTTAACTTTGCATTTCTAGATTAACATGCTTGAATATCTCTACCAAATCAGTTGCATTTATGGTTGCTCAAATGTTAGGCTAACAGTTAGCTTAAACTGGGGAGTAACACTGAGAAACAATGCCTGTTGTGTAGTTTCCTTGGTTATTTCTTTTCAATGACATCATATGACTACTGCAATGGCTGCAAAAGTGAGTGAACAAAAAGCCCTGACCCTTAATCTGCTCTAATCTTCTCTAATGGTCACTGGACTCCTTGAATTCAGTGGAAAATCACTCAAATTCTCTCTTGATAAATGTCAATATGTATTTTTTTGTATCTTGGGTCACAGAAGCTGATTTTACTCCGTAAGTTTGAAGAGCTATGTTTGTTAAAAATTTTCAGGCTCATAGTTAAAGTGAGATATTTGTTGAGTTTGCAGAATAACAACACTTTCTCACTCCCAAGTCATCAAACATGGGTGATTGGTCAAGACCCCCTCGGTAGAGCCTTTTAACCCAGGATGCATTTGTGTGCAATACACAAAGTGTTGCTGTCAAATAGCTTTCTGTTTGTGTCTGTAGTTAAACAGTCCCATTTTGGTTAGGTTTGGGCAACAAAGCTATTTAGCTCAGTTTGGGAAAACAGTTGACTCGTGCTTTCACAGGCACTCAGATCTCAATCTTTTGGCCATGGGTCCTGTGTTTGACCCAAAAGTTAACCCGGACTTTCACTCTGCAAGAATTTTTACAGTCTTTCTACTTGGTTGCGGTGGAGCTGTTGCAATTAGTGCCCAGTATTGCAAGACAAGTTTACTTTGGAGCTAGATGAACCGAGAGCACAGAACACAGAAAAATGGGTTTCCTGTGTGTTTAAGGCTACATTCACAATCTCAGCACAAGAGGCCCAAATCTAATTTTGTCCCCTCCTGTGTGACTCAGAACATGACATTAATGACAGTGTGAACAGCATATATCACATGGAGTATAATCTTTTTCATTCTGATTCAGGCCACCTCTTTATGTGGTTCTATATCACATACTATTCTAATGTTTTGGAATGGGACCTAAATCTGACCAGCCACGTGGCTTGAATTGGAATTCATGCGACTTTTACACCCTCCCAATGGTCATCTCCTTGGGTAGCTTGATGTAGTCAGAAATTAAGATGTGGAATAAGACCTTGCAAAACTTGTGGATGATCCAGCCAATGTGGGACTTTCTGATGCCATAGAGGTTAAACGGTGTGGGGAAACCTGCCCCTGTTGCCAGCCAATACAACCCAACATCAACACCCTTTTGCGGGGAAAATAAGGGGAACAGTCACAGAAAAAAAATTTTGCTCTAGAAAAAAAAAAAGAGGAAATCTGAAATTAGCACTTAGGCTTGTTGGGGAAACAGTGACACCAAGAGGTATTGACCAAGTTTCTGATGTGAGCAGGGAATGAGAACGGGGTTAAAAGCAACCAATAATTTTAAGTGAAACTAGTATCCACAACATTGATTGCTGATGAAATTTGAATGGTAATTATAAAGGAGAGTTGCCGTAAAAATAGTAGTGCACTATTTTTAACAATTGTTTTGTTAGCGTTCGATTCCATGGCTCTGTACTTGTTCTGTAGCACTATTCTGTCCTTAGCCATGGTGAGTGTCACTTGTTTAGCCAAGAACCCAAATTTCAATCATAAAAGACCCTTAATAAATAAAAAAAAAACATCAGCAATATTTTGTCTATAAAAAAAATAACCTCAAGCTGTAAGCTTAAATTCTTGCCTCTATGAAGGAATTTATGAGTTGTGCTAGCTTTAGCACCATCAGCTCTGAGAACAATCTTAACAACCAGAGGTCAAAACCAAGAAGGCTACAGGCAGTAATTGCTCTGAATACATGTTAGCAATTTTAAAATGCTCTGCATCTAAAATGTGGTGTTTTTACATGGTGGGTGGAGCTTTATTCTTCATGGTTTTTCCTCTCAGTAAACTTCAAGAGGTGTGTCTCCATATCCCTTGCATTATGCCAACTTCAGCACATGGTAATAATTTACAGTAACCTACACTTTGTAGTGATTGCAGAAATACAACTGTATTGGAAATTTTGCGTTAAGATGCTGCAAGTAGAGCTGAATGCACACGATTTTCAAAGCTTTACGACAAGGCTACATGCTCATCACATGGTCACAGAAGAGAAAAATAGCGAACAGGTTTGCACTTTACCACAATTTCATTTACAAGTTTGATTTTGTAGGCCACCCGGGCTACAAATTAGTCCAGATGCTATATATTTTTATTAATTCCCTGCTCCACATGGAACCCACAGTAGGCATCAGTATCAAACTACTTAGTCTTGTTTTTTATGCCTTCGACTGTACGAGACCATGAATCCCCAGGGTTTGTTTCCCCCCTTGTACAGGCATGTGGAGTGTTATGTAGAGTGATGCGCAGCACAGAAAGCATTCCCCTGCAGTTTACTGTGGGCTTGGCTGGGTATGGCAGATGTCTGCAACACTGCTCTGCTCCAAGTTGAGGGCTCCATTTCAAAGGCCTGTTTACTGGCAAGCCTTAATAGGAAGTGATCTTAAAGTGTTCCTTTAAACATGTCGGAGGCTAATGGTTTAATTTGCTCTGGGTATTGCTCTGTCTAATGAGATTTAGCATGCGCTCCCAACTGCACTGCTCAAACACTCATCTTTTGGAATGAGAGACATAATTTCCTCTGTTCATTTATAACTCTTCATGTCTTTTAATTTGTCACATCATGGATTTTTTTTCCTCATTGCTGCGTCAGAGTGGAATATCCTCATGATATTAATATTGAGATTATCTGATAAAGTCTGTCTGTCTGTGTAGCTAATGTGCCTTTGTAAATGTGGGGTGTGTGTATGATATGTATGTTCATATATTTTTAGATTCAACTGTCTAGTCGTATTTTGTATTCTCCTGATTGCGTAGTATGTATACCTACTCATCAGTGTGTGTGTTAGATTATGTTAAATATTAGCAACATATAAAGAGCTTACATCAGGTATCATTATACTGTAGCGACACATTACTGAGCTGCTGGGCCTGCAAATTGTGCAGTTAATTACCATGAGCAGTATGTGTGTGTGTGTGTGTGTGTGTGTGTTGCTGCATGTGCACACATACACACACATACACACACTAGTACAGGACTGAACAGTGATGGATTGGGTCCCACAAGTCTCTGGTGTGTTCATTTCCAGTGCCCAGCCGGTGGCTCAGGTCATCCCAGGGATCAAAGGCTACGACTGGATCACAGCAGCATCCCTCCCTCTGGTCCAGGACTTACACTCCTCCCCTGCTCTGGATGAAGATAGATGGAAAGTTGTGTTCTCCTTTTTTGACAGCCTCTTCATTTACCTCTCTCTGATGGAGGATGCCCTCCTGTACTCTTTGCCAGAGGCAAGATATTTCTCTGTCATTTCATTTCTGATTTGTTGCTCATGTTATCACAATGATTTCACATCAAATTTTCTCCAGAGACTGAACATTACCTGGTTGCTGCAATACTGGAACCTGTCATGGTTTTCACACTGTTTGGCTCCTTATCTTAACCATTGGCAGTGGAGGAGTAAAAATGTGAAACCTTTTTTGATAACTGGACCTTTTATTTGTCTAAACAGTGAACCCCTGTTACAAGAGATTCAGTTATTAGTTAGCTGAAATGAACTGATCCACACCATTACCAACAGTGATAACTACTAACTTTACTCTTTTTAAAAAATGTCTTTATGTTCATTATTCTGGTGGAGCACGTGTGTCAAACCAAAAGATTGTTGGCCAGAATATTGAGCACATCAATAATGTTAGACTTCTGGCCTCACTGCTCGTCTTGCCACTATTTTGCGACCTAGTGTGGCCTAGTGTTAGCGCTTTGCTAGCCAGACAGCAAGGCTGCTGTCGGCAGAGACCAGCAACCAAGCTCTGTGTGGCTGCTTACTGAGATCTGACTGCATGGAATCTGCAAGATAGAAGTGACAACGCTGTATGAAATTTTCATTGATTTAAACATTTTCTCAATAAGTGATTGGAACAGGATTTAACTGACAATGCTCTCTGAAAATGAGCGGATTGATGCACTGACTTTTTTACACGGTATAAGTGGGAGGGTCCGAGGGGATAATTGTAAATTGTGGGTGAGACCTTCCCTGCTCTCATATAATGGCTCTGATGCCCATGATATTAGTCCTGCCTGAGTGGAAGCACAATGCAGAGCATGACCAGTGACCAGATGTCCAGACGTTAGCACAGTCCTGAACTATGAGCTGTTGTCTGAGAATCCTGAATTCTGTTCCATCACTAGCCCAATTTAAGGTTAGTTATAGTTTAACAAGAACTAAAAAGTTATAGTTGCGAAACACTTCTTGCCCACACACAGGCACTGGTCAGCCTTTTAAAATATTTGAGTCACCAGCATACCTAAATTATGGCTGTACTTTATTTAACCCTGTACAGTAGTGTTGCAAAGTGTTGCTAAAGAACAAAGTACTACAGGAATCCTTCTGTCTCGAGAGATTTAAAAAAAATAAGGTGTATTTAGAAGAATGCTAAAAAGGCAGTGATGCTGAAGTTAAGATTGTTTTAGCCATAGCTGAGGAAATAGCAAAAAAGTTTGTTCTGATTAAAAAAAAAAAAGAAAATACGGATACATCCACCATGGTAAGAACATGCCCAACACTAATTGGATCTGGTCCTCAGAGTAGCCACTATTTCAAAACACACTATACTGTTTCAAATTGTGCTTTTTCTAAAAATAATAAAAAATATATATAATTGTGAAGACTTAGCTGTAAGTGATATTTTGTTCCTTTAAAAGGTATCTTCATGCATTTAGTTTGATGGACTTGGTTTGGAACAAGATGAAGAAATTATATATTGATGCCTTTTTTGTTCTGTTCATTTTGAGACTGAATTCTTTTTTAAAATGACAAAAAAAGAAACAAGGGGTAATAGCATGGTTAAACAGAGTTACATGTAACTCATTGACTGGACAGTTAGTTAATGTCATCCTGCATCATGGGCACCATGGACTTACTTGAAGAAATTAAATTTAAGGGACTAACAGCAGATGATGCAGCAATGTGCTGCCTCCCATGTGTTCATTTATGTTCTGTGCTTCACAACCTTGTAAAAAAATAATTAGCCTTTAGCATGGCAATTTTTTTAGACTTAACTTGACCATTTGTCATGTATAATACCAAACACTTAGACGTTGGACAAAAAAAGAGGAAAGTAATATCACAGGAGGATTTCTGTGGGAACTCTACATTACCTACTCTTTAATGGACTTAACTAACTGCAAAACGAGTAGTAGAGTCATGGCAAAGCCCAATGCTGTCTTACTGGTTTAACTGTCTGATGTGTTAGGTTGAATTTCTGCATTCACATGCTAACACACATATAAGAAATGAGCCACCATGATCACCAAAAGATGTGCATAAATATATATACAGACAGTTTAAGGTGAGGTCACATCTTGAGGAGTTTTAAATCTGAAGCTCAATTTTACAACACTGTGGATTTTGGAGTCAAGAAACTTCACATATCTATTATCCCAAAATCCTGCTTTCAGTCAACAAATGACCCTCACCATCATCTGTCTGGACGCTGACAGACACCCCCCTTTAATGCATTCTCAGTCTGGTTATTTGGCCTGCACAGAGTTTGATTGACAACTTTCACACCAGCTCAAATGAACTATGTATGATTTTGTCAGGTTAGGTGTGAAAGCACATTCAGAGAGCCAAAATGAAACAGGATATTTCAGTGTAGTTCAAAATCAATACTGAAAATCCAGCCCCACAACGAAACACTGCTCAAAAGCTTTGTGTTTACCAAACTAATGGGAGTATTATGAAAAATGCAGGACTCAAAATTTTCAGCCAATATTTATCACCCAACACACATCCAAAAATGTTTTTCTCACTTTCTGGTTTGGTGCTGTGTTGTGTGGCCCACTACATATGTGCACCAATATTTCTCTAAGTGATTCAGCACTGTACCATCAGTTTGGCTCAGAGGCTTTACATTCAGATGACAGTGATAACTGACCTGGTTTGCAGTTTAATGTGTCTTGTCAATGGTTTACAGGGTTGGGATTATGGGGAGAATTTCTATGGTTGCTGACTCCATTACGATAAATACTGTATTGTATTCAGCCCCCTTCTTTTCATGAGTTAAAAAAAAAAAAAAAAAAAAACGACTATTATTTAGAATGACAGCAATATTATGCATCTCTGTAGACCCAAACATAGATAGCAGGCAAGCAGACAGCAGGAACAAAAACAAGATTTTATCATATAAACCAGAAACAGGGCACATGCAAACCAAATGATATGACTTGACAAAGAAACTAAGAACTGGAATTAAATACGAACTGAACTGACAAGACAATGAATGGCAGTTGAGCAGGTAAGGAGTTCAGATGAGGGGAATTTGAAGATGAAACAGAAAAAGAAATGATTGGTTGATGGAAGTTCTGATAAATCCGTTAGAAATCTGGGGGTTATTTTTGATCAGGATATGTCCTTTAACTCTCATATTAAACAAATCTCAAGAACTGCCTTCTTTCACCTCCGTAATAAAGCAAAAAATAGGCATATCCTATCACAAAAAGATGCAAAAAAATCAGTCCATGCTTTCGTTACCTCTAGACTGAATGCCACTGCACATGAACCGACAGGAACTGGGATAAGAATCATATTACTCCAGTATTAGCTTCTCTGCATTGGCTACCTGTAAAATCTAGAATAGAATTCAAAATCCTTCTTCTTGCCTACAA
>JAPZDZ010000022.1:1326807-1337147 GCA_029783805.1 Acanthurus tennentii
AGGACGGGTGCCATAAAGTGACCTCATATTGTTCACTTTCCAAAGTATCTTTCCCTGTCTAAATCCACCGGCAGGCAATGTGTTATTCACTGTAGACTAAGTCTAAATCTGTTGTCAAGCTCATTGTCTTCCTGTCATTTAAAACTTGTAATCCTCATCCTGCTGCATTGTTTACAGTGATTCCTCTTATTTTTCCATGGAGCATTTCCTTCAAGAATTCCATGCTTCACAGAGCTTCTCCTTTGAATATGTGGCAGATGAAAGTAAAAACAGGATTACAGCCTAATCCCTCTCGATTGTTTGTGTCTTTTGGCCACTGGGAGAACTCTGATGTGGTCCTGCCCTGCTGGAGAGAGAGACAGAAGGGGGGAGGCGGGGGTCGGGAGATGGAGACGGAGACGAAGGAGAAAGAGACTTTCCTCAGTGCCGTCCGGTAATGAGAGCCAGTAATAAAGTGGATGTATTCATGGACAACTGAAGCCAGCAATTAAGGAAAGAGGTAGCTAGCTTCAGACGGCCACTTTGGATCTTTTAAATGTAAATACAGCCGCTTCTCTCAAAGTGCTTGGTGAGATATTCCGAATAAAATCCCCTCTCACTAATGAGGGAGCTGTGATATTTCTACACCAAGCCTCTCTACAGCGCTACCACGGTAGGCAGCCCTGGCCCTTGTTGAAATGTTTTAATCAGGCTGAAGGAACAGGGATTATAATATAACAGAGTTGGTGGAGACTAGTCTTCCTCTGTTTCCCATATCAACACAGTCCTGTTTGATCTGCCCTGAAATCTACACTGCTGTGACTATCTTAATTACCTAAGTGGATGTAGACAACATACCCTACATAGTAAATTGCAGGAGCTGTCATGTCACTGAGTAATGTTCTGTGTTCCACTTAATAAAGAACAATACTTGGGAAAATAAAAGACAGTCACTGTTTCTACATCCATAGAGGAGATAATAAGACAAAGAAATGGCTCATATAGATCCTGTCAGGAGACAAATTATAGTAATTTTAAAAGCAAAGCTCAGCTATTTGGTAACATTTGGTGTTTGCAAGATCTTCTCTCATCGCCAGTAAATTGCTGTTGCCTTGATCAGCTGGTGCAGCCTGTCACAAACGCGCTGTTTTGTGCCATTGTTTCATCCCATCTGGCTAGGCTTGATGTCTCCTTCCCCATCCTCAGCATCCTCACATACTCCTTTAGCAGCGGGTCAGGTCACTACACACTGGTTTGTGATGCGGGAGTCACAGAGCCGCCGTCATCTCGCTGCCCAGTAACAAACAACAGCTTGACTCGCAATATTGTCGTCGTGTTTGTTTGTTAAGAGGGAGAGAGACTCACTTGGCAGCGAACCAATTCAAATGAGGCGTTTAAGATATGCAAGTGCACTATGAATACGAATGAAGGCAGTTATATGTTGCAGGGGATCCTCATGGCATAGACACGGGCCACTTTCTCCTTTTTCCAGACGGTGGAGGATTTCTCGGTGGCCTGGAGTGGATGTGGCAATTACCCTTTATTTGCATTGCCACTGAAATTCATCCAATTACCATCATTTAGGCAGTTACTTTTGACATGCGCTGGCTAAGTGGATATTACCATCTCTCCTTTATGAGCAGAGCAGTGATACATTTACGCCTGAAGGCACCGAGAGATCTGCTGTTGTTGTAGGGTATTTGAGAAACAAATTTTCATATTTTATTTCATGATTAGTAGAAACATATCCTGAAATCAAGCTTTTGATCACATTTAATGGTGCTCTTCATAAAAATGGGACTGGCTACGGTACAAAACTTCTGATATATAATTCCAAGAGGTCATCCAATGGTTGAGATGGTAGTCCCTGCTCAAAAATGGTCTCCTGTGAGATGTGGATGTCCTCATTGCTCTTAAATCTCAAGTCACAGAAAATACTTAGTCACACAACTTTGATCACATGATGACAAGTTTATAAAGAAAGAAAATAACTTTTTTAGTTTGGAGTATGAGAGTGTAGCTGACATTTATTCAAACATTTCTATGAGAAAAATATTTACAAACAGCACTGGCATTTATTAAAGTATTTATTGATCGGACACTTGAGAGCGGTTGTATAAGCTGACAACGCAACACAAACATATGATGTTTTTGGAATATGTTAGCCAACTGTTGCTCATGCTTTTAAACATCCAGAGGACACAGTGCAACATGATCATTTATTTAAAGGTGTAATTGTGTCCACCTGTTGAATCCAAGACTCATCTTTATTCTCTTTTAAGACCTGTTTTGGCCTCCCACAGCTGCTGAGGAAAACATGTCTGTTTAGCTGTTAAATGCTCCACTAAATTCTCCGGGTACTTGCTAACCTTGTCTGTCTGTGTTTTTCTGCATGGCTGGTTAGTGTACAGTAGTTTTAGCAGAGCTTTTCTTTAAAATCAGCTGCTAAAATGTTCAGTAGATCTCAAGAGAACTGCAGAGGTGGTGTAACATTTTCTGTGGGATCATCAATGCAAGTGACTCTCTGATTGCACAATGTCACTTGATCCGGTGATTATATAAATAAATGATGTGTAGCTCCAAGTTTTACATCCAAATATCAGATACATCTAGTACAATCACATCAGAAAACCCATGGAACAAAACACTAACAGAGCCATTTATTGACTGCATTTGATTCAACCTAAAGGTCAAAGCAATTGAACGCACTTTATTTTAGGATAAATTGTTTTATCCATACAGATTAAATAGTCCCACTGTCCATGAAATTTTACCACTCTTGCAATGAAAACTTGTCTAGGATCAGGTCCAATTCACACAAAGGCAAATCTTGATCTTGCACCACACTCTTAATGCAAGCTTTTAATCCCCTGAAAAGTCTCATCTCCACCTGGCTGGGAGAAGTAAATTCCTTAATCCCTGTTTCTGTCTGACGTTGGGTTTTGGTTTACTTCAGTTCCGAAGTGATGCAAGTAGTGTGCGTGTGAGTGCAACAGTGAGTTGGTGTCCCAAAGGGCCGTGCCGAGGCGGAGGCAGTGTTTGCGCACTGTGCAGCCGGTGGCATTAGGTGTCGGAGGCAGCACGTCTGCAGCCTGCTCCTCAGCCTCCAGAGAGTTACCCTGCGGTGGCTTCACTCTGATGCTGATGCCATAGATACTGCAAACTCCAACACCGCCTGCACTGCCAGCTCAGTCAGCTCTGTCACACCAAGCTGACATTGCTGACATTGCAGGTGCCATCCTAACTAACGCTGCTTTCTAAAATTTGCCATATCATTTGGATAAGTCTTGCTTACAAACTCTGACGCTGTCTGCTTTTACTCTGTAATTGCATGTACAAGCAGAGACAATTCTGTCACAGATTTCTATGAGAAAAAAAGTATTTTGAAAGCAGTGTTGTTGATCAAACGACATGAAAACATTATGTTATGTTTTTGTGGTAAATATGTTAGCAAGAAGTTGCCTATCTACATATCCAACAGACATTTGCCCTTGTTTCAGGTCCTGTCCTTCTGATGGATGTTCATATAAAAGCTCAGGTTTGGTCTTTTGGCCAGCTTTTGGCAAAAATATCTGTCCATTCAGCGGCTATTTTTTTAAATCATTTTCTTTGTACTATTCCATTGTTTTGTGTTGTATGAAGGACTACAACCTTTCTTTTTGTTGTGCAACCTTGTGTTGCACAAGAATGGATAAATTACCTTGTACCTTGTAAATGCCCCACTACATTTACTGGCTAGTTGCTAAGTTTGTCTGCTGTTTAATGCTGGGAGGGACTGTGCAGTGGTTTTACCAAAGCTGCAAACAGCTGCTCCTGCTGGATGTGGGCTGGAAAACCAAAACAATTAGCTGAATGAGACAGAAACAGGCCGCAATTTCAGCATTTTTTTATCCCAAGGACAGAGGAGCCAGACCGTGGATGTATTAGGAAAATAAAATAGTAAGTGGTTATTTCGACCATTGATGATTCTATAAAAGAAGCAAAGAGTACATAACCATCCAGGACAAAGTGTGTTTTTTTCAGATCTTTCAGACACTGTCCCCCCAGTTAAAACAAATACAAATACGTTTCCTGTTTGTGACCCTGAGGATATAATCAGGAGTTATTTTCTCAGACTTGACAAAGCTCCTCAAGAGCCACAGAGAACACTATACAACTGTTTCCAGAGGTTCAGTAAATTCTTCATAACAAGTAATTTGACCTTTCAGACTATTTCACAACACTTTCTTTGAAACAAGTGGAAGTTTTGAACTTTTTTTTATTTTCCTGATCAGTCTTGGATTAATGTATCTTTGTAGACTGTAGGTGCTGCTGTGTGTTGCTGTTGTTGACAGCCGTGTTGTGTTTGAGAAGCTGAGGCAGGCAGCGGGCTGGAGCCAGGTCAGTATGCCGCGGCCCCTCAGTGCAGTCAGCTTATCCTAACCTCACACTGCCGGCTACACTAATGCCAGCAGACAGGAAGCAGTTGTTGGCTTCCGCCGGGTCAACAGCGGTTTCAGCTGCTGACCTGGCTCTATGAGGCCGAGGGGGCCGAGTGTACATCACGCCTCCTTCCCCCCAACACCCCCCCATCCCTTCCCTTCCAAAGGCCAATGTGGCTCCTCTGGGCTTTTGTTGCATGATGGGATATATTCAGCTGCTCCGTTTGGCTGGTTTGGAGGAATGCTGCGGGTGCGCCCCCTCCCATCGGTTGGTCAGTGGAGCGAGGAGGAATATCAAAGCTCCGTCGAGGAGGGGGTGGGAAGGGGGCAGGAGGGGGCTGAGAGGGTCATGTCTCATTGGGCAGAGCAGGGGGGGCACTGAGCCTGTCACATGGCTGATGGCTGATTTACCACTCCACTGGAGAGGTGAAGCCTCATAGGCCACCTCTCCCTGTCCACCACACACTCACACACTTCACTGACAGATATCCCTGACTGCTCAGCATCTCTACACTGTTTTAACTACCTTGAACATCAATGGGCTTTCTCTACTGTCTGGCCATCTCTTTAGCCAAGCTTCAGCTGAAGCACCTGTATTGATTCCTGCTCCAGCCAATTCAGCTGCAGCCTTTCATGGGCTCCTCTCACTGACTCCTCTTTGTCCATGTTTCTCTAACATGTTCTTTTTTTTTTTTTTTCTCAGCCATTTTTTATCATCTGCACCCATTTCCTGCACTCAGCGGAGATGCCACTCTCACCCGCCCCACCCCACCTCTGCTCTCACACTCTTCACATTTTGTCCACTTTAGTTGTGCGGTGATGGAAAATCCATGCCATTCACTTTGTTGTTGTTGTTATTTGCAGTGGTTCATGTGTTGTCAGACATCTCCATATATAAAAGACACATGGGTGGAATGTTCTGTCTTGCTTTCAAGACCCACTCACCCATCAATAAATAAACCACATCCTGCAAACATGTACAGTTCCACATGGTTCAATGGAAAAGCATAAGCGGTCCCTGTTTTAATAGTATTGCCATATGGTACAAAAACATACCCCTTGTAGTCCATTTTTACCCACTAATGTGTATTGATCCGTATTCTTAGGTGCCTGTTGGATATAATAATGTGTGTCCTGTCATCTTACATATGAATCTGCTTTTGCAGATAGTTAAAACACACTGACTGCTACCCTTATACATGCAGTTTGTGCATCCATGCATTTAAATACTGGCTTCCTCTGTACCATTAATTATGTTACCCTAAGTAAATTCTGATTTTCTGAATAAACAAATCATAGTGTAAAAGAGGATGTATGTTTAACATGTACATCCATCCCTCTATTTTTTGGAAGCATTTTCCTGGGTTAGAGGTTACGGGCTGGGGTCAGTCCCAGCTGACATGGGATGAGGGCACGGTATAACCTGGACAAGTCGCCTGTTCATCACAGGGCTAACGTATAAAAAACAACAAGCATTCACACCTATGGGCAATTAGAGTCACCAATTAACCTAACCCTAACCTTCATGTGTTTGGACTGAGGGAGGAAGCTGGAACATCCAGAGGGAGCTCACGCAGACATGGAGAAAACATGCAAACTCCACACAGAGAGGTCAAGTTTGGACCCCGAATGTGAGGCAACAGTGTTAGCCATGGCACCACAGTGCCTCCTTAATGTGTGCATTCTACAGTAAAGAATAAATCCCAGATACCCAGCTCTGAACCCAAATCAGTGCTATGTGGAACTGGTTTTGAAATTTCTTCTCTGTGCGAGGTAATGGAAAGCTGTGACTAAATATAATTTCTTAACTATAGGTCGAGATACTAAAACAGCCTCTTTATGGCACCATTTTTACCACTGCTTCAACTATGCATGATCACAGGAAGAAGACTGAAATACTTAAATAACTATGTCAAATGCAAGTCCCTGAAAGGTCTGCCTCTAAACACAATACTAAAAGTCTACAGACACGCTAAAGAGGTGTAAGACAAAGTGTTTTTCTGATAATTTAGGCGTGAAATACAATAACTATATAATACCATCCTAGTACTGTAACTTTATAACTAAAGTTCTTAATGTAGTGTGTTAGCATATTAAGTCTTGCTAATTAGCACTAATTGTAAAGCACAGCTGAGCCTGATGGAATGATATTATGGAAATATTTGGTTAGACACCAAAGTACGAAACAAATGGAAATTTTGTCCTGGTGATGGCGCCAGATGAAAACTCCAAGCACCAACAAAGTTTTTTAAAGGTCTATGAATAATCTCCAGTTTAAAGAGTATTACATCCATCTGTGTAAAGTGGTGCAAATATTAACCCTGAGGTATCCCTTCCTTAACCATGGATATTAACATGCAAGCAGCATAAGAGGAAAAGTCAGGAGACTGTTCGTCATCTGAGGACAAAAATGTCTGTACAATGTTTCATAGCAATCTGATGTGTAGTTACCAAGATATTTTAGTCCGGATACAAGAGACTGAGAAACCGACACTGGCATCCTTAAAAGCCATGCTGCTCATGTGGCTCCAAAGTTGGTTCTGCCATAGCTGGTACCAAAGACCAGTGAAAAGCAGATGGTCAATTCAGAACCTGCTTCTTACCAAAACGTGCCAGGCTTCATCATTTCAGACTGGCTTTGGCAAAGGGAACCGTTTGCAAATCAGTGTTAGTACATTGAATAATTGGCATATGCATGACATTCACTCAGCATCTTACATTTGCACATGCACCAGAAAGTAGATGAGCAGAGTGGATAAAAAGCACCAGTGTGTCTTGCTTAAACTCACAGTACAGAGCTCTGCAGTAAACCTATAATGCACCTATTTTCCTGCCGCTGTAGTTAGAATGCTGTACATACCTCTTGATCCATCCTCAACCATGCTGCATATGTTTTGAGTTTGGCATCTGAGTCTGGGCTGTCTAAGAAAAAACGAGACCATTCAGAGATAAGAGAACACGCCTCTTTCTCTCTGTCAACATGTAAGTCTTAAGTGAAGCCGAGTGCTAGCTGGGATTCCTGTCTGGTATCCTGTCTGACATGAAAGGCTGCTCGCTGGGACTGAGGAAGGAGCTCAGAGAGAAGTATTCCCGCCGGACCCTCCGGCAGATGGAACAAGAACACCTTGAAGGATGGGAGTGTCGCCGAGCCCGAGCGCTCGCTTTCTCCCCCGCAGATGAAACGTAACGCGGGGCTGTCTCAAATCTCCGGCAATCTGCGGATGTGAGCGACGCGGAGAGAGCACCTGGCTCTTCAAGGGAAGCAGCCGTTTGAGATGTGACAGAATGCCTTGTCAGATAGAATCACTGTAATGGAGAGATAATCCCACAGTCATCACTCAGAAAGGCATGTCTGCAGGGCATCTTGGAGGAATAACCAGATATGCTTTGCAACATTTAGATGGTGAACGTCACTAAAGCCGTTGTATTTATCACAGGCTAAAATCAAAACTGAGTGATACTGGAAGGAATTTGGATAATAAAAGATGGGAGGCACTTTGAATTTTGGTTGTAGTAATGAGAAATTCAGAAGTTCTAAATGTAGATCAATAAGCGCTGTTCTGCCGATACTCTTGGCTGGTGAGTAGAACAGGATTAGTCCTTGTAGGCCTGTCACATGACAGAGACAAGCCAGACAGGAGAGTTTGCAGCCACTGCTGTGTATGCAGAGATGAGCCTTTCGTCTCTTGTCACTCAAAGGCCCTTCGAGGAGTTTTGCTGCTCAGCCACCTTCCTTGACCTGTCACTCAGTCCTCTGACAGCTGGTAGGCCTCCCTCCTCCTCCCCATCCTCCCCCCCCCCTTTTTCACTCCTTCACCCTCTCGGTCCCTCCCAGTCTTCCTTCTCAATCCCAGCATGCGGATCGGGGTCTCATTTTCATGTGTCAGGCGCCCCGTCAGTGTGACAGCTCCCTGTCCGCCTGTCTCATTAGAAAACAGCCAGCTTGGTCTGGGAAGCAGCAGGAGAGGCGATTGGCGTTCAGCTCTCCCCAACTCGGGAACTGTGAGATCAGCTCTGCTAACACCAGTCAACCAGATCATCATCTGGCTTGATCTAACATCCACACATACACTGATCCTCACACCCAGACTCCAGCTGATACATGTACACACACATTGATATGCCTTTTTTTGACAGGCTCAGTGCACTTTCATTTTAGTTACTTAATGGACATGAGCGCAATTACAAAACTGAATCAATGAATGGCACTGACAAAAAGTAAGGCGACTTTTACTTTGAAAAAGTTGTCTTTTCTCTTCCCTTGCCTCTCTCATCCTAAAATTTTTGATTATATCGTCATTATATTTAAGATTAGTTTTTGACTTACTGGTTGCATGAAAAGTTTACTACCCCTCCTTACGGCATGTGTGTTTTTGGCTGTGTGTGATTTAGTGATTCTTATTTGTCACTCAGCAGTGTTTGAAACACAGCTCATCTTTGACAAACACTCCAGCAGGTCTGTATGATTGTATCCTAGTTATTTTTTCCCAGGGGACGACTCTTGATAGAGGGAAACAAAGGTGTTTACTTTTTAGGCCTGCATATCAAATGACCTTGAAGGGCAAAAAAAAAAGAACTTAAAAAAAACTAAACATCAGACAGCTATGATTCCCATTCCTTTATTGTTTGTCCTTGAGTGTTAATTGTGCAACGTAGAGAGACATCCATTAGGCAGACTTGCGTTTGATGTTTTTTGATGCGAGACCTAGATGTGAGACAGTGAATAGTTAAATTCTAATTGCGTGAGGAATTTGTATCGTTATAATTTGGGGAGGCTTTGTATTCTTCCCTTTTAATGAATGTAACATGGCCATCTAGGATAGGAAGGAGCAGAGATTTTGTGAGTTTATAATGAACTGTGAAAGACTTTTGAATATGTATGAGGATGCAAGACCTTAGGCAAGATGTACACAAGCTCCCCTGATGGGTGTGAAGTTGATCATATCATTTCCTTCCAAAGAGCAAGCCTCATTTGGTACAGAGTTTAATCCAGGACTCATTGTAACGTGGCACAGCTTTGTAAGAAGTGGAGCACAGGGAAGAGTTGAGGCACGATGGGGAGGAATTTAGTGCATTTGATTTTTGCTATTGCCGCCTGATTTAAGAGTTGTCTCCCATTTATTTTTATCCATATATAAAAAAATTAAATGGTTGCTGTTAAACTGGGTTACATCTAAACGTGAAATCTACTTTTACCAACTGTCTTTTTTTCCTTCGCTTAATTATTTTAGTAGATTTATATCACAGTCAGGAAAATAAAGTTATATGGTTGAACTGCCAACATTACAGCATATATTAATAATGTATTTTGAATAAAGTTTAAAAGTCAAATATTGTTATGATTTTTATGACTGTCACTTTATATTGCAAACAAAATGTGAGGAGCTCTGCTTGCTTGATGTTTGCCACTGCAGCTGCTGGCTAAAATGTTAAAAGCTGTTGTTCTTTCTTCATCAAAAATGTAAAAAAAATTCTCACAAAGATATAAAATGTTAGAGAATAACAATTCCTTTTCTGAAATACCAGTTAACGTTTTGGTGTTTTGGTTCACCAGCAAGAATTAAAATTTGAGTAAGAACATCAGGAAGCTGTAGCTGAAGTTCATGGAGCTCGGACGTGGCCTGACAGGCGTGCTGCAGTGTGGCGGAGCAGCATTAAGGTCAGTTTTAGCTGCTACACTGCTTACCTTTGGGCTCAAGTTATAGTCCATGTCAGATTATTGTTATGAACTGTGCTGAGAAATCCCCTTTTTATCTTCAGATTTAAGTTCAGGATAAGAAGTTGAGCTTTAATGTTAAGTGAATAAATGTGGCCGAAGATTTTATAACTTAAAGACTAATCCTCAACTGTGTACTTGTCACATGTGTGTATGTGTGTGAGCACACTAGAATACATCGCTTGATTTCTGTCTCTCTCCATGTGCCTTAAACCTGTGACCTG
>JAPZDZ010000022.1:1608920-1629051 GCA_029783805.1 Acanthurus tennentii
ACCAGACTTAGAGCTGACTAGTTAAAATGTGGATCCAAACCAGCATGTGGTTCAGGTCAGATCTCGTGTCCTAAGGTTCGGGTAGACTTGTCAGGCCCTCTACTGTGTGTGTTTGTTTCAGTTTTAGTCTGACTTTGTACTTTTAAATATGTCGATACACGAATCTTTTTCATAATTCCCTTCATCTTGCTGCTCTGATGTTTGTATGACCATGTAGAGGGCAGATAGTTGTTTCAACCTAGTCTATAGAAAAGGGGCTCAATTCTTCTCCCATGAAAAGGATTAGCTCTCTAAGTTGTTTTACTCTCTTGAAGGTGTTTTTTTTCCTTGAGTAACATCCATGTTTTTTCTTTTGTCTTAACGTTCCTGCTGCTCTGTCAGCTGCTGGATGAGATAATTGCATTGTTGTTGTTGTTTCAGAGCCCGGCTGCAGCTCTTCAGGACAAAGAAGATGGGCTGGGGAGTGAGGGCCATGCAGGATATCCCTCAAGGAACATTCATTTGCGAGTGAGGACAGGCTGTAATAGGGGAAATGAGCGAATATAATCTTTTTTACTGCGTGACAAACTTGAACAGAAGCTGCACTCTGATTCTTTTCCCTGTCTAATTCTTCCTCAGGTATGTTGGGGAGATCATCACTGACGCAGAGGCAGACAAAAGGGAGAACGACTCTTTCCTCTTCACCCTCGACAATAAGGTGACTGAATTAGTTTACATGATCTAAAGCCAAGCGATCCTCAGACATAATTTCACACACACAACAAGTGTTTGCCAACTTGTTCATTCTGTTAGATAAGAGAAACAGTATCTGATGTCAAGGAATCAACCTTTTTGCAGACACAATGCCCACTATTGCTGTGGAAACTACTTCAGTGCCTCAGAATGGTCACCAGTGACATTATTGACAAAAGGGTTTGTATTTAAGTGCCCAAGAATCACTCCAAGGGATGCTGCCACTTATCCTAAGGCTTTTTTTATTTGTAAGGCATCTTACTCTGACTTCAGCAGGAGAAGGAACAGCTCAGAGAATCAGTGTGATGCTCCTGTTTTCTGATAATGTCATTATAAATAATTACAACATATGGTGACACAGAAGTATCTTAACTGTTTTATTCGTTGTTTCATGCATTTTCCGTCAGCCCCATCAAACCACGTCTTACAATTTCTATAAAAGTGTCGTCTCTTAGATTGGACAATATTGCATATGCAGCAATAATGTTGAAAATCCCATGTGGGCCATGGCCATTAAAATTAATAAGGTGACAGCCAGCCAGGCGGACAAAGTGTAAATGTGCTCAAAATGAGAAGTATGACTCTGTTCTCCGGAGGATCCTTGTGTCATGCCATGTTATCTTTATGAGGTTTTGTAGTGGGCTTTATGACTGTGAAAAGAGCTGGTTCTAACAGAGTCGTTACTCTTGCAAAGCTGCATTTTTCCTGTTGCAAAGAGGTGTATGGCAGTGAAGACAGAAGTTTCTTCAGTGAAAGAAAGTTTTACCTGCTGCAGCAAAGTCAATTGCAGTTTGTATCAAAATGATCTTTTAATGAGTTCATCAGCAAATTTGTCGTATTATTGTTTCCATGACATTTCATTTCATTCAGAATATTTTTACCTGAGGATCTTCTCCTGGCAACTGCTAACAGGTTACAACTCCTGTCAGCACAATGGGAGTCACCAGTGATAAAATTATTTTTCTGCCTGTCCTAAAAGTAGGTTCAAATATGTGCCACTGAGAATTTTTGGCCAGCAAGGAGTGATCTAAAATATGAAGCGACAATCAAATTTTGGGCAAACAGAGTGAATCTGTGGCATCTGAATAATCAAAATGCAGTTTAGTTTATCCAGTTATATCTTAGCCACTTTGTATGATGCTGATAAGTCAATGCTATAGTGATGCAGGAGTGTCAAAAGGGTGTTAAACTTCTTTTATTTCAGTATCATACACCCAGAGGTGCCAAGCTCACATGTGTTAACAAGCTCCTTCTTAAATTAACCTTCTGAGGCAGAGAAAACAAGCAGATAGAAAGCCTTGGTTTTGTGAAAATGTATCAAACATATTATAACAAATATCAATTGAAGAACCTAATATTACAACTCTCCAACGTTGATAGCATTTAACAAAAAGTATTATATTGTAATATGCATTCAGCCGTCATTTCTAACAGACTTGGATCTCAGTTTGACACTTTCAAGAAAAGGAATTAAGTGCATGTGCTGTTATGTTTGGTCAGGAGGGGGCTCTGCAGAGTTGCTCAATAGCACACAGCCCATTATGTGATGCATTGTGTTTCTTCCATCATCAGCAAGCTTCATTGTTTTACAGACTGTGGTTGATCTCATTCGGGCAGCTTGTTGATGTTAGCAGCAGGGTGGACTAGTTGTCAAAGCAATTATTTTAAAATCACACCTCAGGTTTGGTTCCTCAGTAGCAATTTGGTCTTTTGAAGTAACAGAAAGATGGTTACATGCATTAGAGCTTTGTTTCCTAAGCTATCTAAGTCATGGAAGCCATAAAGATTTTAATAATTAGTAACAATACTGGAGACACCAATAACAAAAAGAGCTTAGTAGAATCTTATTGAAATAATATCAACAAGAACATAACATTTGGCAATCCCTCCACAAAGTTCCCATTATGTGCATCTCTGCAAAGGATACTGATACCAGTTTTGATGCACTGTAGTTGGTACAAATGGACAGAATCAGGACCAGTTTGAATAGTTAGTTTAAATTGAAATTGTACAATTATACCATAATTGTTGTTTTTTTGTAAACAATCATTGCAGTTGACACTTCATGTTTCAACTTTGACCTGCTGTGCCAACTGTTATGCACGGAGTTATTTAGAATAGGATTATAAATGACATCTAAGATGCTTTCAATCTCAGTTTAACATCTAAAGTGGTTTAGATAATCTGGAGAAACTGTTGACTTATTTTTGTTTATGTTTTGACAAACTTGGTGTCGGGACTTCACATCCAACAAGCAATGAACTGACTGAAATCAGGCCACTATACATTTTTTAGTTATTTTAAGGAGTTTACAGACCAGATTTAAAGTGCATTGCTGGGTAAACGCAAAGAGAAGAAGTGACAGTGGCTCTTTTTGGTCATCATCTTGTACAGGTGGGAGATATACACTGTATTGATGCAAGACTCTTTGGCAACATTGGTCGCTTTATCAACCATCTGTGTGAGCCCAACATTCTGGCTGTGAGGGTGTTCACCATGCACCAGGATCTACGTTTCCCCAGGATAGCCTTCTTCTCAAGCAAGCCCATCAAAGCTGGAGACCAGATAGGGTAAGTGGTGAAGAAAACAACCCAGCTCTTCAACTATGCTCCCCTTCTTGCTCTAAGAGAACTTGAAATGTTGAAATAAAAATAATACAATGAACTGATGTCTCTTCCTCATCAGGTTTGACTATGGGGATCACTACTGGAGGGTGAAGAGCAAGTTCTTCAGCTGCCATTGTGGTTCTCTCAAGTGTCGCCACTCGGCTACAGGCAGATAGAAACTCAGTTATGGCCACTGATCCCTTTATTCTGTCTGGACACATTCTGTGACCTCTCTTATGTCAGAAACACTGCCTTCTGAACTGCTATGAATGAGCTTTGATTAGGTTGACACCTATGGAATTTATTTATACACCTAATAAGGTTACTTTTCTATATGAAGACCTTTGCAGCTTGTTACCAGTCGGAAATACTCTCTGTATTTATAGTCTCTGGATTTAGCTAGTTTATAAGAGCCAACAGTCAGGTTAAAAAAAAAATTAACTGATGATTTTTAACATTCATGGACTATTTCATTAATACTGCAAAGTTTTTTATTTGTAGATTAATGGAGTGATGTTTTTGATAGTCTGATTTTGTCTATGTAAGTGCTTTTTACTTCTTGTCAAATTAGCAATTAATAAAAACATTTTTATGGCATCTTTTGTCTTTCTTCAGTGACTGCCTCACAGTTTGGTTTCCAATCCATCCCAGAGAAATGGGCAAAGGTCAGAGCTCTGTGCATGCTGGTCAATTTCATCTTGTAAAACTGCAAACTATGTCCTTACTGCTGGCTTTGTGTTTAAGTGCACTGTCATATTATAGAAAAAGGACAACCAAAAACTATTATGGTAAATTTCAGACTACTTGATAATATTGCCTTACAATGCTCCTTTGAACTTTATTTTGATTTTACACAATCAGAACAAACTGAAACTGTTTGTTCATTTATTAAGTTGCATCACTTTGCCATGAATTCATGAAAAGAAAAAGGGATAATTGACAAGATGCCAAACATTTAAAGGCTCTAATTATGTAATTATTAATTTTGTTTAAGAAAGATTCTCTACGGGTATATCTGTGATGTCATTTTAAAAATTTTCTTAGCATTTATAACTCTGGTACTTTCCCAAAATACACTTTTGCCTAGGAAATACAGTTCAAACAGGGGAATCAAAACAATGAAATGCTTATAACTTATAGAACTGTAAAATTAACCAATTTTTCATTTGGTTAAAATAAATATTTAACTTTAGATGTTACAGGTTGCTTCTAAATTACCTAATCTAAATCTCTATTATTGCCTAAAACATAACACATAATGTCATTTACATGCAATCAAGATTTTATTTTTAAATTTGACAATTAAATAAACATACTTAAACATGGTATCAAGCTGTTTTTGTTGTAGTACGGCTCCAGACTTAAATAATTTTCCGAAATGTTGCAACAGATGTGTATTTGATTACTTTGAACGTTTTGACCGGAAGTTGTGTCCTCCTCCCTTGTGTTAAGTTTACGGCTAGATACGTACCCGAGATACATACGTCATTTTCCTATCGCAATTATATATTTATTTGTTCCCGTTTTCAATAAAATTAGGATTAGTAAAAACATTTTACCCTTTAGTCCAAATCCACCAGGTCTGCTCATTAACATGCTCTAATTTTGAAATCTCGAGCGGAAGTCTTCATTCCGTTTAACTTGATCCCAGTGTGGCGCTCTCACGCTCTCCTCCCTGTTGCTATGGGAACAGGGCTGGTCAAGGTGGAGCCACTGGCTGGTGTCTTCTCGGTCACGTGGTGGGCTCTGGATGGGAGCAGTGGAGAAAGTGGTGTCTCAACATTCACATTAGGGAGAGTTTATGGAGAGCCTGCCAACTCGTCACTTCTCCTCCATTAACAACAACAAAATACACCCGAAAGCGGCGCGTGTCTCTTACCTGAACCGCGGAGCAAGGTGATGGAAAGAGTAATTATTCAGTGTTTAAGTCGCAGTAGAAACGAGTGTTCAGTGTAACAGAAATAATGTTTGTGTGTGGACGCTTTACGGAGGAAATACATGTTGAGTCCTCGCGCTGACGGTTCGCGGCGTTGTATCTGCGGTTGTTTTTTTACGTTTCAAACAGACTTTTTCTTCACCAGGGCTCCGGTAAAAGGCGCATTCTGTAGCATGGACTTGAAGCGTTGACGCCAGTATTTTCCTGCTCCTTCTGAGGACCGGGGCGGCCAGTCGAAGGAGGAACACCCATGAAAAATGATGCATCATGGAATCTGATTATCTAAACTTTGAGCAACAATTTCATGTCGTGGAGAGTGACAGAATGGAAATCAGCAGAGACGAGGAGAGAACAGACTAACATTGATGAAAAAAACAGCCTCCCTCTCCTTGTTTTGTTGTGAATGTTTGACTCTCCTGTTCGTGGACGATACACGCACCCAAAGGACCTGGGGGACGGGACGACAGTGTGTGTTGTGATGCTTCTTCTTCATTTCTTTTCTGGTGTCAGTTTTGGTTTCTTCAGCAAGATCTGTGCTATCCCAGTATGGCTCGCTTTGAAGACGAACTGTCCAGCCGCTATGGAGGCAGCTGTCCCGCGGGCCCGGCCAGAGGGGCCAGCCGGCAGCCGGGTCCTCCTGGGGGCCAGAGGATGTACAAGCAGACGATGGCCCAGAGAGCCAGGACCATGGCCATTTACAACCCCATTCCTGTCAAACAGAACTGCCTCACCGTTAACCGCTCTCTGTTCATCTTCAGTGAGGATAATATCATACGGAAATATGCCAAAAAGATCACCGAATGGCCATATCCTTACAGTCCAGTGTAACCCTCACGCGTGCCGTTCTGCCGTCGGCGGTTCCGAAATCTTAACGCCGAACTCCGCATAAATATATGCCAATTTAAGGTCCCTTGCAAACCGACAGATTTTCCTTATATCTAGGATATGTAACACTGTCTAAAATGAAACCAAAGGACAGAACCATTGTTTCGGCATATTCTAAAAATTTTAGTGACCGTCTAGTTCAATTAAATTTTAAAGTTTCACAGTTAATTCTCCTGATCTTCTGTTGTTTCCATGGCCTTGGAGGGCGGCAGCTTCTGCGAAAGGAGCCCTGTGGTCGATTTTCTGTAGAATGAATGAACTGCTAGGTCTTATTTCAGAAGAGGTCTCAAAGCATAGCTTTTCTTCGTTGATTGTTCGTTACGACTGACAATCAAAGAGCCTTTAAAAGCCACATTTCTAACGAAGTTCGGCGTCAGTCTTGACATATTTCGCTATGAGAAAAGAGCTTTATTGATTTGTGAAAACAAAAAGGGAGACAATTAGGGAAGACTGATTGCATAACATGTTGCTTGGTGTTTTGATTTGCGTTGCACTTAAGTTTATACATGTGTTTAATTCCAACTCTTCTAATACACGTTTTTTTTGTCAAGGCATTTTATTTTCCTCGATTCTTAGGCTATTTATAAAAGCATAAGTCTTTAAAATCCTCATCAGGGAGATGTTTGTTTGTTTCTACTGTGGGTAGATGGAGTGTAACCAGTGATCATGCCCTCTGTCCAGATGCTAAATTGGGTTCGGACAGTGCACATCAGGGGCAAGCAAAATATGACCGACACCCTCGTGTGTTGGTTTACTTGGCGGAGCATTGTCTTTCCGACTTCTCATTGCGAGGGCTGTCTGCAGATGGTGCTGTCCAGGGTGCTGAACTCACAGCAAACAGCAGGCTGGCCTCAGGCTGTGGCAATCTGCATGGGTGTGACACCAAACAAACAAGCCGCAGGTTTGAAAGTAGCTGCTGGTGCATTTTCAATTGATTAAATTTCCTCTGAATAACTGCGTTAGCGCAGATGCCACCTGTTGAGTTCAGTGAATAACTGACCAACAAAATAATTTTTCACTAGTGCAGATTTGAATACTTAATCATGTCAATGATAAAACATCTCATATGTGAATAGGTGTCTGCTGCAATTAATATGCACTAAGATTTGTAATAGCGGCCATTACATAAGCCACTGGTTGGTTACCATGATGCTGAGCAAACATTTATCATGCTTTGATGTTGCAGTGCCTTTCTGTAGCCTTTATCTTGATGCAGAGCACTATTGCCAGACTGTGGGAGGATCTATTGTGCCCCTGATCAGCTGGAGGCCCAGTGGCTGGAGTCTATTGGCCAGCTCTCTGTTGTGAGGGTGCCCTCCTAGCAGAGTTACAGCAGTCCTTAGGGGCTGTTGGAGTGGTAGTGCTAGTGACACAACAAAAGTGCAATGCAAAGAGGAGAGATACCCAATAATCTTTACAAGTCTGTAATTCTTGAATGGCCAGAAACTCTCCTCTTACTCTAATACTACAGGATTGCTGCATCTTGTTGGTGGTTCCAATTAGCTTTTGACTTCGGCAGAATGTGTTAGAATGTGGAATTTGTCTTTACCAAATAACACTTTCAGCTTACTTGTCTTGGGGAGAACTAGTTGCAAAAACAGTTTTGAAATATACTCTATTACTATGGAGTCTTTCACAAAGTCAAAAAAAAGTAACCTGGTGTTGTTATCATACTATCTCAGCCTGGGCCTTTGACTAATTATTTATATGTATTTATTTTTTATGAAAGAAGCTGGCATTAAAGAGGCAGAGTGGGGACTGATGGAGATTAATGTTTTAACAAATAATGTTAATGAGTTGCAGAATGCAGCAATTTAAGAATCCTATTAATTGTATTTCTACCAAAACAAGAATTTTTTTCCAAGGTACACTGTCTTACTGCCATATGCATACTCACTGTTAAAAGATACACTATCAAACACCAAGCAACAAAATAGGTCCAAAAACCAGATCCTAGTTGTGGTTTATGTTTATATGTGTAGCAACCTGTGAATTTTCTTTCCATGAGTGTTCCTTAATAACTCTCACTCCATTTGAATACATGATCCTGGCCACCATTATAGCAAACTGCATTGTGCTAGCACTGGAGCAACACCTACCGGCCTTAGACAAAACACCAATGTCAGAGCGTTTGGTAAGTAGCCACTTGACTACTTCTTATTTCCTGTACAGCTCTCTTTTGTCTTAAACAATAGAAACGATACACTGCAATGACCATGATGCTTTGCTTTGTTGTTTCTTTTACCACACTGGCAGATTTTGCAGACACATTACATGGTTGTATGAGTGTCATTGACTAGGGTCAGTTGATGTCTACTGAATTGGCATATGAAGATGTCCATAGTGGTTAAAAAGTTAATAAGGTACTGTCGATGAGGCTCCAGGGGCAGATATAACAACTGTAATGATGAGGTTCAAGACAGCCAAGCTAGTAAGAGGGCAATGAACATACTCATACAGTCAAATGAAGTAAAAACTATCTTCAATTTTGAGATTTTTACTGAATGGAAAATTTACATGCATTTGATGCTTCATAGCTGTTGATCCTGGCACTTTCTTTCTGTCTGCCCGTTGGCCCAACTCTATTGATGACATATCTCTCTTAAAGTCAAATAATCCTGGAATTGGCCCCAGTTTGTAAATTAGCTGAAAGAAAAAAGGTTGACTATTTCTTTTTAGCTGCAGAATCCGACTGTTGCCTCAAGTAACAGCCTTGTGCCATGCTTAATCAAATCTTGCCTCTTTTGCATGTCCACATGTTCACTGATTTGAAAATCTCAGAGCCAGTATATTTAGAAAAACATTTTTTGTCCCTCAGTGTCAGACATGATTCCTTATACACAGCGCTGCAGGTTAAGCAGAACCCTGCAGTGCTGCCTTTGATCCCCCACATGTATCATTACCTCAGATTACCCCTGCTGTGCCCTCCCCCCACCCCAACTCGCTTGTTAAATCTGTCCATTAAAAAAAGAAAAGTGCTGTGAACCCTTCTGTCCAATCAAGCAGCTGGTGCTGGAAGGGGCATGATTGTTTTAAGAATGAAATGTCACTCCCTGAGGCAAGGAGACTCCCAGCTGCCTGCTGTCATTGATCCGCTCCCTGAGATGGCCTGAAACCCCGTCTGACAGACAAACCTCAGAGTTCATGATGATACAAAGTGATCAGATGTGTCATCAGGCTCACTGCCTCTTGGAGCCATACCCTAAACCCAAGAAGAAATCAGTGATTTGGATTTAAGTATGCTAAAGTCAAGCATTTTTTTATTTTTTATTTTTTTGCCTTTTTAAGGTTTTCTTTTCTTCCATGCAAACTCCTCCTAAAAAAATAACCAGATCAACTTCAGATTTGGTGTGCAAATTCTTTTCTCACCTTTGTGTTGTCAAAATGTGAATTTTTTGAATATTTGTCAAATGCCATGGACTTGGCGAGGCCTCTATTCGTCATGATCTGAAACAGGAGTGGTGTGTAACTTGATTGTACATAGTCCAAATGTTTACCAGACCTCCAAGGTTTATTATTTCATTAACTTCATATGCATCCCAACCTAAAGATATCCACATGCTAATATTTAACCAAAGTTGCACCACTTACCAGAAACAGGAAATGACTAATTCTCTCTTTTGATTTATTGGGTTAACAGGTCCGGTACATTTAGCTCAAATTTGGCCAATAATGTCTTAATACCCTGATAATGCTCAATATCATAACCCATTTGGGTCTCTAAGCTTTTGTATTCATGTTATTCACAATTTTTCCTGGTTAATTTTGGTAAGATAGTCCTGTCTTGTTTCATATGCCATGTTCTTTCGAGTTTCCTTTCTGTGTTACTGCTTCCCTAGCCCTAATAAGTTTCACCTGTGTCTTATTGTTTTCCTTGTCTTCAGTATTTAAAGTCCTTGTCTTCCCCGCCTCTGTTGTCATTTTGTTAGTTTCAGCTCTCCGGTCCTGTCTCCATTCATCTGTCCTTTGTTTTTTGGCCTTATCCTGTCTGTGTCCTCTCATAGTCCCAGTTTGTTGTTTTGGTTAGTTTTTCTATTACTCACCTTAGGTGTTGGATTTCCCTCAGTTGCTGACTCAGTTTGTTTTTTGCTGTTGGATCCCTTTTGTAAATCTTGGCAATACTGAAGCTCTTGACTTCTTGAGTTTTGCAGTGGCACTCCATTATCAGCCATGAAACAGGAAGTTATTGTCGAGGCGTAGTCCATGCCTGAAGACTTAGAAAATTTTGCACATGCATCAGAACTGGTGAATATCTATATCATTTGTCATGGTTGTGACAAAATGTCTTGTTAGCACCCCATATAACATTTCCATGAGGGAGTTCCTGCTGTAAAGTTTACCTACATGCACAAAACTGGTAGGCACATATATCATATCAGGAAAGTCTAGTGGGGCCATGTCCTGAACCAAATGGGTGTGCCCATTTGGTTAAGTGAGAAAAAATGAAGCCTTTTATGCCATATCTGAGTATTCCTCTTGAATAAACTCCTCCTAGAAAATTAAAAAGTTTGACTTCTACTTGTTTTGTGCAATCTTAAGACCTTTGCGATGATACATTGCTTTTTATGTGTCTGGCCAACAGTGCAGGTCTGGGGGGGCCTCAAATTTCCATGTGTCACCATTAAACAGAGTTTCTTTAACTGAGATCTGCTGTGTGGACGCAGACAACCCCTTACTCACATAGTTAACAGGAGGCTTGGCCTGATATTATCTACACGCTAATGTGCTTTCAAAGTCAGTTGTGCCACCTACTAGAAACAGGAAATGGAATGTTCTACACTTGGATATGCTTCTTATATCCATCTCAAACATAGAAAGAGCAAGCCATGTTATTTGTCCTGCCAGAAAGCTAGCCGCTAGCTGTCACTTTAAGTGGCCTAGCCCTGGATTATGCATAGGTTTCCTTAATTAATTTAAACAAGTGGCTTATATACAAGTTCACCCCTTGTGCAGTCGTCATGAATGAGGAAAAATTACCAAAGAGACCAGACCTGTTTTGTATAGCAGCAATAAACATGTATTTTTGCTGTAAAGTTTAGTGTTTTTATATAGGGTTCTATGAGAGTTGATTTGCCTTTGGAGCCTGCCTCAAGTGGCAATTCAAAGAATTGCAGTTTTTAAGGAAAGGCAATCCCCTGTTAGTGTCACTTTTCAGCTCTGAGCAACTATAACCTAAAGCTGATGCAAAAAAAATCACATAGATGTTGATGACACTGACATTGTTGACTGGCCAATATCTGACTTTATTGACATGGCCTTTTGGAAGTCTTTAGTTTCATTAATCCTCTTTACTCTGCTTTTTCATAACAGGATGATACCGAGCCCTACTTTATTGGAATATTTTGTTTTGAGGCTGGCATCAAGATCATCGCCCTGGGCTTTGCCTTTCACAAAGGCTCCTACCTGCGTAATGGCTGGAATGTAATGGACTTTGTGGTGGTCCTAACAGGGTGAGTAGCACTGCCCTAATGGCTTATACAGCTGCTAACTGACAGAGCTGATAGGCAGCGGCGATTAATGAGGGGAGGGGAGAGCTCTGCTGTGTGCGTGTGTGTGTTGCATTTCTAATGATCAGCAGAGCCAAGCCATTCCAGATGGCTGGGTGTTTTCTTCCTGTGTGAATAAACAGAGTCTTGATAAGGTGGTATTGTCCATATTGGATTTGCAGAAAACCAGAGGGAAATCATTGTAAATACAGTGCAGCAATGATTGCAACACAGAGATCACAAATATTTCCTAAACGTGGTCCTTGCGAGGCCTCATCACAGACTTGGAAATTCTGAAAAAACATGCTAGTTTTGTAGGTATAAGAAATTTGCATTTTTTAGCTGGTCATTTATAATTTTTAATAGTGGTTGTTAGAACTTGTCTTACCTTTGTGAAACAGGCTGTTTTATCCAGTTGTGTAAATTATGTATCAAATGACGACAGCACATAATTGATGATGTTTAATTCTTAAAGCCTTGCTGATGCTTCTGAAAGCTTTTCGTGAGTTTGAGGGTTTTAAAAGTTTGTGGCCACACTATTTGCTCTTATACATATTGTAACATTAGAGTATCAGAAGCAAATACTGAAGAAGTATGGTAATGTAGAAAATCATGAGTCTGTAAACAATTCAACCTAATAGTAAGGAAAAAAGGTTACAAAACTGATATTTTAATGAATTTGCCTGAGTTCATACCTTTAAATCTGCCCATGAGTTCAACCAGCAGATTGTACAGATGGAAAAAGAGTGCAACAAGTTGACAGTTATGTCTGATATCAAACAATTTTTAAATATCATTAAATTTTCATGTCACATGACATAGCCATCCAAATAACATATGTCAACCATGCATAAGCCTAAATTGGATTAAAATGTATCTATGACTTAAAGCTAACAACTGTAAACATTTGCTTTAAGCTAACAATGGGAACTGTTTAAATATTTATTTGTTTAAACCACTTATCCATTATTTTTTTATGATGAATTTTTACTGTTTATCTGATAGCCTTATGTATTTTAATCATTTATCAACTACCTTTGGCTGTCTGTTAACCATTACTGAAAAAGAAAAAGGGATTTCTGCACACAACTTCACCTTTGCACTGATTTATAATGTTGATGTTTTAGATGCAAGGACCTTTCTCAAGACATACACTGTTTGCTTATTAATCTTTTTACTACAACTAATTCTCAGTTACTGTTAGATAGCTGATTCAACTTCTCTGCTTGCCTTCTTTTTGGCCTACACATGCTTATAGTTACAACATTGTTCAGGACTTATTTTCTGCTCAGTGTGCGCATATATATTCTTCTTCGTATTATCAATTCTGTTTTCTTTTTTTTAAATTAAGTTGATCAACTTTAGAGGCATAAAGTCCTAAGACATAATAAGACTTTGCTGACCATCACTTTTGTTTTCAAGCGCTGCCAGAAGTTGTTTTTGTCCACTAAAACAGTATCAGCCGCTGTAAAGAACAACTAATTTCATTATTCAATAAACTTTTTTGAAGACTGACAAAACAGAACAACTGTCCGTTTGACTTGCAATCAGTGACCACTTTAATAACATCATTATGTACACAGACATTCATTAGATTTTTTTATATGATTAGCATTTTTTTGGAATAGTTAATGAATGAGTCTAGCAAATGGTAAATATAGCGACAAATACTAATGACAAATTACCAGAGCTCTAAGGTAATATCACCAGACAGCTTATATGTCTAATCAGTCAAAATACCCCAAGAGAACGAAACCTTAAAGCAGCAAGTGCTTAGTATTTTTACTGGGTAAATAACAACCTTTAAGCTATGACCACAGTGTTTTTGTCTGTCTTCTTTTTTTTAACTAGTTAAAAAACAGTACTAACAAACAGCTACAAAACTGACAACATTGTTTTAGTACTATATAATTCTGACATGCCTTTAAAGTGTTATTTTATGATTGTGTGGACTAACAGAAGTAGTGTAAGATTGACTTTGTGCAGTATTTTGATTGTACTGCCTTAATCTTACACTTCCTACACAGTATTGCTATTTACTTATCGGTGTATGCTGTGGAAATGCCCAGCAGGCTTAAAAATGTTGCTAAACTAGTCTTAATCTTTTTTTATTTTATCACCTCAGATTGTCTGTGGAGTACACAGAGAGGATCCCATGGTGTTGGATAAATACTAAGGGAGTAAAAAGCTAGTATGGGAATAGTGTTGTTGGTGTGGGGGATGGAGAATAGAGAAGGCTGGTTTGTTGGGGGTTGGTGGGGAAGGGTGGGGGTAGTGACAGAGGATGCTGTTACGCTGCAGAAAGTCCCAGGGCATTTGGTAGTTCCACCAAGGGCCCACCCAACCTCTCTTACATAATGATACAGAGATTTATTTTGCCCATCTATTGGGGCTTGTTTCAGGAACCCGACTGCAATAAACAGAGCTTCCGCCAATTCCCAAACCCCCTCATCAGCATCCCCGCCCATCCCACTGGAAGTCACTGAGCCTTTTTCCTGTTGTCTGAAAAGAAGAGGAAGCAGTCGTTAGAAAATATAATAAACGTCATCCACCAGAATGAGTCTGGTTTTGCTAGAATGACGCAGAGATGTGTGTGTGTGTGTGTGTGTGTGTGTGTGTGTGTGTGTGTGTGTGTGTGTGTTTGTTTGTTTGCTTGCAGAAGCATATGCTATCAAAGGGATTTATCTAAAAAAACATTATCAGTGTTTTGCATGGTTTTATTTTTTTAACTACAAACCCTTAAGAGTCACATGTGTTCCAAAGATAAAACTAACCAGCTGATTTGGTCTTTTCCTGGTATATAACAGTTTACTATAGTACAGTCCATATCTGTTCAGTTTTATAAATGTGTTAGTTAAATTTCATACCATACAGTAATAAATTGAAAAAAATGACTTTTTGAAAAAAAAAAAAATATATATATATATAAATATATATATATATAGTACAACACACAACACACTCTGGAGTCTGGTCAGGAGGTCTGGTCAGGAGTATTTCTAAGTGTATTAGAGTGCTGAGTGCTGAAATCAGTGATGAGCAATGTCAATTATGTAAGAATCTGGGAAAGCTCTTCGATGGGCTATAAATGGTTATATGGTATATGGGATGGGACATTAATAAAGATTATTTAAACATGAATGAACATCCCTTGACTAAAAGAAATAGTAACTAAGAAAGAATATACAAAATTATCTCTCCATCCACCCAACCAACCAACACCACCATCTCAGCTGTGAGAGACAAATCTGAATGCCTTAAACTAGATGCCCCTCTCCTTCCAAATGCGCCTTGAGATCCTATAAATGAATATCACAAACAGATTTGATAGCCACAGACAACCATGCCAAGCTCATCTTCAGCTGATAATGTGTATTACTTTCACAGAGAATTAAGTTGAAACAGCTCTCACTCCAGTTTTGTAGAGACTGGCAATTGCCCTGGTACCCTACTGTCTCCCTGTACCCCAACAGAACTACCAAGGGACAGACATGGTCGTAAGCTTTCTCTGATTTTACAAATATATGTAGAATTAATGGGAGAACTCCGATGACCTCCCTTGAATAACCTTGCATGGAATAACCTTGCATGCTTAAAGAGCTGGTTCACAACCGAACATCAACAAAAAAGGCCTTCCCATCCAGCTTGACTAACAGTTTTACTACTGGTGTCCAGCAGTGGGTTTTTATGTAATGATATAACCAAGTTAATCAGTGATCTTTGGCCTGAGGTGATCTGGTACAAATACACTTCAATTTATATCGTCCTGTTCTTAAAAATGGTGTTTGTAATTGCCAACTGTGACTAGCAGTCCAAGTCCAATAACAAAGAACCACCCAGATTTCTCCCTTCAGGTTTCTCCATCATTGCCCATGTGAGAGCTGAAATGCCTCAGGAGATCTAGAGAGTCTCTAGTCGGCATTTTTTCCATTACTCAATTCAGAGACCATAAGTCATAGATTTGTGTACATTTACAATCAGATAAAGGGCAGTTAGCTATAGAAACACCCAAGTTTAATGATCTCCATTCAATAGATACTGTTTGCCATGTGATTTATGCGAGTTTATCATATGTATATAAGAGCTGCACTTAGTGTAAACTACCTTTATTTACCTTTATTCTTTCGTGTGGTGTCATACAACTGCACATCATAGCTCCAACTCTGTCATATCCTGTGAAAACTGTGTTCCTTTGTATCAATCTTGTTATCCTAATGGCCTTTTTATGAGATTTACATGAAGATTCATGAGTGTAAGTGTGGTGACAATAAGCCAGACAAAATTTTACCCTCACCCTAACTGACAAACCCTAACCTTAACCCTACAGTGAAACAGTCACCTTTTACAAAGTCATTTAATAGCCTTATCTTTTTTGGTCATTTTGCAGTCCCAGTGTACAACCCAGAGTACTTCCACGCACTGTTTCTCACATGCTATGGTATCGAGATCATTCAATCAGTATGGTTTTGCTTGCTGGTGTCCTAATGTTAACTGATTAAATCAATGGGGCATGTAATGGGTCACACTGATAGACGATAAGACAAACTATTTAAATTGGTCTGCTGCTCTCTTATAGATTTTAAATTTGAATTCACTACAGTTTTTGAGTTTAACATTTCCTTGTTGAATGAAGTTTTATTTAAAAAAAGGAAAAATCCTATCATATACAAGACACAATAAACAACTGCTGCAGTATCTATATGCTTGTCTAATCATGTATGAGGTGTGTGAGTGCAAGTGTACAGATATATATGTATATGGTCATGTATGCAGTATCTGTGAGTGTAGAAGTGAGGGTTATCGACAGGTTGTCAGGGCCTTTATGCAGCCAGAGCCTCTTTCAGTGTGCGTGTGTGTGTATGGGAGCGGCCCATTTGGAATTGAATCGGAGCTTATTCAGCTGACATGATAACCATAATTGAAGGGCCGGGTGGTGGATAGAGGCCATTACAGCAGCTGTCTGGACATCTTATCAATGCCAGGCTACACTGACAGTTTTTTGCCATGTTGTCAGGGTGGATGCTGGATTGTTCATATTAAGTGCATGCAGCTAAACACACATTCACATGCAGTGCAGCACACTGACACATGACATGTATGCCAACAAATCACTTATCCATGATAATGTCCATTTCCTGCAGGATATGCTGTGTAGAAACCCACAGCAATTAGACATTAGCGATGATTTACTGATTATTCATTGCAGTCATCTCATTTGGACAGGACTTCAAAATATCAGTCAGCCCAACAGCTTATTTGAAATATGAGTGTTTGAGCTAGGGTTGCAAGTGTAGTGCATTTTCTTTAACCAACAGTTGACATTTTAATAATCAATTATCAACCAGTCGTTCATACTTTCTAAGGCTAAATATTCATGTTTATAATAGTTTTTAATGCTTTAGTTCATGTGCATGAACACGTAGTTTAGAGGCACATATTCTTTTGATCTGATTAATACATATATTTCAAGACACAATCAAAGCAGCAGGTACAATAAACATCTTTCTTATGCCAACAACAAACCAACTGACAACACAAATGTAGTATCAACTCACCAAAGAAGCTTCACAGTAATCCACAGATCAATAAAATGCTGTCAGAAACGGTCCTGCTACATTTAGAGGATTCAGTTTGGTGAAGTGTTTTGTCTAAAGCACAAATTACAAGATCCAAAATAAAGTTGTCTGTGGCTGGGATGTTTCTGTTTCCACATTGTACTGTATTATAGACATTTCTCTTTGGTTGTAGTGTGGTTCTAAGATGGCAGCTTAACTGAGCTTTTGATCACCTCTTTTTATCGATTAGGAGTCTGAATACAGCTGAAATATAGTAGATATACGGTATAAATAAACTCAGTATTAATATTAATTTTTATTTAGATGAAAATAGTAAACATTTAGGCATGTCCTCAGAATATCTGTCTAACATATGAATTTCATGTACTAATGTTAAAATTTTTCATCAGTTTTGGCCCATGTCGAGTTTTATTGATTTTAAGTTATTAACTCCCATCTATAGTAATCTGCAGACATCTGTTTGCAATTAGATAAATAAATGCAAAAATAAATAAATAAATAAATAAATAAATATATCTTCTGATAGACCTCTGTTACTCACAGGGATCCTGACTGCTGAGAAATAAAATTACATTTAAAATTTAAAAAGAGAACAAGATTATGCATGTATTCCCAATGAATCATCAACAGCTTGGAGTTACCATGGGGAAGCCCTTACAGGTGTTTTGGTCTAATTTTACGGGAGATTTCTCAAAGTTTAGAGCCTGACTTGCCAGGGAAGAGATATAGGCTAATATTAAATAATGAGGGTAAAATGTAGCAACAAGTTAACAGAGCATAATGTGCGAATTCCAGGGAAATCATTGTTTGCTTGTGTTTGAGCCAGAGGGTGACAATAGGGGTTATGATACAGCTACATACATTTATTTTAGCTCCTTGGGGGGAAGAGGAACTCGAAACAGGTAAACAGACACAGACCTTGTTTTATTTATAGTATTTATTTATAGTATTTTGGTCAAAATTAATATGTCAGCAAACAGTTGCTTGCATATATATATTCAAAAAGCAACAGCAACATTAGCTTTCATTTGAATTGTATTAGTGTGCTACTGGTCTATTTAAGTCAGATATTAATTCTGCTTTCATCTCAGAAGAATGTGTGTTTTTTTAGCTACAAGATGTTGGACTTTCCTAACCAGCTATTCTCTAACTGGGCCTGTTGTTTGCTGCTGGGCTGGTAGTGTGCAGTGGGTTTATCATTTTTTGTAAAATTTGCTGTGGCTGCCAGCTGCTGCTGGAAAAGGAGAATCAGCCTTGCAGTAAAATTTACAGGCAAAAGCATATTTTACCAAAAGTTGGCCCTTTGATATAAAAATGAACTTTAAACTGGCACTATCTTTATTTTATAAGGCATTTTGTTATTGAATTAATTTACACTGTGCTGTACCCTGATTCTACTTTGTCTGACTGCTTTTCACCACCTCAGTATGTCAAATGACCCTCATTTTCCATTTTGTAGCGTTTCTTTGGGAATCATCCAGGATTTGTCTCCCAGTTGTTGGAAGTACTCCAAAAGTCTTATCTCAGTTTCAGGGTTTTTGTTTTTTGGTTTGGTGCATCATGAATGAGGGATATTCTAAGCATGATGTATTTCATATTTCATGTTGTGCAGTGTACTCTGTATTTATTTCAGTCTACCTTGCCTCGACTTCAGTCAGTGATTTTATGGGTTTCCCAGAATACCTTTTCAGAAATCCCAAGAAAGCAAGGTGAACTCTGCTGGGCATTCAGCTGTTATTTATACACATAATAGTGACAGTCATTGCAAACAAACAGGAGGAGAGTGAGAGTTTCTAGAAAGAAAAGTGAGAATCATGCTTGTTATTATTCTAGTGCACTTATGTGACTATGGCTGGACAAACTAGAGTCTCTGCTTTTTCTGTGACCCCCCTGTATGATTAAGGAACAATATTTACAGCAGTTGTTTTGCAAAGCATTTGCTGTCAAACCGCTCTGAGTCATATTGTAAGATTTTTCTTGAAATAGTTCTGTTCACCTTATGTTACCTTGATTCAACTGCAAGAGACCTCACCACACACATATGAAATAGGCATGATTTGTTAAGAAAATTTTGGGGCAGACTCAGACTCAGTACTATCATACATGAGCTTTTTCTAAAACAGAGTTTTTCCCCCTTTGTTCTCAAAAAATTCCTGCCCACACAAGCACTGTTTGATGTAAGTCCAAATGCAGATACAAAAACACAATTGATACCTTGTTTTGAGCGTGTCCAATGAGCAAGCAGGTTTGAGAAGTTTGACCAGTTTGTTCAAAAAGCACAACTTTGGCAGCAGAGACTGTGGGACTGCTGTGCCATCAGATGACCTCTGTAATGCGTTCTGACACCACTATTTCTCAGTACAGTGAAAGAGTAATGTTTATTTAAATGCAATCAAGTCAAAGTCCCACTAGCAAGGATAACACCAACACTATCACTTCATATAAACAAAGGATATCACAGCACACTTGGACGGCCACAAGACAAAAACTCCTGTTTTTTTCTGTCAAACGTGACGACACTGCTGTTCCTTTATAACTTCACCTTGAGCTAAGTTTTGTAAATAATCTGTTTTTAGTGACCTAAATCTGTGTTTTTGTGTGGATAAAGGCCAGAAACTATGTGTACATGTGGACAAGTCCTCAGACTACAAAACCAGATCCTGAGAGAGTCTGCAGGAGGCTGGCAGAGCATGCTCATGGCCACCCTGATTAAGACCAGTCACTACCTGAACTGCATATGCCTAACAATACAGTAATTTTACTAATGGAAATAGTATAATTGGGATTTTGACCCCAATTCTTCCTTCAATAAGGTCATTTTTGTCTGACCCTGAATGGCATGAACAGTCACTCAGAAGCATGTCACTAGTAACCACACAACAGCTATGAATGCAGCTAAGAGTGCTCTGA
>JAPZDZ010000022.1:1663808-1675906 GCA_029783805.1 Acanthurus tennentii
AAAATATTTTTCTGGCAATATGTGAACTGGATTATGAGATATCTTTTGGGGTAAAGCTCACAGTGTCAAGCTTTTGTTATGCTAGATCAGGGATATGGCTAAACTAGACTCTACTCGCTTTTGTTTTCAAGTCTCTATCTATTTTTATCCACTGAAAAATGTACTCCTTCAGCACGGGCAGCAATCTTAGCTGATCATCAGTGCGATGGTGTGTTCCCTTCACTCTTCACTTTTGATAGGGCTGTACTTGATCAGTTCACCCCAGTGTGATTTTGCAGGTTGCTACTTTTAAAAGTCTCTGACAAGTGAATATAAAGAACTCTGGTTGCTTTTGATAATAGCTTGGCTTTTTAGAGAATACTGCGGTTGTGCAGGATGTCCAGTATCATGGGAGCAAGGATGATATTACAGTTCTCTGACCATTCAGTTGTCTGCACTATTTTCAGGCTTCTTTTTAAAATCCATTAAGGTCACTTCAACCTAACCTAGCCCTGACCTCATCTGAGGTGATAACAAAGAAGGGACCAGTTAATATTCAAGGAAAAAAGAAAGACAAAGAGAAGCAGAGTCAAGTCAACCATGCAAATGAAAAATGGACGAACAATTTACACAATCTGGAAATTGTCCCACTTGGACCACAGTGTTGGTTAAAGGGATATAACCAACACTGCACTTGCAGACTTGCATGCTTAATGGGCACATTCCCTGGACGTCTAAATACATAATTCATTAGGTCTCAAGGTGCATGAAGTTCAACACTTCTTTAAGATCTTATGATACAGGGTTCATCGGACTGCTAGACAACTAACTGATGTAGTAAGGTCCGATGTATCAATGACCAAGTTTTATTGTTAAATACGATAGTATATTTTTGTTATATTTAAATATAATCAAAGAAGCAGACTCCTGCACAAATTTTGCTTACAATACTATTATTACTATAACTACTATACTATATTTTTCTGATAATATTGTGAGATTGAGAGCAGAGTTAGGGATTTGAGTTTGTGTCCATGGAAACAAATAAGGTTTTATGCCACTGTTCATGGCTGACTTTATCCCCTCAAGGCCAAGAGCCCCCCCAGAGCTGATATGATGAAAGTAAAGGGTTGATAGTGGACATTTGGATCCAGTGTTTGAAGTGAAGGTAATGTGAATAGTCACCTAGAGCATAAGAAATGATTCTCTGGGAAAGCTCACACCAGATGTCAGCAGAATGAATGATGAATAAATAGAAGTTGCTGTCAGGAAAAGCATAACTAGTTGCAGCAACCTCATCCCAGCTCTGCAGCTGCAGCCTCCACACCAGAGACCATAATCCAGTTATCTTTAATACTAGTTGGACCAATAAGATCACCAGCACCGGAAGATTAATCATAACTAGTCAATTAAACTGAAATTGGTTCCTCAATCTTCTTGAATTGCCCTTTTCTGCCACAACCAGTGTTGTTCATCACACTGACTGTATGGAGAATTCCCTTCATAGAACATTTCAGTAACATAAATAATAAAATAATCATGGGATGCCAAACTTTAATTCATATTTTGCTTCAAAAGTATGCAATGCAAGATACACAATCAAACCAAAACTATATGACCAACAGTTCTGCTCCCATGTTATTGGCAAAGGAAAACAAAGACTACAGATATTAGTCAACTTTTTTCCCCTTTTTTTTTCCAACCAGTTGTCTTTTTTCGGCATATTTCTTTTCCACTGTTTATTCTGGCTTATTCTTCTATTATTTGTACCTGGAGTCATGCATGCAATACTGTTTGCATTTTACCCTTTAATAAAGCTGCATAATGGCTCAATTGTGTGGAAAAGCATTTATAGGACAGCTTAGTTCAGAAAGCAGCAATAAGACTGTGGAAAAAATCTGTGGATGCACAATGAGAAATTAACACACGTTTTGGAAAAATAGGAAGGCGTACAATGGCTTTTAGTAAATGAATGCATCGCCAGACAATTTCCAGACGATCAAATTAACCTCCCAAAGTAATAATCTGAGCGTGAGTGCCTGCTATAAAGAATTTGGCAAACATTAATAGAGCAGAGAGCCCTCAGGCAGGGTGAAGGTCACAATAGAGAACATGAGCCACAGATTGTGACTGCCGCTTTTGTCATTACTGCTTCACCAACAAACCACACACATCAACAAGCACTCCCCTCCTTCACACCAAGGCCAGTATCCATGTTATTGTATTGTGTTTTCAAAGGAAGCTTGTGATTTGGCAGTAGAAACGGGGTGAAGTGAGAATAATATCCATTACACTGTTGAACTGAAGTCTGTCTTTTTTTGTCAAGTCTCAGAGCTCAATGAGAGGCTGAATACGGCTCAGCGCTCTGCTCCCATCAGTACTTCTTTGGTCATGGGTCTTAAGAGATGTGGACACTATCTCCAGATTATTTAGAAACAAAGGAACAAAGCTGTTGTGCCTTTGCAGCCACAAAAAGCAATGTTTTTCTCTCACAGTATCCTGCAGTATGTGACCATAAGCATGTGGGCACACCTGTCTACATACTTGATGGGAAGATGAGAAGTCTTAGTGGTACAGCGCAGTGTTATTTTAGACAGCAGTGTTCTTCCAACTTATTTTCAACAGTTTGATGAAAAAGCACCTGACAGCACACAGCCCTGACCTCACTCCCACGCTACACCTGAGGAATGAACTGGAACACTGGCTGTGAGCCAGACCTCATCACCCATCATCAGTGTCTGAATGGGAAATGATCTTTCCAGCCAGGTTCCAACATCTGGTGGAAGAGACTGTATCCAGCAGAGTTGAGGCTCCTATAGCAGCAAATTCTAATTATGTGGGTGTAGAAGAAATATGAACATAATACTAATTTATAGAGTACTCTTGTGCATGTACTAACAGCCTTTTTGAAAATGTTTCTGCTTGTCCCTTAAATTAATGTAAAGCTGATAATGACTGAAAGAAAGTTCACTTTTGAGGCTATAATTTTGTGGCTTTCTTTTTATTGTAAGGTTTCTTTTTAATTAAAAAAAAACGAATAGAGCCATTTCGTTCAAATTTTATACACAAATCAGGTGGAATCTTGTGTATCTTTTTCATTTCTCTTGATGTCAATAGGTCACATGAAAATGGTATGTCCAAAGCTTGATTAAATTTGTCCTCTGTACATATCTCCATTGTTGTTTAAAGAGTTTTAAAAACACATCAGCGAACCAGTGTTTCAATGGGTGACATGTTTCTGCATTACCATGAACACACCTGCTGTAGTTCATTTTAACTCAAGCACACACACATTATTCTGCTGCCTAAAATTTTGACTACAGTGCCAATGTTTCTGTGTTTTTCATATATATGCCACCTTCACCTCTTTTATCTGGATAACAATAGAGTGAGCAGCTGCTTTAGGAGATTACTGAGCCCTTTCAAAAAAACAACAACAATATTTTCATGGGCCTTAAGATTAATGTTGTCGGTAGGAGCCAATGGGCTTGGGTCTGAGAGCCACAAACAGAGTGGGAAACAGTGTAAGTTAAAAAGTACTGAGACAGATGGACTAACACACTGATTTGGTCTTTTCATTGGATTTGTGGATGATAACAAAAACATATATTTTAACTGCAACAACACAGTGATATTAACAGTATAAACAGCCCTGTTCTTTGTCTCTGTGTCTAGGCCAACGATGCCTCAGGGAACACGTGGAACTGGCTTTACTTCATCCCCCTCATCATCATCGGCTCCTTCTTCATGCTCAACCTGGTGCTGGGAGTGCTGTCAGGGTGAGTACAAACTGTTAGGATGATCAGAGCTGAGCTTTTCAAGAAGTGAGATCAGGATTTACCAAGACTTACACCACTCTTAACCAGAGCTGTTTGCTCATGTGGTGGCTGTCTTTGCTCGAGATAAAATAAAATGGGAAATCTTTACTTAGGCCTTTTCCCATATTTATCTTGCTGTCTGCTGTAGAGTTGTCTAGTCCATTTGACATGCAGGTACATGGTATTTGTGTTGGCCAGTGTCTAAATTTTCATTGTATGTACACGCTATTTTATACACAATATTAAATGAGATAAGTCCAACACAACATGGTGGTATGGCTGTAAAGATTCTCCTCTGCCACTGGAGGGGTAATATCCATTGGTCAGCAGTGTAACAAATGCTAATACAGTCCCATTAGTAACTACATAAAAACTAATGAGAGGATCTGCTAAAAAACAAGACCAGAGGAAAGTGTATTGCCTGCATTGAGATTTTTTTCACCTCACAAAGCCATCGTCTCTTTTCCCAAAATATTAGTACATTATCTTACAACTGTGAAAACTAGAAACAGAAAGGAGAAAAGACTAGCAGCGTAACCAGTTTTGTGCTCAACATAGAACTTCATTAATGGCAAAAAAGTCCTGGCAAATAACAATGTACTCTCAGGGAGTAGAACCTACAGGATCCAGATTGAGATTACTGTATTTTAAATACCATAAACAATGTCTACTTTCTTTATCATCATGAGGCGTATTACTAATATTGACTTAATGTGTTTAAACAACAACTCCTTAATTTTGTTTTAACCATTCATTAGAGACACAAGTGAAAGTCAATGAGATAAACACTTGAGTTTTTTCTGTTACGTTGGCTTTTTGTTGTGTAAAAAGCTGATCAATAAAAAAATGATAATAGAATAGATATTTAGTTGTTGAATGAGATGCTTTAGTTAAATATAACCTGTAACTTCAAGAGCTGAAGCAGATCAGCAATGATATTCTCACTAGACTTCAGAAGTAACGCTAATTAACCACTCCAGATAGTAAATTGAGTGATGAGTTAATGATTGCAGTTTGCAACCCATCCCCACACTTTCCTTTGATGTCTTCAGCTTTGAAAAGGATGTTTCTACAGCCCCATAAAGCTTTAACAGATTTGACAAGTCATTTGTTCTGAAAGGCCTGTTTCGCCTACTTCAGGTGACTGAAGTCTTATTGGACAATCACTGTTCAGGGGACAGTTGAGCTCAAAGATAAATAAATTTCACATACACTGCAGCTCCAGTTTAATAATTATGGTCTTTAATGAAAACACAAATTCACTTGATTACACAAGTCTGTCATATAGTTAGCAGGCTACCTCCTGCTGTTCATGGTTAGCAGACCCTGTCGTTGTAATTCTGTGGTATACAATCCCTCATTTTTAAGGCAACACAAGTAGCACAAGCCGGGTTGTCATTATCATCGAAAAGAGCATCATGGGAGAAGGCTCTGTTTTATTGCTTCTTTGTAATATTGCTTTGCAGTTATTATCTTTCTTCAGTACCTGCAGACTTGTGGTGCTGGTTCTCATCCTCCACTCATGCTGCATCTGACCTGCACTACATCACTGATGCCTGTTCATGATATGAATGTCATTTAACTATTGGTATGGTGGATAGATAAAGACGAACTTATCATAGGACCCCGACATGTAATCAAAGTCCCCTAAAGCAATATCATACCTTTTTTTTTCCTTCTTCCTAAACCGTATGAGTGACTAGCGGCCAAACCTCAAACACCTTTTTTCCCATATTGCTTCGGTGTCTTTTAGTTTTTCCTTTAATTATTTATTTGAAATATTGAGTTGATGATGCATTTGTTTTTTTTCCTATTCTGTAGTGTTGTACAGTTTGTGGATTTTCAGTGTTAAAGGTTGTTATAACCCATCCATTTCTTATAAGTATGTATAAAACAACAATGTGACAAAAATGAACCAGGGAAGAGATACCTGGATCGGTAAAAAATGGTATTACTTCTTTGTTCCTGTTTGAAGCTGAGTTTGGAGTCAGTTATATATGCAATGTTTTGCAGATGTTGTACAGAAAATGACAACACAGAACACCAGGCTATTTATGTTTATCCACTGATTATTGTAGTTCTGCTGCTTTATTCTAGACAATATCCCAGACAAATGGAAAAAATTAAGATTTAATAATATAATTCAGTATATTAACAATAATCTGAATGAGACACTGAACATTAGCTCCCACTTGTTTCTTAAAAGCAGGCATTTAAAATTGCTAATTAAAATGACAGAAAATCCTAAAAAAAACCCTAAAATCTTAAAAAAAAAACAAGTAGAGACCAAGCTAATCCTAAACTGTATGTGGAAATCTAATCATAGCATTTTAATGCAACTTTTAAGGCGCTTAGATGGAATCATACTCAGTAGACTTTATGACCGTAGAGATTTAAGTATGTTAAACCTACCAAAATTTTCCTGTGAAAAAATAACATATTAAGGGAAAACTCAGATTTTTAGGTGTTTACAAATCTTTTGGACAATGCAGAAACTATTCTTTCAACCGCTAGAGGACTGGATGAAACACATTAGTTAATCTCATACAAAGACAACACAAAACAGTCAATAAAAACTTTGAATTTGTCTGTGTTGTTGCAGTATCACTTCCAGCCACCTGTGGCAGCATGCTAAAAAGAACTGTCTCACCTATCAGCTGAGGAGATTTCACTCTCTTTTCGACATTCTTTCTATTAAGAACTTCATGAGCACTGAATGTCATAAACTGGTCCCTCATCATAATACTGTTGCAGGGTAAAATAACAGCTGCTGGGTTTAGTTTGCACTTAATTTTTTTTTTTTATACTTTTCCCTAACCAATGTTTTTACCTCCTTGTTTCCCTTACGGTCACAGTGCTTAAATGGATCAACACAGAGTTGTATTCATATTCACTCTCCTGTTGTTCAAAGTTACGGTCATTAATGTTTGAAAAAAGCCAAAATACTATACTGTGAATTCCAGCTGGCTGCCCTGCACTTGCTGACAATGCAACATTTATCCCTGCCAGTTTGAAATTTATATCCTCACTATGCTCTTTTTTTAAAATCAAGACTGAGTGTCTTTTTAACTAAATCTAAGTTGGTTTTTTTTTTCAACCCTATTTTTTTTTTTTTTTGCTACTTGCAGGGTGGAATAATGAGTTTCAACTTTTTCTTGTTTACTTAATTTTGACGGCTAATTAATTGGGTGCTTCTGGGAAAGAAGTTCAATGAGCAGAGGTAACAAACTGCAAAGTCAGCTCAGCAGAGCCATTAATGTGTTTAAAGAAGATGATAGACATTAAAATGACTGCAATGTGAAACAAAGTTTTTTCTAGATCATATATTTAATAACTGTAAGTTAATGCTCTTGTCAGCTCTCAACGACCTAAAACAAGTGAGCAGTGTAAGGCTCATTGAGGGCAGTCAGGTACAGACTTCTTCTATCAGAGATTAAACATTAAAGGTTTTAGAGTTCAAAAAACAAGTTTTTTTTACTTTAAAGCTTAATTTCAAACTATGTTTAACACTTTGTGTTTGATCCTAATCTTGATTTTATGGAACTCAAATATACAGTCTCGATCCCAAATTGGTGTTCATTCCTGGAATCAACACACAATGATGGATAATGACATCTTTTAGGAATTTTAGCACTAATTTTATATAATTTTGTTCCCCTTTGTACCCCTCCACTCTCCACTCTCTAATGTCCCTTGGTGTATCACAAGGCTTAGTATTTGGTTTTCAGTTATTTTGTTTTCACATGCTCCCTCACTTTATAGTTAGGAAGTTTATTTTCACTGTGACAACAATCAGTTGGCTGGGCCATCATGACCATTGACCTGCATAAATTGGGCAGAATTCTGCTAAGGGCTCTTACCTGTACTTTCATACTTTGCAGTATACATCTCTTGTTACTGCACACGGTGCACAATTACAGAAAGGCCTGTTGGCCTTTACACACTATCTATTATGTTTGAACACAAAGGATCTTAACCAAATTAAGGAAGTGTGACCACATCGCCCTTATCATAGCTTCCCTCCACTATAATTCTTTAGGAATTATCTTAAAATGAAATTACTATGAAATTCATTACAATTAGGGCAAACAGGGTTTATCCCCAACTTATCTTGTGAATATATTTTTTAGCCTTCATTGACTCTTTTTAAAAGTTCAAGGCTTGCTACACATGTCAGAGCTGTTGGGGTTAAGGCTTGACAGCTTGAAAATACAATGAAATTATAGATTTGACTTCTATATTAACTTTCAGCTTTCTTTTTGTCAATATAAAACTTACAATAATTTACAGTTTAATTTTTACAACCTTTAGCTAGCTGTGAACAACTCTCATCTCAGATAGTGATTTTCTTTTAACCTTCGTCTGTTATATTAGCAATATCAACTTATACTTAATTTCTACTGTCTTTTTCATCTAGGTTTTAATTTTCCTTACATATTCATACACATGCACACACACGCACACACATTCACACTGTACACTCATTGTCCATAAACAGAGAGAAAGACTTGAGAAGGCAGGTAGCCTTTAGCCGCCCCCTCTGTGGTCATCTTGTCCTCTCTGTATCCTGCTCTCCACAGAAATTGTCAGATGGCTTTACAGTTACTAGAAAGGTGGAAGGTCACTGATGCTGTCTGGCAGGGCTATGCAGGGGCCATGTCATTGTTTAAAGGCCACAATCTGAGCTTCAATGCAGGCAGGAGAGCAGATACATGCAGGGTTGAGAGGCTGCAGATCCCCAGGGGAGGTCGGGGCCATTCGCTCAGCTTTTATCCCATCAACGTGGGCAGACTTGGAGATCAGGCTGTGATCAAAGTTAAACCTCCAACTGTCTATTCTGAAACCTACTTTCAAACATCTCCAATTCATCTAACCTGTTCTTTTATCATATTCTGACAATGTGTCTCACGTATAAACACAAATCTCCAGAGGGATGACAGTGTTTAATATGTCTGTTGGATGTGTCAATACGCGACTGTTTGCAGACATGTAAGCCATTACAAGTTTTATGGTGGCAGGATTACTGCTGCTATTGATTTTAGCATTGCCTTATTGTTTGTATGTATTAAAGTATTTTTTGTGACACCATTATCAATCTATATTTGATGAGCTGTATTCTGGAAGAGTACTTCCAGAATACAGATTAAAAAGTCACAAAAGCTTGGCTCAGATTTTGGTCAGTTATATTAAGTGCCTTCATCCCCGACATCATTTAAACATTAATTCTTGGTTTCTTAGTTAAATTATATGGTAAAGATGTATGGATACAGGTACTGTATTGTACTTACCGCAGTATTAGAACTTATAGACTGTTTAAAACACATTCAGCACTGGCAAGTTATTTTTGTGAACATGACAGTACACAACCTCAAATATGTATGACTTAATGTCAAGAAGAGCAATAAAATGGTCCTCACATTGGGCTACATCCTCATGGTGGGTCAACAAACAGCTCTGGCAGCACACAGACAGTTTGGTGTTTTCCTTACTATGAAATTCTCTTTGAAGTCTGTGTGATATTTTGTTGCCCTGGCACAGTGCACAATGCACAGGTAGGAGGCTCATTCAAATCAGACAGCACAAAGAGAGTTGTTGGTATTTTGGTGCAAAATGGATCTTAACATTATGATGGTAACAGACATCTCAGACCTACTTCTTGTTCTAGCTGCCACTCTCTTTTTTTCCCTATGAGAGTAAACTAAATATCTGAGGCAAATGAGCAGCAATAGTAGAATTATGCTTGAAATGTAAATAAACAATTTGAACAGTATCCAGCCAGTTGCATTTAAATCTCTGTTAATTAATGTTTAATGTAGTTAAATCACAAATTTGCCAGGTTGGTCTGCATTGATCTGCAATGTAAGATGGGCAGTTCCTAGAATTTCTGCTCTCCACAGCTGCGTTGCACAATATGTTTCTCTTTCAGTTCATTAAACCCCTGCAGCCGTGTGACTGCAGCAGGACACATGTTGATAAATCTGCAGCCTCTGATTGGAGAAGTTTCGCGCTAGAGCACAGTGCTATTACACAGTGCCAATGGAAAACCTTCATAAAATCACGTTCAAATGACAGCAAGCTGCTTTAGAATAAACACAGTCACCTCTCCACACATCAAACAGGTCCTGCATTACTCTGTGTTCAGCCTGTTTATGCAGGACATGTCACGGTGCTTTCTTAATCCCGTGCATCATAGCCTCCTTTCTTGTTAAAAAATAAATAATAATATGAAGTTCATGTTTTATTCATGAAAAACATTATGAAGGAAATGCTGCTTTCCCACAATTTAAGAAAAGATGTAACCATTTGCGATGTAGTAGAACAGTAAAATTATTACTAATGCACCCCACTTATGCAAAATATAAACTGCCTCACAAATAATTAATTTCTATCAGTTGTACTAATTAAATCTATAACTCATACTTTCTGCCACTGGCTGGAGAATCGTGTGTGTTCACATCTCCTGCTCTGCCACATCCACAGAACAGGACAGCTTCCTGAAGAAACATATCCTCCATTAGAGCTGTTGGCATTTTAAGCCACTGTGATTGGTGCAGACTCAGTGTACTTCATTCTTCATTGTTGATGTTGTGGAAAACTTTGTTGCTAAATGTCGTTCTTTACTTGTAAGTCATTTCTGTTGTGGCTATGTTTGTCTGACAGTTGTCACAGACATAAAGAGAATTTTCTGAAGGGATAACGTGCAACACTAACCAGCTACTGTATACACATACACATGCTCACACAAAGGTTTGCAAACCACAAGCTATGCGCTGTTTTATACTGCATTGCATTTTGAATACTGTTATGGTTCTGTACATGTGCATATTTAGATTAGCCTGTCCATGAAGTGGAAAAAACTGTATTTGTTTTGCATGTGTATGAGAGCTTGTAATTATGTAATTGTGTGGATTTGACACTTTGTGCCTTGATCATGTTTGTGCTCATCCTGGCATATGTATCAGTATGTATGCGTATGACACAGTGTGAAAGTGTTGCTGAAAGCTGCTACAACACTGGGGAATCCTAGCTGCCACAATCTCACTCACACACACACAAACACACACACACATACACACAGACTGTACACTCAGCCAACCAACCCACGGATGCACTGCACACACATAGAGAGAAAGACATGTAGCCACAAAATTAGATTTAGACACACTGACAGGAATGTATATAAACACACACACGCATGCACGCATGCACACACACACACATGCACACAAACACATGCACCCAAACACACTTACACACACTCAGGAAGGCAGGCAGACAGCCACTGCAATGCAGAATAGAGCTTCCCCCTCTGCTGTGTGGGAGACACACCAATCACTGAGTGGTGGGGGTGGACTGGAGATCCCTTGCTCTGTTATTTCAATAGTCAACCCCCCTCTCTTCCTCTCTATCTATCTTTCTTTCTTTTTGTCTTGCTGTCTCTCTCTCTTTTTCTTTTTCCTTCTCCCTCATTTTTCATTTTCCAACTCTATTAAATTGAAGATTGCCTTATTGGAGTGACAACCCTCACCCTTATGTTGGCAAAGCAATGCAGAGGCAATAGAGATAATGTTAATGAGTAATATAACAAGAATAATGTGATTTCTGGACAAAGAATTATTTTTGTTGGATATTAAAGGATGATAGCTAATATTTTTAGGGATCTTAGTCTCAGAAAGTATCAGTATTATTTATCTACATATTCTGTTTGCAAACAACATGCTGACATATACATTCATTTGTGTTCTTTCTGCCTGAATGTTCTGTTGGCTTGTTTTAGCTGCTCTGTCATCACACAGAGAGGATGTGCCTTTAAGAGAGAAGATTAATTTAACAGGGTCCAAGTCTCCTGTGCAGCTCTGGCTTTCTTCATAACACAGACACAGATATTGAAGCCACAAGATGTCCATGTATCACAGTTGTCTGCCATACAGTCTGTCAGACTTGGCAAACAGTATTAATATGAGATTTCAACTAGAACTATTAGTAAGGATAGCCTAAACTACTATGACTAAGACCTTTGTCTTGAGTCAAAAGTAAGTCTTAAGTATTATCTATGAATTCCAAAGTGCAGTCCAAGTCCTCAATATTGCATTTTCATAAAATAGCCGTCTTTCATATAATTTAATCTTCTTCAGTAACAGTATGTTAAATTTACAGAATATAGGAGCTTGTGTTTATAAGTTTCAAATAATCTTTATTACATTTCTTACCAACTACTCCAATGTGTTTCATGACTTAAACAGTGCTGCTGCCAACATTGCAGTCCTCTCACTATATTCTTTGAAGACCCCTTTATTAACT
>JAPZDZ010000022.1:1861471-1874659 GCA_029783805.1 Acanthurus tennentii
ACAGATAATGGTTGCATGTCCAAAGTATTTGAGACTGCACAGATAAACAGGAACAGGGCAGGTAAAAGGTTCTGTTTGACAGGCAGACAAGTGACTACAGAGTTCAGGACTCAGCTCAGCGTCAGATCCAAGAGGCTGGAAAGCAAAGGCATGAAGCAACATTGACAATCTGGCCAAGAGCAGGCAGAGATGAACCTGTATAAATATTGATGGGCACATGGAAGAACGGGACACAAGTGAATGGGCAGATGGAGAGGTGTAGATGTCTGAAGGTAGACAGAAGGAGAACGGGTATGAGAGGACTGAAGCACTGTGGCAGTGGCAGTAAAAGCAACTGGCTTTGGTTCGTCTGTCTTCGCAAAGCTGTGACTGACAGATCCTGTAGTCCTGTAGTGTTACTCCAGAGAGTGCTCGCTATCATTTTAATTTAAGAGGAAACATGAATAAAAAAAAAAAAAACCTCCTGTCATCTCCTCTTGTTGTGCTGAGTGAGTACCTGAATGGCAAAATTGATGTAGCTTTGATTCTTGTACTTGATGGAATAGAAAAATGACGTGAGGGAGGAAAAAGCATGTGGGAGTGAAGATACTCAACAGAATAGATGAAGCAAAGGTCGAAAGACAGCAAAATAGATGTGTTCCTCGGTGGTTGTCACTGTGGATAAAAATATCTCCCATGATGCAGTTGTTTTAATCATCCCAGACGTTAGTGTTTTATTTGCTGCATGTGCTTGGACTGTCTGTCGGCTAAACTTCTGTATGTGACCTTGCAAGCTTTTCTCACTGAGTCAGACTCTAATACATTCTACCTACAGCCATTTTCAAATAGAAACAGCCCTTTTCTTGAGGCTGAATGGCTCGGGCCTTGGGCAACGTCTTATTTAAGAAGCAAATAAGGACTCTCTTTCACCTGCCTATATAAGACTTTATTGAATCAGTCCGACATGAGCATTTTCCCTGACAGCCCTGAAGATGAGCTGCATCTTATTTTGTTCACCCCATCAGACAAACAGGCAATATCGGGTGTTTGTCACTAACAGAGAGAGTTGCCATTTGGTGTTGCTGTCAGCATTAACTGCCAAGTTTTTGTCTTTCAACAGAAGGTCACACAATGTATCTTTGTAACCTTGTTTTATTTTGGTTTAACGTAATGAGTAAAGCTTTTTTTTTCCTCTTTAAAAATGAGTTAAATGATTGATAACAATCTGTGTTTAAGTAAAGAGCTGCAGTCACGATGTGGTTAGCCCCGTTTATCATAAAGACAGGAAGCAGGGGTAAACAGTTAGCCTGGCATCCTAAAAATACACTTACCATCACTGGGGGAAATCAGGGTCAGTGTGCATCTTCCTGTCATCCTGAGGTTTCTAGGTTTCATACCATTTTGCACGTGTAGGGACCAAAAGCACAACCTATGCTTACCCAACATATCACTGCAGTCTAATTGGGGCTGTGCTCAGAAGCCAGCTCGGATCAAAGAGTTGTCAGGCTGCCTGGGTGTGTGTCATCGACTGCAAACACCTGGCAGCAAGTCAAAAGGTCCATCCATTGCTAGTCAGTTTGTATTCACAGTCTGGATTATTTATTCCTTCATTCATCACATTATTTATTCTCTCATTCATCACTCCATCTATTCAGGATCATCTGGTATCGTCCTGGCTGTCAAGTCCAAGCAGCCTGCTGCCTCTCTCTTGCCAAACTGTATTGGAGGTAATACTGGGTTTCTCCATGCAGTCACAAAAGTGTGACTGATCCCACTGATCGCTCTTTTACAATTCAGCATGGTCAAACTCATGGGAAGTCATAAAAAAAACTTCTAAAAAGAGACATGGATCACCAAACGATTGAGAGAATGACTCTTGTGCTGGGTTGTGTGGTTGTAAATCATATTGCACTTGTGTTTGACGTTTGCAAAGTCACAACTTGTGTAATACACTGTGGAGGATACTAAATTTTGGCTGTGTTGTGTGATGATTTTTTGCCAGTGTACCAATGGTGAAATAGTTTGATCAGTTCCTTTGTGTGTGCTAGTGGTGAAAGCAAACAAGCCACTATTTTTGTTGTGGCAGTTCAGCTGTAAACCTTTCCAATAACTCTGTGAAGTAGGTGAAGAACTCTCCATGTAAAGCTCTTTTGTAAAGCTTTTGTCCAGAAACTTGTCCAGGAGGCCCTGTATCATGGGGATGTGTGGTCATTGAAATGTAATTGAAACAATGCATACATGCAGCCCAGCACACACTAGAAGATTTTCAGATCTTCGCTGATTTTTAAATGTGGAAGATCACAGATCTCATGGCAGATTAAAAGATTTTCTATACTTTAAACTTGAGGACAAAGACTGCATTATCAGTCAGGACACAGGAGCAAGCAATTGGCATACATACAAACAATTTCAGAACGGCGACTCGAGGGCTGTGGGAACTCACAGAAACTTGTTATCAAATGCGACATCAGAAAATGAACATGAAGGTGGCCTGTTGTCCTCAGCTTGTTCAGCCCGTGTGTACTATGCTTTGTGCTGAAAATCTTAAAACAAGAAAAGAATATAAAGTCACGGTGAAAACAGCCCGACTTCCCCGAATGTTTCCAAGAACTTAAAGAAATTTGTAGTTTTGTTTAAGGGAACTGTGCATTTCATTTGGTTTCCGGATGCTAAATTCTAGTGTAACACCAGTCAGAGAAAGAAAAAAGGGGAAAAAATAAATGAGAAAAAACTGTGCATGAGAAAATGTGACTAAGCATGACATTAATAAAGCCTTGATACATTACCTCATCTAAAATCGGTTTAGCAGGAGTCAATCTGATAGATTTTCATCGGGAAGATGGCTGACAATAATAAATAGAACAAATCTCATGAACTTGTGAGTCATAATTTCATGTTTGATTGATGTTTGATTGAGAGACCTCTTGTGACATATATTAAAAGATTCAAACACCCAAATTCATATACCCTTTTAATGCATAAACTTAAAAAAAACATCTTTTTGTTCTTCTCTGTTAACAAATAATAAGAAAATTACCCTGCTTTAGAATCTACATGTATGCTTACTGCTTATTCATAATTATATTTCCCGTGGGAAGTGTGCTGTTTCATTATTAGACTCCATTAATATTCAAAAGGATGTTAACGCAGTTGATATTTCCAGCTCGTGCTACCGGCTGGGGCTCTCCCTTCGTTGCAGGTCCACATCCCCGCTCTCATCAAGAGCTGAGTAATTCATTACAGCCTTTAATGAAGCTGCTAACATTTAAGGCATGCTGTGAACAATGACATACTCTGCATTAAGAAAGATTTGTATTCAAATCAAATACCAGATCATGCTAACACAAGGTGTGTTTCCATCAATCCTTTCTAATGTAAATGCAGAAAGAACCTGAAATATAATTGAATAATTAGACCTGGATTAGAGTACCAACTTTGACGTGATACAATGTTAAAATACATAGTAGTTACAATTTTAGTCTGGGCTCCAGCCTGTAAATGCCAAGTAGATGTGCACAAGGCAATAAGATAAAGCTAAAAAGAATCAGGACATAAAGGAACAGTTCTGTTATTTATTAAGAAAGTTATGATGCATTAACTCAGAGGCAAAGGTATCAAGTCCAAAACAAAGTATTCGAGAATTCACAGATGAACAGAAATGGGGCAGCTAAAAGGTACTAATGGACAGGCAGGCAAGCAGGTTTAGAGTTCAGGATCGTGTCTCAGCTTCAGGTGTAGGTGGCTCAAAAGTAAAGGCAGGAAGCATTGACAATCTGTCCAAGAGCAGGTGGAGATTTTCCGGAGCAAATACTGATAAATGGGAGAATGGAAGATAGAGCTGACAGATGTCGAGGTCGGTTGGTCGGTTGGTAAAAAAGTCTGAGGGATTTTGGTGGACAGGCAGAGAAGTGCTAAAACAGGACTGGCAGGTGAAGTGACAGTGAAAGCATCCTGCTTTGGGGCACAGAGAGTGCTTGACGTTGTTCAAAATGTGAAGAAATCATATAAATCAGAAAACCTCCTGCCATCTTCTCTTGTCTCGCTGCATTTCTGACTGTCCACATTAACATGACTTTGATTCTTGTACTTCATGCAATAGAAATGGGAAAGAGGGAAAAAACATGTGGGAGGAAAGATACTTAACAGAGCAGATGAGACAGCGTTCTCAGTGTAGCGAAATAACTGTTGTAACTGTTCCTCGGTTGGTGTTGCTGCATTTAAAAACCCCCATGATGCACTGATGTGTCATCGGAGACACTTGAGGGGACCTATTATGCTTTCCTTTAGTTTTTGTCAAATATTTAATGCTCTAATGTGGGGTGGTTGTATTAACTGTGGCCAAAGTTTCAAATAATGAGCCAAAAGTATGTAAGTATGTAAAAGTAATCCCTTTTAAACAAAAAACTCAGGCCTAGACTGCCCTAAAATTACATTTTTTAATGTTTTTTACTGCTTTTTCATAGTCTTTGCATCATCAGTTTGTTAACTGGTCATCTGCAGCAGGCACAGCACACTCATGAAGTACAAGGACATGTCTCTCCACTCACTCAGTCTGTCTCCTTTTTCATACCAAGCAGATTTTTTTGGATTATTCTTGATTAGGAAATATTTTCTCTTTTCTCCTCTGATGTCCTTCAGCTGCTCTGCCTGTTCTGTCTGTGATTTACAGTTTTTTGATCGACAGATAACTTGTTGCTCACTGAAACATTAGCTGTTGTTAGATAGTTACCTCAGTTCAATCATATAGTCAGCAGCTCTGTCAGCTTCTTGCTCCTGCTCTGTCTCCCTGCCCTGAGCCTGGTAATCTCCACCGAGTGGTTCAAATCCAGCTTCATGGCTAACTAAGCTAGTCAGCTGTACGGCTGAGGTAGTTAGCTCAGTAACAAGTACTTCATCTGTAAATCACTGACTCATTTTCTCCATAAAATATGATCCAGCTATGAGGTTGTGTTTATGTACAGTAAATAGTGAGGCCCATCCTCATGAAATCCAGTGCCCATATCTTGTATCTTTGAAGTGGTATAAACATGCACTGGATGTTTCCTGACTTAAGGAGCTGGGCAATCCGATGAAAGTGGACTTTAGGATGATGGTCCTTAAAGTGACACAAGCTAAATCAACTTGTTTTAGACAGAGAATCACCTGAAGGGCTGCATAAAGGCCCATTGTACAATTAATAGGATTTTTTCTTATAATTGTGAGTCATGAAAAGCTACAATAGTGCGGCAAAATGTAGAGCTGAATATGCATAAGGTGCCTTTAGTGTTTTGTTTCCACTGTCTGCATGCTAAACTTTTTTTTTAATGACCTTGCAAGCTCCAGGTCCACATCCTCATTCTCATCAAGAGCTTAGTAATTCATTACAGCTTTTAATGAAGCTGCTAACATTTAAGGCATTCTGAACCAAGGCGCTTTCCTCGTCTCAAGCGTGACTTCAAAGCTGTTTACCAGCAGGGTGGTAAAGGCCAGGAAGGTAGCAGCATACACAAAGGACCTCATTTGTGAAGATAAGTGTATTTAATCTACGTTTGTCCTGAAAGAACAGTGTTGTTGAGAAATACTTGTGGGAAATTAGTGAGTTGACTTGCCCTGAACACAGTAGGAACAACTTATGCTTTATTAAAATGAACTAATTATTTAAGGTGCAAGTTATGAGAAGTTAAGAAAGAGAGGTAATATTTAAGAGGGAAATTTGCCCTTTTAGTTTTTACGAACTGGGTTTCCATTTCCAATCATGAAGTCAATGATGGGAAAAAAAACCTTTCAAAACCAGTGATCTCCTCTGCTTCACAGCTCTGAAACAAATTCCTACTTGAACCTAATTATCTAAATCACTGATTCAGAAGTAAAAGTAAAGGTTAATGTTGCCAGAAATGTGACTATTAATGACTGTAAGATTTGCTGTGTACTTTTAATAGTTTTGATAATATTGTAAACACAGTCCTTTTTTGAGAGGCCAGATAAATTTAATAAAACTTTAAATAAACACAATAAAAAATCTAGAAGTTGTTGTAGAATTTCAAATTCAAAATGTTGTGCTCTCTTTTAGATCTGTCATTGGGAGCTGCTATCATCTAATGTAGTTCCCATCAGCCTTGTCAGTAATTTGTGTTTTTATCCCAGCTTTTGAATATTAATTAGCATGCTGACATGCCGAACTAAGGTGATAACCAGTGAGCCTGGGAAACATAGATCTACATGTTGGTGTTGTCTTTGCAAGTATGTTAGCTAGATGCCAAAATATCCTGATTTTAATTCACTAGTATGAGTTTAGGTTAAAAAAAAATAATCCTGGTTCCAAACTCCGCACAGTGAAGAATGATGGCATTGGTTTAACTAGACTCTTCATGTCGGGTTAAAACCTTTATCTTTTTTTAACTCTCTCGAAAGCTTATGGTCTCCAGGACCAAGCTGAGTTACCCCTAATGAAATCTTCAGGGAATCATAGTCAGACTTAACCAAGTTCCCCTTAAGTGTCAGAAAAGACATTTTAGTCTTCACTGTGGCAGGTAATTGATCTGTAAATGTGTGAAGTAGTGGAGTTGTCCTTTGTCAAGGATAATTCTATGATTGCTTTAGTGCTGCTAACAATCATAAGTACAGGCAGACAGATATTCGAGATATTCTCGTGATCTCGAGAAAACGGCTTGTAAAAAGAAAATTAAACCATGTCTGCTTAGGGCTTCCGTACATAAGAACTATGGATTCATGAAATGATTGTGAGGAAATTGTCAGATATGTGAAACTGTGTCACATTTATTATCTCTTAGGTAACTGACTGACTCAACCTTGGCTTATTAAATCTGAACACTGTAATACTCTGTCTGCCTGTTATAAGCTCCTCTTTACAAACTGATGAGACATAACACTCAGCTGTTCTGTGATAATTGCTTGTCCTTTCATTTAATTGAAAATACCACATATGTGCACATTGTTAAAACTCACTGTTATGCAAGTCACACACACACACACACACACACACACACACACAGGGAATCTTTTTTTTGCTGACAAAATAGACCTGGTCTGGTAAAAAAAAACCTCATTCTTTATCCTCCTCCTCTTCTTCCTCCTCCTCCATCCATTCAGAAAGAAGCACATTAGCCATGAGCTCACTCAGCTCAGGAGCAAACAGACCTCCAAACTTGGTGCTATTTATACACCAGCATACATGAGGGCAAAGACCTTTATCAAGAACCTTTGCAAAGAGCCACATTTAATAAACTCCCTGAAAGAAAGCACAAAAGCAGAGAGACATGCAGTACGAGAGATTTTAACAACATTCATGGAAGTAAGAATATCGGACTTAGTAGTGTTTTTAGAGCTGATTTGTCCTTTTCTATATTAAAGTTATAAGTCAGAACTTAAGAGGAGAACTACTTTAACCTGTGTGTATTAATAAAGACATTACTTACATAATTTAATTTTTCTGGCCTGCACACCTTTAGATGCAAAAAAGTCCACTCGATGATCACTTTTTATTAAACCTGGTTCACTCCATTGTGTCAAAACCCCTCCTGCGGTGGCTCAGCGCCCCACCGTTTGGGAACCACTATCTTAATGTGAACCATCGTGATAACATTTCTGTGGTTGCTGCAGGACTAAACTCACAGATTGAACAGGGGAGGAATGTGTCATTTTTCTGTTTTCATAATAAGCAGTGCTGCACTCAGCCATCAGCATGCACAGTCCTCACTGTGATCTGGTCCATCATTCCATACAACTGACAATTTTGCTCTGCTACAATGACACCAAGTTACTACTTGTAGCTTTTTTTTTTTACAAAAATATCAATCCCGTCTCCTATAATTATATTCTTGTGCAACAGAAAGGTTATAACGGTAATTTGTGGAATTATAGCCCTCAAAATTTCTCCTCAAATCATTATACGTCATTTTATTCGTCCTGGTATCCAGCCATGGCTAACCTGGTTCTGTATCAGTTAGTTTAAGGCAACCTTGAAGTGGTTGTAAGTATAAGTTATTAATAAAAAAAATGCTGATATGTTATGTACTAATGCTTTATAAATATGTTATAGATCACTCTCTTTGGCTGAGGTTTGATCATTTTTGGGTAATAATGCAGCAATAAATGTTTTTATTGATCAAATATCATGTCTTCATTCATAAATGTAAATAAGAGAATATAATCATCATCTTAAGTTGACTTGCAGGATTTTTGCAGTGCTCTCAACCCTGGTTAATGCCTGCCTCTGTGTTCAGATTGTTTTGTTAAACTACTGTTCAAGGATCAAAAATGAACTGTTAATGTGACTAATCAGAGTGTAGACGCACTGCTTGTTTCATTTTTCAAATCTAAAACATCATGCTGTTTGTTACAAGACACACTTTTATGCTACTCACGCCAAAAGAGTAGCATAAAATGTGACACATCTTATCACAGAAGATGTGTACAATGTCTTTAAGTTCAATTTTCAATAAAATATGTAAAATAATAAATTCTAAAACTGAATTTAGTTTTCTAAAATTCTAACCGTAGACACACTTCTTTAACAGCATATGCAGTATTATAAAATATGAAAAGAGAAAAATCTAACCATATTGTTTATAATGAATGTTTTTTGAATGTCTGACATAAAGGCAGTGCTTCCACTATAATTATGGTGTTTTTACTGGATACTGTCAAGTTGGGTCAAGCGTGTTCAATATTGTCTTTAAACATTAGCAGTATATTTCTCAAAACCCCTGTGTGCTTCAACCAAAGTCCTTGTTGGAGGGTGTAAATTAAATCTGGAATGGAGGTTTTCAGGGGTCACAGATGTTGAACCAGATCCAAAATGGACCTGTGGAAAACGTGACTGAACCTGACATGCAGGAAATAATTTTTAATAATGAGTAGCCTGATCTGAAATTGGCCTGAGGATAATTACACTCAGCCTTACAGAGAGAACACACTGCCAGCAGCATAATGCACTATCAAGTAACAGGCAGCTGCAGTGAAAAAGAGCAACAATATAAATAAACATGAATTTAATGTTATATTTATAGAATTATTTGTGTGCCATTTGTTTGAGCGTCTCTCTTCTGGTTGCATACGTGCTAACAGAGGGTCATGCATATAACAGACATGCTAACAACAGCTGATTATATATTCTGCTGGATTTATTAAGCACTGTAATGCAAATGAGTATTGGCCAAAGAGCTTGTGTTCATGTACCTAATTATCAGAGAGATGCAAAATCACAACTTCCTTTAGATAAACACTCCCTTTCTTTAATTAAGACCTCCCTCTCTCTCCAGACCCATTGCTAGAACTTGTGTCTTTTTTACATCTCTGATTTTTTTCTTATTGTATTGCTAATCTGCGAATCGTGTCACTTTACTCATTGTTTACTACACATAGTTTAACACTTTTTCTCATGTAAACAACAAGTCCAAGACACAAGCCATTTTCAAATATTCAGTGCTGAACCAGAAAGGTGGAATTGTTAGAGAGGGATCAGGGAGGCAATGGGATGTGACAAGAAAGAGGCAAAAGGGCCGCAGGCTTTTATCCTGCTCTTGAGTGTAGCCATTCAAAGCAAGCATGAAACTTTTACCTTTGTTCATGACACACATGTTGATTTAAAGCCATTTAAAGTCAGGTATGTTGTCTGTTGTAGTGTCCTTCTTTACCTCAGTGTTGCTCAGTCTGGTCATGGATGTGTCTGAGGCTTCGTTACCAATCTGCCAGTGTACGCTCTGTTTCCCTTTGTTTTGCTGTCACCTTCAGTTGACTTGCCACACTTGTGTAAACTCCTCCTGTTCTCCTCTCAGACCTCTCCCTGCTCCCTCGCTCTGTTTCTTCTTTGTCTCTCTCGTCAAGCCTCCTCACTTTCCCTGGTGAGAGTTGTGTATCCTTTATAGGAACTCTGACAGAATATTAATCTCAGAGACTGTCCGCAGAGGAATGTGTATCGGCAAAATCTGCTTCACCACATGAAACTTAAAGAGACAATGGATATTTGTAGGAGATTTCAGGCTCTACAGAGAGACCATCAATCTGACTATGTTTATTTTTGAAACACTGTAAGCAAAGGCTCACTGTGTACTTTATGTCCAGCTAAAGCTGAGCAGTAAATAATGAGTGAAGTAAAACTGTAAAGAGGAGGTGGGGGGACGGAAATTGAAAAATTTAACTGTTATGGTTTTTGAGCAGTTTATTAGAAATATGCTTAAGCCGCATTGTAATTTATTGCTGAAAGTTCACCATTGGCCAACTGCAATCCACAGTTGGCCTGTGGGCTGCAATTTGGCCACCCCTAATATAAAATATCTGCCAGTCAATATCAGCCTACATGAGTCTTATATTTTACCTTTCAGACTCAGGTTGCCCTCTGTTTCTGTCAACCTTCTTTGCTTCCATCACTTTTAGTTTTGTGGTTTGTGGTCATTTTGAGGGTTGGTTTGCTCTGTATCAAATGACAAAGCTTAAAAACAAAAGTGCAGAGATTTAATTAGCATTTAGTAGGTCGACAGGTGCTAATACCAAGCCCTGGTGTTGTTTCTGCTCAGATCAAAAAGTATTATCACATATCACTTCATCAGCACCGTTATATTGTGGAAGTTAAAGAGAGATTCGGGTCATGATTTAGCAAGACCAACATTGGTTGGTAATAATTCAAATTAAAAGGTTCTTCCAGTTCAAAAGGAAGATGCTTGGACGGATGTCAACCTGTTATCTGTGTTTTAACTGTGATGCTGGAGGCCTGGTGTGGTTTTGTCAGCATAGCAGAATGACTGACAGCTGAAGGAAACAGCTTGTCTGGCTCTGTACAAAGTTCAGATATACTCCTACAAACACTGCTTCTCAATCATTTTCTCTGTACCATTAAAAAACTGTGCTGTGTTTTACTCCACGTGACTGAAGAATTGATAGAAGAGTGAAATGAAATTTATTTTATTCAGTAAACATTTAGGGGCCATTTCATTGTTTTTTTTTAGGACAAGGCGGCTTTATGTAAAGCTTATTTAAAAGCAATTGATAGAGCTTTATAAAAAAGGAAAGCCCTAGAGTGACATTTAAAAGAATGGGCAATCGAAACCTGAGATAAAATACATCAAAATTTAATAAAATGACATTCAAAAAATTAGATTAAATACAATAAAACAGTCATTACAGTTACAGAGCAGTTACGTTGCCGTAATAAGTTGCCCCAAATGCAGATAAAGGTACAGAACAGAAATTCAATAAAAGACACAAGAGAACAGCATTTTTTTAAAATTTAGATAAGAAAGTGCCACTTGTGATCATCAGATTAGTGATGCTGTCATGTGGCCCTCTTTTTTTGAATGTACATATCTGATTTTAAATGAGAAAAAGTATTTTTAGCGATACAGATTATTGTTACTAATATCCTTTTGTGTCCAATCAAAATAAATATTTTAACCATCTACCAAGTTTGCTTAATGAAACATCAACTCAAAATGCTATGTTATTCACTTATTTTTGTTTTAATTTTTTTTCAACTCAGCAATTACATATCTATTTTTAACATGATAACATGAACATGGTGTTTCTGTGTTCAGTGTATTTGCTGGAGTGACACTGATACAGTGCAGGTATGTAGTTAAAGTACAGAACACTTCATCAGTGTTACATTGAGGTAACCTGACTGCAACATCTGCACTTTAATAGCAATTAGTGTCAAACATAAATGGTTCTCGCTGTGCAGTCAGCAGAAAAAACTTTCCTCTCAGCTGTACGCATCAGTCTACTGTGACAGCACGTGCACGGTCATATGGGATTTGTTGTCATTGTTTTGAATAAAAGTTTGTCAAAGCAGCGCTGCTCTGACAAAGGTACAACACAAGAGAACAGCCACGTGTAATGGCTGTTGTCATGTCATGCTAATCCTGTTGTGGTAATCAGGTTGTCTGGCAGACATTTAGCGGTATAGATGTTGCAGTGAATTCATCCTCATGAAATGTCTCCCGACAGCCTTGACGGGTAGGCAGGCGCCTCCTGGAAGCCGTCCTTGAGACTCACTGATATGGGGACGTTTTGTAAGAAATACTGGAGGAGGGGCAACTGGGGAATTCAGGCCTTTCATGTAACAGGCTAATGGATATATGCAGTCAGTGTCATTCGCATGAATTATGATGAAGGTCCCTCTCTGCATGAGCATAGCTGCAGAAAAGGTCCAATTATATTATCTTTAAAGCAGCTATAATTGTCAGTGTGACAGTGTGACAGGGTTTGCTGATAGTGATGAATCTACAGAGAATCATCAGCTGATTCTGCTGCTCTCCCCAGCCTTTTGCATCTTTATTCTGAGATTTAGTTCATATTTTAGCCATCCAGCTATTTTATTGTTTTGGTTATTGGTTCTGACCGCTCTCAGCTTTGTTTTTGTCCACAGAAAGCAGCTGTTTACAAGGAAAAGGCTCTGAAGACCCACCGTATACTACCTGAACTAACAGACAAAGACTGTAAGACTCGCTTGTGAGCATAGAGACAGAAATTTCTGTCAAGAATTGGAAAACACACAACTCCCGGCGAATTTTAGTGTTTCTTTGTACCTGCTGGATTTGATTTGATGTCCATTGATAACATTACCACATCAACTTAAAAGGTGATATTATGTGAATGTTGTTTACAACTGTTGTAAATTAGGCCTTCTGAATAGCAATAATGTGAACAAGAACTTTCCTGTTATTAAAGAGGTGTGGTGAGTCACGCTTGAAGGAGCTGCAACACAAAGACAGCCATATTTATCTTGTTTTCGATTACATATTGAAGCCAGAAGGTTTTGTAAATGCTGTTTCAGGTGCTAATTAGCCTTACTAGCGGCGTGGTTTTATCAATTGCAGTGTTCTTTGGTTAGTCAATCCACCATTACAGTTAAAACTATCTGAGCCAAGGAGTTTCCAATGGGACCTTAATGAGACCTTAATCTATCCACTTTACATATCTATTTTTTCATTCCTTTAAACCTCTCCGACCTTGTACCATGGTATCCAGTATATCACTGATTTTTTTTGTACAAAACTTCAAAAACTGAGCTGCTGGTGATTGAAATCATTGAAGCTTGTGTGACATTGTCCAGCTCACAATCCTGTGTGACGACAATGCATTTAGCATACTTAAACAAGTCTTGCTGCTTATGGCCCACAGCATAATAAATAGAAAGAAAATAAGTGCCCTTGACACATTTCTCCTCACTGAACGACCTGATGAATCTTGTTGACGAGGTGGAGGTTTAACTTG
>JAPZDZ010000022.1:2018562-2070583 GCA_029783805.1 Acanthurus tennentii
AAAAAAAAACAGGCCACTGTAGGAGACAGTGTATTTGTAGGGGACTATTTTCAGTGGTGAACTGATCAATATTTGGTGCACTGGCAAGTATTTGGAGCAACAAGATGATGAATGTTGAACAGAGATACAGTAAGTTACAGTGTGTGAACCAAGTGCAAAACAGTTTGGCTTTTTATTGCATTTCATAGTTTTGGACAACAGTAGAGTTACATGGCACAAAGAAATCAAATAGTTAAGGTTTTGATACACATAACACACTTATTGGTTGAATGTGTTGAGTGAATGTGTTGGACTGAGTCTGTTTTATTATTTGTTGAGATAGAAAACAAACAGTACAGTAATTCTTTTTAGTATTGCGGCTTCTGAAAAACATTTACTGGAAAAAAGCTTTTCTCTGATTGGCCAGTCTGAAGGCAGGAAGTCCCCTCAAAAAGACTGAGCTCATGCCTTTTATAAAGTCTAAAACTTTAATTTGTTTTTACTAACCTATTCCAGCTTGTCCAACAATCCAGGACATCCTAATGAAGAGCATCACGCCCCAGATATTCAGCATGCAGCGGATCTGTAACATTAACACAGCAAGTAAAGATCAGCATGTAACTCCACATGAGAGGTGGGTCCACAATTACATCACAGGGAGAAACAGAGGAATGCTCATTTAACATTTCACCATGTGCTTGACACTAACCAAGACTCCTTTGACCCAACCAAACTTGATGGTTCCTCCTTTAGCCTCCTTTGCTGCTAAGGCTGCTGCTGCCTCCTCTGCTGCTGATAGCTCATCTCCATTGGCCAGACCATCCTCAAAAGGCTCCTGACAACCAGTGACAGCCAGATTGAAAAAGAATCAAAGACCAATGGACAGAAAGGGGAGCAAGAAAGAAAGACAAAGTGACCAACAAGACATTAACCTTTAACTCAGACATAATTTTAACCTTAACTCCCAACACCAACCCTGATCTTAATTGGCTTTACAAAGACTGAGACCTAAGCTTATCTTTCTCGGAACTGATTGAAGTGTCTCCTTACACATAAAAACATGGTGGACATGTGAAATGTGCAGATATAACAATACATTAAGGCTCATTATGCCAGAGGCTTTAATTAGTTTTGTGTGATGCTAATTAAGAGACTGGTAATATCTGTGTTTGTATATCAGCACCATGACATGAGTGAAATGTAGTTTCTTTAACTATGTGTTATGCTGAAAATGTCAGTCTGCACATTGTGTTATTTCTCCTTTGAAGTTGTTGTCACGAGAGCTCAAATGTCATCCAACATCTGGCTGTCAGAATACTTTAAATGCTCTTTTTCACTGTACAATATGCATCTATGTTACAGCTACCTAGTCAAATCAGAGGAGTGGGAGCAAGGCTGTGGATGCCTGCTGGGTCATGAGAGGCAGCATTGTGTTTGTGTGCGTGTGTGCATGTGTATTTGCATGTGTTGGGGTCATTCTTCTGGTGATGTCATTGAACCCACTCAGGTCATGTCAGATGGGAGTGAAGGGAAAGCTATCAGTCTGAGACGTCTGTCAATTGAGATAAACTGACTTCTGTAGGGTGGACAAAAAAAAAACTACATACTAATTACATACATAACCTGTGGAAAACTAAGCAATAAACACAGGAAAACAGGAAGTTGGTTCATATAAATAAAGGCTCATAAACCACAAATGAAAAAATAAGGAAAAAAATTGAGTTAAAAAACACTACCCCCCCATAATAATAAGAATAATCCTTTTATGATTAAGATCACCTGTCGTCTATATTTGGCTGATAATAAATTAACAAGTGAATCTTTTAATGGGCATGTGAGTCCATAAAATTTGTAATAATGTCTTTTGAATATTTTTTGCTGTTGTTAAGTATTTATAAGTCATGGGTGTAATAAAAACTGGTTTTATTGGCGTTACTTTGTCTAGTTCATCGTGCAGCTCCGACAGCGATGGTCTGATCATCTTCTCCCCCAGAGGCGCAGCAGTCTGCCGGTAGAAGTCGATGTTGGGCACAGCGTCTATGGTGTTATGTCCGAAGGTCCTCATGTAATAGGTGTTGGAGTGGGAGTCGGAGATGTGTGTGTGTCCTGTGCCCGTTGAATGGAGGCTGACAGAGTCGCTCCGCGCCGTGTCCGGCTCATGAGAAACATCGGGCGGGAGCCCGATGTCCATGGCGCTGCCCAGCGCGCCCGGATCCAGGAACCCCACTACCCTGAACCGTCCTTTGGACTCATCGGGCGGCTTAGATCCATCGGTGGAGGCCGGGGCAGGAGTAGAGGCCGGGAGCGGAGCCGGGTCGGGCGCTGCGGCTGATGTTTCTGTCACCACATCCACCTGGAAGCGGCTCTGAGCGGAGTCGCCGCTCTTCAAGGACGGTTTCTGCCCCGACATGTCTGCCCGGATAGACGATAAAACTCGTCCAAGGAGTTACCAAAGCACCTGGCAAACTGTTAACGTGAAATACACACCTGCTCCAAGACCACAGGGAGGTCCAGAGGTCCGCGCTGTAGCATTTAGTACTAAGCAGTCGGAGCGAAGACACACAGAGACACGGAGAGATAAGTAAGAAAAGTGGAGTCCAGATTAAACATAAAAGATACACAAGTCATTTACACCTCTGCGTGCTCCAACAAGAGGTGTCAACAGGACGCGCAGCAAAGATCTGTGCACAATGTGCGTAAAGGACACAACTCTTTCTCTCTTTCACTCCGAGTCTCTATCCGTCTATCTGTCTGTCTCTTTCTCCCTCTCTATCTGTTCATCCATCCATCCATCCATCCATTCATCCATCCACGAGCTGGCAGCGTGTCGTGCCCTCAGATGGTGATTCAAATGGTTTATTGTCATCTGCCTCTTTCGCTCTCTCCTCCTCCTCTCTCTGGACTCTCGAGACATCCCAGCATGTCGAGAACACGGTAAAGAGAAAGAAGGAGAACAAATGGTGGATCGGTGTCCATTACGCACCAGACTTGGCACGCGTCCTGGCGCATCCAACTCGAGAAAAAGACAGAAGAGCAGACACTAAATGAGAGAGCATCAAAAACTTTATCTAATAAAGTTTAGGGTAAAACTAAATCCAACCTGGCTCACACTGACTGATAGCAGATTATCTGTCACACTACAAGCTGCAGAATTGTATCAAACAGTAACACTTCACATGAAACCCAAAGAAATATAGACATATAAACCAATGAACCAATGTCTGAGGTGTGATTGTATGTATGTGTGTGTGTGTGTGTGTGTGTGTGTGTGTGTGTGTGTGTGTGTGTGTGCGTTTGTGTGTGCGTGCGATAACATAAAACAAAGGAATTTTTGACATCACTGGTTACACACTGAGATATTCACACACAGCACTTGCATGCAGAAAGGCAAAGGGTGTGCGCAAAGGGTGTGCGTGTTTGTGTGTGTATGAGTGCGCAAGTGCGATTAGCATTGGAAACAACAGCTGCTTTCTCAGTCAAAACACTTGATGCTAAAGCCAAACACCAAACAAAAAACGGGGCTGAATGACAGGAACTAGTTTAACCAGTTGACCTTTATTTAACTTCAAAGTTAAGATTGTGTTTATCACAATGTCGCCAGATTAGACCTCTTTACTTCTGATAGTTTGACAATGTCATAATGTAGTTTAATGGAGTCATGAGTGTAGCACTTTGAGTTTTTTTTTTTAATTGTAGGCCCGGTCACTTATCAAATCAGTCATTTTAAAATGCTTATTGATTCATATTTTTGCAATAAAATGTTATTCTTTCAAGTTATAATCACCTAAAAATTGGCATAATTGTGTTTTTGCCACCCTAGAGAAAATAATTGTATCTACAGAGAGAGAACCCTTAGCCCCCCTATGAAATGTGTCAGGGTTTGTAGCTTTTACTCAACATGATGCACAGGGGCAGAAAATTTTTTATACAGACTTACAGTGTGTAACAAATGACTGTAAAACTGTTGATAACATTTTATTAATATAACAACTCTCACAAATGGCTAATGTCGCTATCTGCATATGATCCCTTGGATCAGGTAACACTTGATTATAGTCAGCAGGGGGCTGAACTGGAAGTTTGCTTACTCAACGGGCAGAAGTCTTTAGTACACATGCTCTATGGGTCCCTCAAAATTGGAATTATGGAGATTATCTGGGCAATTTTATTACACATACGTCACATTCGTTTGGCCTCTTGCATCACTAAAAAACTTGCAAAGGAATGAATGGAACTTCACCTATACTGTTGTTTGTAATACATTCATGGCAGATCGTCTTCTGTGGAGTTTGCTATGCTGTACAACCAAAGGACAAAACATGCACTATCTCTAAATAGGAGCTTTCATTTTATGAGTCTCTACCTTCCACTGAAGGTTCTTAAGCATGCTTGGAAAGGGTGGGTTGATCGAGGAATATCAGTTGGTGGCAATCTGCAACCTCACCATTAGCTGCCACTAAGTCCTAAACACTGGACTTTTAAGCAATAAATAATAATAAAAAGCAAATTAATTCAGTTCAGTCAATGGATAGAATTTAAAATGCTTTAAAATGTACCTTTTATTATACCACATATTATGATAAACCACACAGATACAATTAATTTGTTTAATTTCTTTATTTATTTACCTGTCAAATATTTGTACAACACACTTGGTAGAGAAAATAGACTATACCTAGCAAGGTTCCTCTGGTGAAATTGAAGTGGCAGCACTGAGGCACCACTTGGAGTCATGTTGTCCATCAGATTGTTAAAATAATGCTGACAACACATCATTACATTTTGAATCTCAGTGGCATGATTCAGACCTCATACTCTGACATGTTGGGTGCTTTTGTCTGCAGTGCTGAAGCCCATGTGATGGCCTTGGTGATGGGTTCCATTGACAAATACTGACATCCTGTGGTAAACGTAAGAACTGCTGGACTAGACTGGGAGCCATATACTGACATTGATGTTGTTGATGTTTAGGAGACTGTGAGCTAAAATGAATAAATAAATGAATAGAAATAACTAATTACTTCAATATGGGAATAACAGTATCTCAGTCAGCTTACTCTGCCTCATAATGATACTAAATTTGTATGTGTATATATATGTGTGTGTGTGTGTGTTTGTGTTTATGTATATAGAGATTCAAAGAGCTAACAAAGGTACAAGTGAAATAAATACGGATATGAAGGCAGAAAAAGCATTTATAAGTTTTATGTTTGATGTGTCTCTAACCTGCTTGTAGTTGTTTTTTTTCTCAATTATGTTGTCAATATATCTTTAATAAGCCAACTAGATTTGTATTCTTCATGCAGTATATCTAAAGTGAATCATATGGTGTACTTTTTTTATTGGAGACACAATTTACAATCTTTTCTCTCTTTTTTTGCCTGATTCTCACTTCTTCATCTGTATTTTGCATCCTTTAATAATAATGATAATAATAACTTGTTTGATGTGTTCTCAGGCTTGGTAGAGTCTCCTGGTTGTCACCACAGAGCTGTTGTACCTGCAGAGAACAGAAAATAAACAGAATTCCACAAGTGAGAAAGGATGGGGTGTAAGATAGCAATGACACCTGTGCCACTGGTGCACCGCATTTGTGCCGAGTAGGGTACGATAGGGCCCAAAGACTCCTCAAGAGGAACCACAGGAACTGTGTGTGTATGTGTACACACACACACACAGTTAGTCTAACTGAACAGTTTAAGGTGAGGTGCCATTGTTTTCTTCTCTTGTATGTACCTTCATCAGCAGCCTCTGGTTCCTCATGTCCTGTTTCCATGGTATCACACACAGTTTGGGGATCATGGAATGTTGTGCCAAGAACACTGGGGAGCTAGAATGTGGGAGCTAGAATGCCTCAGAGTGAATATGAAAACATAGTTAGTTTACATTCCAGGCACTGTGGACCAAAGTCTGGCTCAAAATAAATGCCATATCATTTTTAAATTAATTATTATAATCCTAACTGATTAAACAATTTCCTTTGATGTCTGTTATCTCCTCTCTCTACCTCATATTAAAGTAATTTCAGGGTCCCTCTGGTCTTGGGTTTCATACTTTAATTTCATTTATCTTTTGTAACAAATGTTTTAGTGCAGTAGTTCTGGGCAGCTGTTTCTCAGCACTGAGAAGATCAAATGAGGACAAAGCCTCAACAGACAGAAAGAAATATAAAGAAATATAATACAATTAACAATTAAGATGAAAAACTATTGTATGAGGGAACTTATATAGTAATACAAGGTGTTATCAGTTCATCAAATTAAACAAGTTGCTCAGCTTTTTCTAATATATCACATTATATTAGCTTAACATTTTCAGCTTTTAATAGATGATAGATAGATAGATAGATAGATAGATAGCTCTGAGCACCATTGAGTTCTTTGTTTAGTCCTGTGACACAAGTTCATTTTACTTAAGTGAACCGAGTTTCAAACCTCTTCCAGGCTAAATGAATACATTACTCACATTATCTGAGTTCAGTAAACAGGATAGTGAGAAATAAGTAACATATACTAATATCATTTAAGTAAGAATATGTATTACCTTTTAGAGTGCACTAATGTGATGTGATGCAAAGGGGCATGCACAAGTCTAATGAAAGGGTCACCTTATAAGTCTGCAGCTTTACTGTCAGAATCACATTGACTTCATTTAATCTAAATGTCACAGAAAAGATAAAAACCTCAACTGCAGAGATTGTTGCCTTTTTCCTTCCTGTGAGTTGGATGGAAAAGAGTCGTGAGGATGCACATGTTGTCCAGTCTAGTTTCCCTGTTGAAATTCTGACTGATGTAGCTCCTTAGCTCCGTGTTTGTTTCCCAAGATGCATTTCTGTCTGAAAATTGAAACAGAAAAGGCAGCCTGGATGCTACTTTTATAGGAGCTGTATCTTAGTTAGTGGATTAATAGTCTTTTTTTAAAGAGTCTTTGTGGGTAGTGAAAAAAACTATCAAGACACCACAAAGTATTTTCAAATTCTTCTTTTTTTTTAAATTATTGAATGTTTGGTAAATGTGGCAAATTGAATATGACTAAGAGACAAGGAAAACTGAAAAAAAAAGCAAAAATATAACTTTATTTCAAAATGGAGCTTTATTTCCCAGCAGAGGAATTCCAATCACTCAGTAAATCAGTTAATAGACCTTTTTTATATATATTTACATAATCACAGTCATCTATATCTGTAACAGTCTATTACATGAATTTCAGATAGACAGTTGATGAATTTGCTTGATGAAGTTTATACATCTGGTGACAGCTGCATGTCAAGTTTACAGCTGATGCATCAGTACATACAGGTAATATAACCAGTTTAAAAGTTCTGTGTGAACAATACAGTCTGAAAGTTTTAAAGCCACTGTCTAAGACTGAGGGTTTATGTTGCTGCGCCTACCTTTGGTCATATGAAGAATTACAGTGTGGCAGGTGGCAGGACATGCCACCATGGTAGTCTTGAGAATAATTTGAAAGATACACAAAAAATGCACAAAATAAACATGAAAATTACAAGGTAGCTCTTACTATCATTAACTGTCAGTGATAAACAGTAACAAGATGTTGGAAGCACAAATAGGTAAACTTGATGCAGCAGTACATTCCTTAAATTTATAACCAGCCAGTGATGATGAAAATGATATTTTTGCAGACCTCCAACGGTTTAACTTCTCACATGTAGCAGTGATGTAGATGGTGTGCCAGTACACAATACCATCATTGTTGACTCTGGTTAGAGATGAAATTTTCCAACAGAAGGGGAAGTTAAATGCTGATCTTCAGCCTTGTGTGTTTAGTTACTTTTCAACAACATTTATAGTAATTGTGCGTATCATCATTTTTAAGCCTTTTAATAAAGAATATATTTACAGTTTATTTCCAAAAATTAATACATGGTTTTCTAGTACATTCAGGCAGCTTCATCCAGCAGTCTTTGTAGGTTCTTCTGTACCTGGAAGAAAAGACACTATTAATTTCATATTGTCTAATTTACAAATTCACATACTCTACCAACATGCTATTTATATAATGTTAATTACCATCACATTTAAATTACATTAAATCTACCACAAATAGTTCTTCATGTTGGTAAGGAAAGGTGTATGACAAACTGGCCACTACTATGCAGCCTAACTCTGCAAGTAAGCAATTTGGCCAGTGCATTTTTGTGCAGCATGTCAATTAAAAGAAGCTACAGGCTGTTGAATAGTTGTTGGGTATAGTTTTTGATTACCACACTATGATTATCAGACTCCTTGAAACGAAAATTTAACTTATCAATCCGTTTCACTAATCATAATTTCATTATCTGTGTTTTGCATTACTTGCTTTCAACTTAATGCTAAGCTTAGCTTAGCATGTCCTACTGATAAGAGATTTAAATGCATTTTCCCCATTTCTCTCAGAAAGAAGGAAAAAGGCATATTTCTAAAAAAACTGAAATGTTCCTTTAATTCCAGTTCATGGTTACAGTACTCATTTCATTTTTTTTCTTTTTGTTGTAACTTTTTTAAAATTAAGCTTCTACTTATTAGCTGACTTGTGCTTTATTTTTCTCATTGCTATTTATGCCACTATCCAGCTGAAGGTTTCATTTCTACCTAGCTGCTTTGCTGCTTACAGAATCAGTGTTTGGTTATGATGAAATTTTTGCTTGTCAGGAATATTTGGCTTACTAAAACTGAACAGATTGGGTATATTATTACACTGTAAATCAAATATTTGTGGGCAATGGGATGCTGGAAATCAAATTAAGTCACTATGTAACTACAACTTAATAATACATGAATATTCAAATTTCCAAAAAAGTAGACTCTGATTTTTAAGACAAGATATCAAAATCATACCTAGATAGATAAGTTGATCAAACCACATTGACAATGTGATCCAAATTGAGTCTCAATACATTTTTCTGAGAGGCTGTTGTTTATTTTCACAGTTTTTGAGGAGCAAGCCCGACATGTTGATGTTGCTCAGACAAACTAAGAGTAAATGATGGATGAAAAAGAGGCTCTTCTTACAGATGACGTCTCTGTGTCTCTATCAGCAGATCACTGACTATAAATGTTTGATTAACAGCAACAAGAGTCTGGTTACACTTTGCCCTCTGAAAACTCAAAACTTTCCAGTTCTGTTCCTGACACAGTGTGTGGTTTCACATCTTCATAAAGGGATGTTGCAGACAGACATTCAGAATACAAATTTACCACAAGACTGCTTTTCAGTAATTGAGTTAATAAATTTACAAATAGAGAAGTGATGAAGAAATGTATTGAAATTAAGTGACGTCTAGGAAGAAATGTATTGAAATTAAGTGACGTCTAGGAACTTCATTAAGTGACGTCTAAGAACTTCTACCCCCTACTGGTGTGAACCTTTGATCTTGATGTAGTCAAATGACGTCTTGGGTACTTCAACCATCCGTCGGTTCATGCTAGTCATGTCACTTCCCTTTTGCTGACACCTCCTAGTCTGACCCCTTGATCCTGCCACCCTGTACATCTGAATGTGAATGCCCCTTCCTGTCTTTTGTCACCCTGTATGTCTGGATGCAAATGCCCCACCCTGACTTTTCAAACATATAAACATATCAAACATATAAAAAACCATTTGTCCAACTTTTTGATTATATTTATAGAACAAAAACTTGTACATTGAAAGGTTTTACAAGAGACAAGAGACGAGAAACTGGTCCCCCACTAATTTAAATCAACCTAAGAGTTAGCATGATATCTCAGTCTTATTCATAGTTTTTTGTAAGCTAGACAGAAGTTTTATTCAAGACATGTTCCCAGACAGCTGTTAATGTTTGGAAATTACTATCACTCATATACAAACTAGATTTTGGGGGTAATTTAGAGATGTTCATGGTAACAAATTCAGGGGTTTCTCCTCTTTCTACAACTTAGCATGAAGACACAGATAGATGGACTGACTAACCTTCTCCAGCTTTATCAGGTTGATGGACAGAAGTTCAGAAAAAAGTTCTATGTTTGCATCGCTCCCCTGCAGAAAGTCATGTCTAGAAAAACCACACAATAGAGGACATAAACTGTAATCATCTACATGTAAAAAAAGAGCAAATTCATGTAATTATATAAAATTGACAGCCATCTGCATGTATAATACTGTAGTGCTCTGTGTCGTTTAGAGAGCTGCAGTCCTGAACACTGTAAAATGTGACTCGAGGCAACTTTTTTAACACGTATAGTGTAAACAGAGCAGAAATTCATTAAATTTTTTCTATACTGTATGGTGTCAATGCTTATGGAGAGTTGATGAATCTGAAAATCATAAGGAGTAGTTATCCAGCTGTTTCAAAGTTTGCGTAGTTTTCAGAATTTTTAAAACTTTTTATCTAGTTATATGTCAGATGATCTAAGTGTCTCTGACAGGTTGTGACTCACTCCTGTTGGGTGAAATCGCTGACAGAGCCAAGTGTTGTTAGTCTTTGCTCCAGTGAGACAAGCTTAAAGGCCAGGTAACATGAAGACATGACCAGGACACACACTCTGAAAATAAAGGAGAAAGTTAATAAATGCAATACTACATGGCTGAATAAATGACCAATATGGACTTAATGAGCAAAATGTTTAATAATTACTTTCATGAATTTTTCCAATGAATAATTGCACAGTTGGATTACAAATGAATTTATGATGAATTACGTGATGAGTCACTACATTAAGTTTGCATGACTGGAAAGGCGAATAAATTAATAATAAATGCTGAAATATTGGTTAATGTATAGATGTATAAATAAATGTTACTATAGCAATGAATAAATAAACATACATACATTGAATGGATTAATGAATTAGTATCAAATGAATAATTAAATGATAAAAAAGATGGAAGATAAAATCACTGAATAAATTAATTGAAACATTTATTAGAAATAAGTGGAAGGATGATGGAAGAATAAATGAGTGACTAAATTAGTTTCTAAAGGATTGGTATGAATGAATGAATGAATGAATGAATGAATGAATGAACGAAACAAACTAATGGTAGTAAACTCACAGAAACAGGTAGACAAACAGCACAGTGTTGAGAGAAACTGGTTTCAGAGTTCTGCTGTCGATAACCAGCTCTGAGCCTGGAATCAGAAAAAATACTGAACATTTTAAACTGACATTTATTTGTTAATTGATCTACATCAACAGCAACAGTCTCATCAGAAAGGAAAACTAACTTGACTGTCTCAAAATAACAACACATTGCCATAAAAAATCACCTGACTGTAGAAACTGGAAAAAATGTTGTAAACAGTTTTTTAAAAAGGACATGTTTAAGTCAAGTTTTGATCATGTTGAAGTTAAACACTGGAGGTTTACAGACTTCATCAGAACCTCTCAGTCCCACTCCACACGGCCTCATGCTGCATCCTGTGGAAAGAGCAGACAGGGATAATATTTGTACCAGCATGGTGCGTGTCAAGCTGCTTGTTGCCTGAGCTCTGCTGGTTCTGATGCTGGTTCTTCTCTTTGTGCTGATGGTTCAGATGTTCAGGAGGTGTTGTGCTGTCTGTGCGCTTCCGCACATCCAGAAACTGAGGAACAGGAAACTCTGAAGTGTTGAAGAGACAGGAAGCAGAGGAAACAGTGAGAGTTGGAAGATTTTTAACAGGAAAACCAGGCTTCAGCTGGATTTTGAGCAGATACTTCTACTAAGCAGATCCTGCCAAATTGTCCTGGAGAAAGACACTGGCTGTGCTGTGGTATTGCTGTTTAGTCATTAAGGCAGCCAATTTATTACTTCCACAGTGGAATTAAAAATGTAGAAGGACATTTAAAGCAGCATTTGAAGCAGCAAAAAAGTCTCTTTTTCTGCTGTGAAATACTTAATTTCTTCAAAGATATATCAGACCTATACATCACTGCAGGTAGTCATGTCACTGAGTTATTTCTTTGGTTTTGCTTTGTGATGTCAAAGATAACTCATAGCATGTGTTTGCTGATATGGTGTTGGACCTTTTTATCAGCTGGACATAATTAATACACCTGCTATCTTGTCGTAGTCGTGGGTTTGGGAGTCAGAGCTGCTGCTCTCCTCCAGCTCCTGCCTTCTCTGCCTCACTGCTCCATCCAGATCACTGAAATCACCTGGAAAACTCTTCAAAGACACACAGACAATATGTTAGCTGCCTGGGGAGTCTGTTATTTTGTTTAGCACCTGAAAATAATTTTTTTGGTCATCTTACATGAAAAAGATGAGATAACTCTCCCTAAAACACAGTACTGTCAAAAGCTGAGCAAATTGAGGCCTAGTAAAATAAAGTCTGGGCTGATGCTGCAGGTCAGAGGGAAGGAGGCTTACATGAGAACAGGTGAGCATCATTCAGCACCTCCTGGTAATGTTGTTTATATGCAGCCCAGATGAACCAGCCTTCACTTTACTGGCCTGCTTAATCCATTATGTTGTTTCTGGAGCTGTTCACCGATGTTGTTTTAGTGTTTTTGGTGAGTATGTGTGCGACTTACCAGAGGAAAGCGAGGTGACATCGGTGACCTCTGACCTCTGAAGCTGTTCTCAGCTGAGGAGGGGATAGGGCTGCTGCATGGACTCTTTTCCTATTCAAATACATATTATATACAATAAGATGTCCTATCCTCTATGTCAAAATTATTCTGCAGTTTTCATTTAAATAAATGTTAGTCATAACAAAAAGAATTTCTATGTGTCCAAAACTAATGAAAAGTGGTTTGATTCAACCAGATTTTCACTTCTGTCCATCATATATTTCCAGGATTGATTTTATATTTAGTATATTTAGAGGGCCAGAATTTTACTGGACAGTCACTTTGAAGGCTGGACCCTCAAATAAAAATTAAATAAAAAACAAATTTTAGCATAACATTATTATTTGATGTTTATTGTTTATATTTTTTTTTTCATTTCATTACAAAACCGAAGGCATTTTTAGTCTTTATGAGTCAGGCTCCTATCACCTATACCACAGTCAACCACCAGGAGTGACAGAGATAGTTTGCCTCAATTCAATTCAAGTCAACTTTATTTATAGAGCACTTAAAAAACAAACACTGCAGAAGTGAAAGGAAAAGGCCTCTTAATACAGATAAAATGGCACTCTCAAAGGTCATGAAACGAAAAGTTGATGTGGAAAAAAGATCCTTTAATGATGACTGGACTGAAAGGTACGCATTTATCATGCCAACCTTCCGAAATGCGTCACCTGTATGCCTCATTTGCAACGAAACTGTTGCTGTTGCAAAAGAATATAAACTGCGCCGTCACCACAAAACTTATCATACAAATTTCAAGGATGGGGGTGGGGATTACTGATAGTTAAGAGTCTCAGTTGTTGCTGTTTTCAGTTGCTTTAATAGTGTGGACCACGTGATATTTTCTCTTTGATTCTCACAATTTTGGAATCCAGTTGCTGGCTGGATTGGACGGTTCGGCGGGCTGGATTAGGCCCGCGGGCCACCAGTTGATGATCAATGATATACATTTACACAACACTAAAACATTTAGTATTATTCTTGGAAACTATGAACAGGTAAAGTTACTTTTAAAAAAAAGGTAATTTTCACACTTGATTTTCTCCTTCTTGGAGAACTATATGAATAATAAATATACAATAAGTTGGTGTATCGGTATAAAGCAACAAAATATAGGTTTTTAAATATTTTAAACTTAAAGTTTGCAGCTTTGAAAACCCTTTTATCCCTATAATCTAGAAATTAAATTTGCCCTTAAAGCTTTTAAATTTAAATCTGAAGCCCAGTTCAAAAAAGTGTCCTAAATAAGATATCCACAAGCTTTATTCTTTAATATGTGTGTGTGTGTGTAGCCTCATCTAAAAGGAACAAAGAAAAGTACCATGGATTTAACTGCATCATCTTTTTACTCTGAGTTCATTTGCCTGTGTTTAAAAAGGCAAAAAAGTCAAAGAATTTAATTTTGAAAACAAAGTTAACAGTTTAAAAAACTGTATTTAGGTATTCCACCTGTGATCCTCTAACTGTGATTTTCTAACTGTGATTAATGAAAAAGATAAGGTTGCATGTGGAACGTCTTTGGTACCTCCAGATGAAGACAGACGGACATCAAGACCTTGTAGGTGTTGTCTCTGGACAGAAAGGACACGAACACATACTGCAACAAAATATGCAACAGTTTAATGTTAAGTTAAACTTAACACATTTTTACACAGAGAAAATCAGAGCGTATCAGATCAGGCCCCAGGTGTGGTTACGTAGAATGAAACACCTCTGAAGACTGATAAATGAGTTGTTCATGTGAAATCATGAAGAGAGGAAAGTAAAGAGTTGTCCTCCTCACCCTGTCGTTTGCAGTGGCGATCACCAGAGCATTCGGCACCAGGATGGCTGTTTTGGTCTTCTTGATGTGAGTAACAGACATCACTGGGATGGCAATCTGTGACACACACACACACACACACACACACAAACACATGTCAGGATGAACAGTTCAGCCCTCCAGAGTCTAGTTTAGTCACTGTAGTTTGAGTATCAGTCATCCTGTTAGAAACACACTGTTACAGACACTCTGACACTTCAATCAGTCAAAGATATGGAATTGTACCAGATGATGCATTTGAAGGCCTTGTTTTTTTAACAAGGAAATGTTGGGGGTTTTTTGGCATTGTGGGCTCTTTCAGATATATGTGTGACAAACAGTTAATAATCAAAGGTCTGATCACAACAGCATTACTGACAACAAAAAGTCAGGGACAGAAATCTTCTATAGTATGGCTTGACTGTATCCCATAGACAAGGTTGTATAAGTATCCTGGTAGAATTTTCAAAGCAGTTAAATGTCAAAAATTAACCACTATGTTAGAAAATATCAGATTCTTTAAAAAATGAAAGGTCCAGGCCTGTGGACACAGAAACTTCAGGGGTGAAGTTAAAAACAACTCTCAAAGTAAATTTGTTGTAATTTGTTGAGAAAACTAAATAAAAAATCTACACCTAACAATCTTTTTCTCTTTGCCTCACTAACCTGTTTACTTGCTCTTGACTTTCAAGTAGATGATCTATGAAGTATTTGGGAAAAATATAAGGTTTTAGGTGATTTGTGCTGCTGTGCACTGGTAGTGTGAAGTGACTCCAGGTCAGTATTAATTATTTATACCAACTTCTCTCATTAGATTGAGCCTATTGCTGTTAGAACCTCACTGATTTCACCAAGATGTGTTAACAGCCAGCACCTTTGCTCGTAACATCAGAAAATAGACTGTCTGCAACACTGTGAAGTCTCTGTTTGGGATGCTGACATGGAAACAAGAGCTGTAGTGAGAAATTCTGAGGATTCTGTGCCACAGAGCTCTGAGACAGAGATCTTTCAATTACTTTTCAGCAGCGATGTCATGGCTTGCTGATGACTCACACAAAAAGTAATCATTACTTCGCCCTCACAGTACCTTTGTGTCTTTGCCAAACACCTTGGAGTGAAAACAGATCCAGTGGTCAGAGACAAACATTCGTCCTTGATAGAGGATGTCTTTCTGCAGAGCACAGGTATAACCTGACAAATAGGTAAATAGCATCTGGTTACTGTGGGGTATCTGCAAAACACTGCATTTTTAAAATGTTGATGTGATCTTGAAAAAAAAAAGAAAAGACCAATACAGTGTTGGGATCCAAAATGACCAACAGATCTATGATTTATTTCAACAGGTTAAATGTGGTTCAATGATTGACATATGTTGGATTGACAGGAAAAATAATTAAAGCAACCAAATTTTTTTCAATGTTATCATGTGGGAGGTGCTTTAAAAGAAGTGTAGACCTATCATTTAATTGTCATTTAGTGCATAAGGTGTCAAATGTTCAATTATGAGCCAAACCTTCATTCAGTATTTAAGGTGGAGCAGACAGAGTTGTGATACATACGGACTTACTTTGTCTGAGCTGTTCCTCTTTGCTGATTTCCTTAAATATTTTATGGTACTGGCTGTTGCTCTTGGAAAGCTGAAATAGAACACACACACACACAAACACAGAGTTACAGTGCTTACACTGACACTGATGCATAATGGTAAATGATGCCTGCATACACATTGAAGAGACATTTGTTAACTGCATGGTATCAATACTACTTGTGTTTCCGCAGCTGTGGAGAAAACTGAGAATGAAACTTTTTTTCTGGACTGAAGCTTTTGATTGTTTAGATTAAGGCTGATATTCGGAGGCATTATGAAATTTACAATTTAGAATACTTTGAAAAGTTTCAGCATAAACATCATTGATGTCAAATCTGATCACAAGTCAGATCACTATCAGTTACAGTAAAGGTTTAAGAAACAACAGGTGTTGAAATCAACACAGCTCAGCAGAAATCTGATATCAGTCAGATGGGAAACTGCCTGATCCACCTCATGCTATAATATTTATAGGTGTGATAAAATATGCATCAGATTTTACTTAATGAATGTTCACCTGGCTGTAGTGAGACTTCTTCCTCTCTATCTTGGGGTCTGTGTCTGTCTGGACCTGAGTCAGCATCGAGTGATCGAACGTCTTTGACCTTCAGACAAAAAAATTAAAAAAGTAAAAAATAATTAACTTATTACACAATAATGCACCATCAGAATATCAGTTATATTACATCTTAGATGACTGACTGTGACCTTTGGTACTCTGATTCAGATCTATTTTATAACACTACTTGCAACATCTCAACAAGTAAAAGGACCTTAGTAAATGTAATAAAATTATAATACTATGAAACAACAAAAACATGGAAGCAAATTAAAGATCTAGAGTAGTTGAAAAAGGGGGAAAAAGATTATGTATCAGTCTGAAATCAATTTGTGGCCAATAGGCAAAAGGAAAACATCAAAACAAGCTGACAGATCTATTTCCACATTCACCACATAGAGAGCAACATGATCGCCACACTGTGTCCACCTGACAATGCAAGTCTAGTCTCTCCTTTTTGCCCTGTTTTAGTTTCCACCAACACCTGTGATGTTATCATGTTCTTTCACAGGACAAATTACTGCTGGATTTTTTAAGGGGCCATTTTGTAAAAACAATGAGGGGCAGCATATAACAAGAGCCATTGCTAGCATTAATTTGCTCTACTTTTTGTTGTCTTTGTCTTTGCCTATTGCTAGTAACTGCTGTTAGCTTGTTTTTTTCAGCTAGCTGTGCAGCTAATGGCCCTAATATCAAAGCAGTCTACATGGACAAGGACCTTGGATCACCAAGGGAGTGTTTGTGCTTATATCGCTGGCCCTGCAGCTTCTTAGTCAACACAGCTGGTCCAGGACCGAACATAACCTTCAAGATCGACTGAGACCAGTTTGTTGACAGGGATTATGATACTGATGTGATTTGCAGTGATTCCTACTAGGACTCTAAGTCCAGGAGGTATGAAGACCAGCCAGATCTCATTCCAGGCTTGGCTAATACTGATGCTTTATCATGCCCCATTACATCTCATATAGACAAAGAGGGAACCCTTGCATCTGTATGGAATGCACTGGGCTTTCAACAATCAGCAATTTGAATGCATTTCTGTAGTTATTACATTTTCATTACAACTGCGCCACCCAATGTTGTAGAAAGACAAAAAAGTCCCAAGAGGGGTGGAGGTTGGGGTAAAGGGGCAGGTCAAACACACTGACATCCAGATGTCCAAACATCTAATTAATTTTTTTCTAATATAGTTTTTATTTAAAGCGATTGCTGGCTGTTAGTGGTGTTTCTTGACAGTCTGTATGAGCAAAACTACCCCTGGACACAAGTGCTTGTAAAATTAGTACTGTGGTGAATATAATAACAACAAAAACATGTGATCTTAAAGTCACCCTGGTGACTTTTTGAACTGAGTAAGAAACTTGGCCTTGGTTAAGAAGGTTACAGTTACACTGTTGTTTACCTGACTAGAGCTGGTTTCCTTCTGCCTGAGAGCTCCTGCTGCTCTGGATTGACAGCCTTTAGAAGCTCACTGATCATCCCTTCATACCTCTGTCGCTCCTCCACATTTTCTACATCTGAACTACAATCAGCAAGAAAAACAACACTCAAGCGATGCAAAATTATATGAATCTTAGCAGCAACAGGAGCAACTCCAGAGTAAAATAAGGACCAATTTACGAAGGTATGGCAGGAAATGTAGGGATTAGTAGCATCTTAATTGTCAGCAAATGTATCCTGGACATTATAACAACAACAAAGGTTTCCTGTATGATTGACGTTTAGGCTGGTTATAAATACATTCCCCATTTAATTACATGTAGGATAAATTCAGCCTTGAGAAATCAGCTAAAACAGTATAATATTTAACAACAACATCAAACAACATTTCACCAACACTTTTTTGGGGGTGATTTGAATTTAAAAAAACCATCAAGCAAATAACAGAGTGAGAGATACTGCAACCCTGAGTGCATACAAAATGCACCGTTATGGAAAGTAACTTAAATGCACAACACAAAATTTCTGTCAATAGAAGTCTCTTTATCAAAAGAATAAAAAAGTCATAGTTTGAGAGCATCAAGAAGTAGCTTGGGATCATGGGATTTGTTCATTTCATTTTCAAACTCAGGCAGAAATGTTCACAAGTAATGTATTAAAGTTTTATTCATGTTAGCTTTAGCCATGTTTGCTAACTTTTACTCTCACTCTGACTGGTAAAGAAATGAAAGGCACCACTACCTTGATTGAAATTATGGATTTCTCTAAGTTTGAACATTGTTGGAAACATTTGGGATGATGTTCAGTCTAAAACTCAACAAAATGTGTAATATAGATACAGTTACTTTTAGAGATTTTAAGGTGAATATGTTACATATTTACATATTTAAAATATTTGTCTCCAGCTTTACTAAGAAGACATCTTCTCTTAAATCCTGTATGCAGTCACAAACTCACTGATCATCTCTTTCCTCCTGCTTTGCGCTTCCTCTGGTACTCTTCCTGGCACCTTCCTGCGATATCTGCTGGTTCACACACTGTTCTGTCATCACACTCAACAGTTTTTATCAACCAAACGCCTGTCTGTCCAGCTGCCCTGTCCATCTGTCTGCTGCTGTGAGAACTGAGAGGTGACCTGAACCTGCAGCCTGATCCTCTGCCCCCTCACCTGCCTGTGGGAGTGCCTGCTGGGCCTCCTGATATCACGTGTCACGGCCAATCAGATGGCAGGACATGATGGCGTGTGTGTGTTTATGAGTGTGTGTGTATGTGTGTTTGCGTGTTAGAGGGATAGAGCATATAAACCTTTGATCAGTTACATTTTGCCAAGCTTTGTTTGGAGAGTAAAGTTTCTTTCTGCTCTCTTCTGCGTTGCTGCACACTTTAAAATTGTGTCTTATTCTGTTCTGTTCTGTTCTATTTACATAAAGTCTTGGCAGGCAGAGAAGCTGAGATATTTGGTGTCAATGGGAACACTGTGTTTTCCCATGTGGCTCCTTCTGGCTCAGATTACATGGGAACGAAACTTTCTTCTGCTTTTTCTACTTCTTTACCTTTCATGGCTGCACAAACAGAAAGATATCTGATAATTTTCCCTTTGTTGATATAAAATGTTTTTTCATCCAGTTGTTACTTCATATATTAATGCATAACAAAGGGGTCAATAATGTATGCACCTGTTGTATCACTTTACAGTGTCTGCAGTCCTCTGAAACAGTTGTTAGTTTATGTTTCCAACAGGCAAGTAAAGACTTTAATGAAAATAAGCTAAAATAATAAAAGTCTTAAAAATGCATTTTGGCAAAGAATTACTTTACATGACAGGGTTTCACAATTGCAAGTAGTTTTGCATTAAAAGATTGTTTTTATATTTTTGATGCAATTAAATGCAAATTAATGCAATAATCTTATTGGGACTCCTGAGGATAGCCTTCGGTAACATACCATTGCTCGTTAATCTACTATGTTACCTCAGCCTCTGATCATTCACAGCATGCTTTCTGTATGGGGGAACCAAATGAGAATGGCTATAATTCAGGTCAGGGCAGGATGGGTGTGGTCACACAGCCATCATGGGTATGGCCTTTAATAAAGCCAACTGTCTCTTTGAAGAAAAAAAAAGCTTTTCTGAAGACTATAAAAACTGTCCTTGTACAAAAAGCAATGATAGGTATTTCATATTTTATTAGGATATAGCTTGTGAAAACTTGGGTTTAGTCTAACTTTAGGCACAATTAGACCAGATTCTGCATCTTAAATAATTGCTCATAATGTTGAGACGGGCATGAATTTTTTCAGGGCATCCAGCCTCTTGATTTCTGTTAAACTTTGTCATGTCTGTTTGAGCATAATTCTATTGGTGTTCACAAGGGCAAGGATTACAGATGCCCTCTGGTGGTTGTTGGTTACAACCATTGCTTGTCTATGAATATAATTCACTCTGAAACATTGATAAAAAATGAAACTCAAATATTAAAAATATTAATTGCTTCTATTTGAAAATTAATATTGAAATTTCCCTGCAGATGTTTAATTTCTGTGAAAATTTGCTTGAATGAGGATATATGATCCAGCAATTATACTGCCTCCGTAACTGTGTATGTGTGTGTATGTGTGTGTATGTGTGTGTACGTGTGCAATCCAAGCTGACTGATATCAGCTGTGGGTCACTGGGCAACAATGACAGTCAACAAACACGTTTTGGAGTTTCTCTCTGTGTGTTTATATGTCAATCTCTCTCTTTTTGAACACAACACAAACATGAACACAACACAAACACAATATACAGTATGTATATCATAAATATAAAAAACATACATTAACAGGCATTATGAGGACCCTCATTGATATTGTTTACACACATAAAATATTCAGGCTTTTGTCTTCAACAAACAAACACTGTTTTCCTACTTGGCTGTTTAAAGGGGTTAATGAAGATGAATATTCTACTAATATTATACTCTTTATGCAGCCGTGCATGCTCCTGTGAACACAGTGACATTAGTCCTGTTGTCCTTATGTTGCCTCTTTGTGTCAAAAGGACTTTTTTCAAAATGCTCGTCTGTATGTGGATTTTTTTGACCATGGAAAAATTTTCCTTCCTTTATCATTTGTTCAACCACCTTAAAAAGAACATATCTGCAAGTCTTTTGTGATGTTTAAAAGTATGTGTGTTTCTCCCTCTGACCTGGAATGTGGGCTTTTCTTTTGTGTATGCATCTCTACTCCAGCCTTACAAACTGAAGGCAAGTTGTTTTGGTCACAACACACTGAGAGACTGCAATCAGGCAAGATGATGTGTGTCGCAAACTACACTTGAAGCCCCAAATGAGATGTATATTCTTAATATGCTATATATTTATTTCCAAACAAGGTCATATGTAAGGGACAATGCCTGATGAAGTGTCTACACTGAGGTAAGTCTTGTCTAATGCCAATTTACCCAAATCAATTAGCAACAATCAGACTGCATGTGAACTTATATTATTGTTCGACATAATACTTTTCCTGGCCTGTAAGTTTGTCTTTACAGTCAAAGATCATCATGACATTATGTAATTATTCAAACAGTACTTTAAAGAAGAGGGTGAACAAAACTGTATGTTTGTAATGACTGCCAGATTTTTTTAAAATATTTGTTGTGTTGTTTCTATTTCTTGGCAATTAAGTGTCCTACATGGTACATACAGATAGAAAAACATTTTTGCTCTTCTTTCAGTTTGCTGATACTATTACTTTCTTTTCTTCTCATTTCCTCCATTACTCTAAGATAAAAAGGCTAGTTTGTGATGACTAGATGAGCAGTAAATTGCTATAGAATCATTTATTGTCATTCTGCATTTATTGATGGACTTTCCATTGTATTTATCTCTTTGTTCTTTGATCTCATTTCTACTCAAAATTCTTATGGACTACTAAACAATCTTTTGTCATATTACCTAATATGCCTCACCTCACTGGTGTTTACATGACATGTTTCTGTGATACATAATCTATTCTGATGAACATTTTCATCAGTGTTGGACAATTTAAACCCACCTGTTCTGGAATAAAGTTGCCAAATGTAATTCAATTAAGTTGCATGAACTGATTCATATTAAGAGGAACTATTAAGTTACAGTGAGACAATAAAAATTTCTACAGACTGTGAGTCTCCTGCATGTTGTGGTGTGTAAACAGAGACCAGACGCCCTTTGAAACACAAACACAAACTGAATGAACTGCCGCTAAGGACTCATTGCTACAAACATGAAAACTCTATATGGATCATTTAAAAAAGAGAAAATGCCTTTATAGTTGTAAAAGAAAATCCAAATTTAAATTCCCAAATCATACTTTTAATATTATTGCAAATAACATTTTATGTTTATTTATATGATTATAATAAAATTCTTGATTCTTGATTCTTGATTTCTGATGGCACTGTTGCTGGTGATGTAGGTGCCAGGTTTTTATAAGAAGAATACATAGAATAGAATAAATAAATCTTTGCATCAATGCTTTAACTTTAGTTGTCCATGACTCCAATGATGTTGGGGAGTAAAATGATAAAAACATATTTCAACAGTCTCTTGAACTTATTCAAAGTGAACATCTGCTGTTGGAGATGCATTGACGTTTGGTCCTTTTCTGTGAGACTAATCTCAGTTTTACAAATCTATTACCTTGAAAAAAACACTTTGAGTAAACAGAAGAATAAGCAGGTGTTTATCACAGACAGAACTAAAAAAAAACAACTCCACCCACAGAAACACTGAGGTTTCTGTTAAGGATTGTGCAGAATACTGAACATTTAGAGCTGTAAACTTTCAGTTTTTTGAGAGTTTTGTTCAGGGAACAAGGGCATTGCAGATTATTGCAGTAACTGCAAGCTTTCTTACCGGTGATGATAATGATGTGCAGCAGGGTTGGACGGAGCACAGCGACTTGTGGACACAGTGTTCCTCCTTTTAAATTGAAATGAGTCGTCTGCACTGTAGTTCTCCATTGCAGTGACAGGATATCTGGCTGACTCTTCGACACAGCTTTTCTGAACTAATATACTGTGTCTCGGTCTAATTTACTGCGACATGTGGTACACTGGGATTTGAATAAACCCACTTTCTACCCCGCTGTGTTTTTCCAGGCTGTTCAGCAGTCCATGTCACATTGTTGTGGATTATTTTTGCTCGAATCTGTCTGTACTCCTCTTTCTCTCTACAATAAATAGTGTAGGACATGAGGTCACAAGTGACACACCTCCTCACACCATGTAAAATAAACATGATGTTCATGTTGTGGGTGGCAGTACAGTAGTAGCTCTGTTTGTTTGATCTGATGAGAGTGCAGTGTTCAAGACTAAACCCCTCTTCACCTCCTGCCCCAAATCTCTTATCAGAGACTTTGGTCAACGCTGACTAAGTTTTGTACTTTCACTGCAAAACATGATTTTTAATTTTTAAGGAGCCCTTCAATGTTTTTAGTAGGAATGACCATATCTGTCCTTTACTGAGCTGGGTCCAGGAAATGATCTGTTGTTAACAGTCCCTGTGTACTATTTTGGTTAACTTGAATGGTGTTGAGAGACGTGCATGTATTAAGTTGTCTGTAACCACATGTGTGGGTGCTTTTGAGACCATTTTCCCAGTGATACAAGATTAAGTGCATCTGATCTTTCTGTCCCTGATGAAGACAAAAAATGTGTTTTAACATATGCTTTTCTTATTATAGCAATGAATAGGTCCTATTGAGAACAGTCAACAGAGTTAGGTGACCTCTGAGAAACAGAATTAATGAATTTCAGGCCAAAAATATTCTGGCCCAAATTACTGTCATTCAGCTAAAAGTATGGCTATTACCAGTCTTTGCCTTCAAAAATCTACACTGGATGTAATTTCCATCCTGTCAAAAGCTTCTCAAAGACAAATACTGTCCAATAAGTTCCTGCAAATAAGTCTTTCAGAACATATTTTCCTCATTTTTCACAATCTGCTTCTCTCACAGCTGCAGTTTCACTGCTCAGAAACATGCAGCTGCATGTGCAGTCTAATGTCTGTTTATTTTAATCAGTTGATCGAAGTCTTATAATCTGTTATCAAATGTCTTAATACACTCTGTGGGCTCCTGGTGTATTTACAGTGTCACCTAAAATAGTAATTTATTTTAAGTGACATTTCCACTTGTCCCTTTAAGTGACTCTGATAAGGATTTCTTGTCCACTCTGACTGTTCAGGTTTGCATAACACTTCTTCTTGTAACCAATATAACCATTCACCAACAGAGAGAGAGAGGGATTTTTTTTTATCACACAAACAGCAGTGAGCTGAGTGACAATAATCTGTGGATTTGATGTTACATTCATATCAGTTTATTCCTGTTTATTCTGCTTGACACTCTTAAATTTATATGTCTGAGAAGGTTTCTACCTCCAGTCTCCATATAGTTCATACACTGCATTCTGAAAGGATTTTAGATGAAAAAAAAATGTCATTATACAACAAACCAAAAGACCATTTTATCAGTTCAGCTTTCTCCAGTAAATTACTTGAACGTCTAGCGCTATTTTTGTGGGTATTAGTGCAATGTAAGTTAATGTGTGTGTGTTTGTACCTGTATCTATATTTGCCTTTTGTATACTTTCTGTGTTTTTTTCTGGTTATAATAGACTTTCATGCACTTTGAACTGCTTTTGTAGAAATAGAAATCCAATTTGACCTTGACTTTAACTTTTCAGTCATTTTGATCATTTAAATTATACGTGGAATATTGTTCAGTTTTATTTGGTTTACTATTAACTGAAAAGTCTGCCATTGGGTTCTTTATATGTGTAATTAAAACCTGTTGACTTTGATCATTTCACCTGTGTTAACAGAAAAAAAGAATACAGATATACTGAATAATTAGATGATGTCTAAAAAAATTATTAAAATTAAGTTTCATTAAAAGAGTATGTAATAAAGCATTATATTATGATTATGCTATATTGCATTTGGATACAACTAACACTGTCATTACTTTATGATGTTGAACAAGAAAAACCCTACAGATGTCAAGTCAACAGCGTCCTATGTGACCATCCAGTGCAATTTCTAAGACTCAGAGAGGGGCAGCTGATGAGATTCACCAGACCATTAAATTTCGTACACATCCCATCAGCTACACTGGAGATGATGTTTAAACAATAAAAGAAACGACGGTGCAGCGCCCCCCTGTGGAAAGCTAATGTCAGCTTCTACTCCGTTTCTCAAACCATTTGTCAACCATAGAAAAATTCAATTTAAAATACCATATACACACATAATATTATTACAAAAAATAAGCAGTATGACTGGGCTAGAAAACATGCCATTTAAGCCTATTTTACTATATTTTCTGATTTAAAAACAGAAATATATAAATTTGGCAGTGAAATGTTTTACTTTTTGTATAGTGTTTTACTCGCATTATTTAAATATATGCATAGCCCTTTAAGGATTATATTTCCATTTGTTTTTATTTTAAGTCTTTCAACCCTATGGATAACATCTTACCTACTAAGCACCTCTGTCTCTGACAGCAGCTGTCATTCAGATTGTGTAGTAGGCTACTTTGTGATGGATAAGGCCTGATCCAGCAGCCTATAACAGACCTGTGTCCACCTATACCTCGTGCTCTCAACCACACTGCGGCGGGCTGACAATGACTTGAATGCTGATTATTGTGAAGATCGACAAAGGACACAAGGAAATGAGGAGATGAACCGTTTCCTGAGAGCTGGGGAGAATGGAGGGCTGCTGACGGACTGCAGGGAGCTGTCACCCAACCACACCACCTCCTCCCCCTCCTCTTCCTCCTCCTCCATCACCTCCTCCATCACCATCACCTCCTCCTCCTCCTCCTCCAGCGCCGCTGGCTCAGCCGACAGACACGCGGCCCTGCCCTCGCTCCAGACCCGGGGACCTGTCGGCGGCGGCGGCGGCGGCGGCAGCGGCAGCGGCGGGTCGGAGCCGAGGAAATACGCGCTCAAACGCAGCCGAGCCGGCCGGGAGGGGCGAGAGAAACCGGAGGCGGCCTCGGATCACTCAACGGCTGCCGTCGCGGTGCGCGGCGGCGGCGAGTTGTGCGTCGGGGTCGGAAAGCAGCAACAGCAGCAGCAGCGTCGGGAGGCTCAAGGACGCAGCGTCGGTGGAGACGGTCTGGAGATGATTTCAGCAGTCAGCAGAGACGCGGACGGCTGCAACGGCGGCGGAAACAATAACAATAACAACGGTGTCTCTGAAGTGACCACGGCCTCTTCAGCGAGTTGCGCCAAAGGCAAGGAGGAGAGGAAAGGAAAAAACGTGATCCGGGGCTGGAAGAGGGAGAGGGAGAGGGAGAGGGACAGGGACGCCGCCGCTCATCCTGCTCCTCCAGTCCGGACGAGGAAGGAGAAGACCAGCGATGGCTCGTCTCCTCCTCACTCAGTCTTCCTCCCATCGTCCGCCCTGCCCGAGCATCATCTGTGCCGCGACGGCCCCGGACACTGCCACTGCGCCGCGCCAGACTCCAGGATCATGGGAGATAATAGCAACACTAACGTAAACAATAACAATAATTGCGGGAGTAACGGCGGCGGCGGCGCTGCCAATAAAACCGCGCTGGATTGTGGAGTTAAGAGCGGCGGTGGCGCTATTGTTGTCAGGCGGCAGCATGACGACACGCCGGCGGCCAAGAAACACAGAGGAGCCGAGAAGGTAAGCAGCTTTTATTGTCTGGAGGCCAATCATAAAACTCATCCACATGAAAACAAACCTTTCAGCAGCTTTCCCTTCACACCTGCAGCTGCTTTATCTTTCTGCTAATATTTTATTCAGGCGAAATTGTTTCATTAAAAGGAGACATTAAAAGAAAAGGAGGGAAATTAAATATTTTTGATATTCAGAGCACACACAGCCAAATGCAGGTGTGAAGGCCACAAAGAAGCTTACGGCAACAGACACACAGAAGGAATGTTTAAATGGATGGCTGGATGGAGGGATGACTGCCTGGCTGCCTAATGATATTTATTTCCTATTGTTGTTGCCCAGGTGTCATTGTTCCCAGTCTCACCATCTGTCTGCTGATATTTACCATGCTGATGTACAGAAGTAATTATTTTTTCCTTTAGGAGGAGAGATAATGAGAGAAGGAGAGGGAAGAGGAGAAGGAGAAGGAGGAGGAGTGAGGCGGTCATGTGCAGCACTGTGTCCTCCATCTCCATTCTCCTCCTGCTCCTCCTCCATTTGGAACCATTTAATCCAGTCCCCCTTTACTAGAGATTAAAGGAGAAAGCAACTATTTACATGTGCAGCATAAACTCAATAAAGATGACATGGAATAAGAATGAACCTTTGTGTAAATCTTCCCCTTTCTGTTGCAATTGCACAGGCTTTGTTTGCTCATTTCCTTTGGAAAAATACCCATGATGTCAAAATTCATCAGGTTTTGGAGCCTGGCTCAGAATCTCTTTAAATAAGACATAAACACTGCAGGTTGACAGGTCGGGCTGCTGATGTTTAACAAGCCACTCTGAGGTTCATTTTCTTGTAACTGAAGGGAATAATAGAAATGTTGCCACTTGTGAAATCATTTTTTTGGGGTCTTAAATAAGTAATTCACAGGAGAGACAAAGATGGAGGAAGATGGAGGGATGGGTGGAGAGGTGAAGTGGGGAAAGAGATGTTTGATAGAGAGGGAGGAATCGGACGTGACAGCAGAGGACACAGGCTGAAAGAGTCTGACAGACACAGGAAAAAGAAACAGATGGACAACATCTAGAAGGAGTTTTTGGGTTTATTTATTTATTTATTTATTTTGCGGATGCAGGATTAGACGAGGCAGGAAAAACCTCAGCGTCCACCCTGCTGCTAGCAGATGCTGCTGACAGGAGGAATGCTGGCCTGCGCCGGCTGCTTTGTTTATTTGTTGATCTGAAGGATTCCCATTCGGCAGTGAAACACACACACACACACACACACACACACACACACGCACACACACACACACACACACTCACCCTGCGCTCTTTGGTGACAGTGTTCAGTCCCTGTCAACAGTAATCTGGGCTCTTCTGGAGACTTTAAGTCCTGTTGTAGCTGAGCTCCAAAGAGTTTTATGCACTAAAAAACTAAATTTAGACTAATTTAGACCTTCAAATGTAGAGATTTAAAAATAACTGCCTGGATGTTGGCACAATAAGTTGTTAGAGCCACTCAATAGCCAGAATAATGTTGGCATTGAACGATTTTGCAAGCTCCTGCTTAAGTGCCAACATTTTATTCTGGCAATTTGGCTGCAATTTCATGCCGTAAAATGCTGTAGTTAAGCTCTTTTTAGGTATAGGCACAAAAAACACTTCTTTAGGGTTAAAAAATCATGTTTTGGCTATAAATATGTACCTGATTTTGTCCCTCCAAACACGGATAGAAAATGTCCAGATGGAAGAAAAAATTACTTTGTTTTTATCCCTTAAAACTCTTGTCCTCCAAGTTTCCTTAAACAGTGGTCTCACCTAGCTGCCAACTTAAATACTTGTCAACCACGTCACTTTGGTAAATATTGTAGAAATTGTGATATGATGCTTATAAAATGTGAAAATTACATTAGTTTTTTTTTCAGATTGTACAAAGCCAACTTTTTGTTTCTGCTGACTTAGCTGGCTCAAGATACGATCAGCAAAAATCCATTTTGGATTTCTTGAACTTCTTATTGACACCAGGACTCTTACTTGAATCTGTAGGGCTGGTTTAGAACCACAGCAATTATATTTTGTACATTTTTAGACTAATATAGAACATAAATACATTTTACCTTTTTGATTTTACTCAAAGCAAGAAATATAAAGGATCATATAATACTACTAATGGATATCAGATTATATAAGTAGTATAGTATCGAAAATAAAAAATAGGTTCACTCATAGACATCCCGAAGACTTTAATATTTATATTTCTTTTTGGTTAAACTGCATTTTTAGGAATTTGGAAAGTTAAAAATTGAAAATTTCACTCAGAACAAAATCAGAACTCCTAAAATGTATTTGGAACAAAACCACTGGCTTTATAAAACATGGTCTACTTGTATATTATTTTGTCATAGAAGGTGCTTTAAAATCCTGGCCATAAAATTTTGTCCACTTATAGACTTTTGGGATTTTAGAGTGGAAATGTTTGCAGATGCAGTTCAGGTTCAACTAATCATATTCATGAAGGACCTAAATTTAATACAGCTGTTTTATTAAAATTTCTGCTGCTGTTTGCTGTAAAAAGAAAAGGCTCAAATGATGTAAAAACTCAGAAAAGGAGCCTTCTTAAGTCAGCTGGATGATGAGTAATTGACAGTCTTGTCCTGCACTCAGACGTAAACATAAATCCTTCTTACACCTCATTGGTTGATTGCACTGCTTTTCCTGAGGTCATCATGCTTTTTGCTTCTGATTTTAAAACAGCAAAAAATTGACAGCTTAAACATCATATTTCTTTTTTTTATATTTAAAAATCCAATCTAGACTGCTGTCCACCTCCTCTGACATGTGTGCACTGATTTAAATTCAGTGGATTTAAATTACAGTGAAATAGTAACACCTCTGCCCAGCCTAGTTTGCTATAAGCTAGATGCTAAAGCCCATATGTTAAAATGCCCAAAATAACAAAGCATACAGGCTGATGTTTAGCAGGTTTAATGCTCACCATATTCACCATGTTAGTGTAGCAGTTTAGCATGCTTACATTTGCTAAGTAGAATTAAACTAAAAGTGCAGCTGATTGGAATATAATTAATCCTGAAAGTACATAAACCAAAGTATCAGACAAACTAAGATGTTGTCCTGATGATGAAAAATCAGAGGATCACCAAAGTTTTTAGGACTTATCCTATTGGAATTTTGAATTTTTGGAACAGATCAGATGGCAACCAATTCAGTAGTGGTCGAGATATTTAAGTCTAGATCAAAGTCAATGGACTGACCAACATTACCGTCTCTGGAGCTATTCCGCTATTGAAAAAAGCCATTCATGAGCAAAATCGTAATGGCTGCCATTTTAAATCCAATCCAGCCTTGTTGACAGAAATAAAAACATTTTTGTGGCTGCTGGAGCTCAGACTGTCATCTGCATGACAACAAGATGCAGTTGAGTTTGTCTGTGAATGACAGTGGCTGCTCCGCTCTCACTTTCTGTCTGTCAGTATGAATCCCTGCAGGTCGGATGAAGCTGAGACAACAAACACACTCTGCTACTGTTGGTTTTTATTGGTTTATCTTGAATACTGATCATCCTACAGGAGGGTTAACATGCCTGTCAATATCCAGCATGTCCTAAGGACCCTTGAGTGGTTTTATTTCGTATGGGAACATCATATCTTGTGTACTGTAAGCGTGGAGCTGACATACTGTGAAATGTGTTTCGTGGATTGTTTTTCATGGATTTGGTTTCCCATGGTGACTTTGACAGTGTCTGGTTTATTCAAGGAAAGTTATGATTCGACTGTGATGTGGCATGTTTGCAGCTGTCTGAGAGAGTGAGTATCAGGATGGAAAGGATCAGGAGAAGTGCATGCTGGGAAACACACAAGACGGTGAAGGAAAAGACTTGTGAATTATGTATATTAAAGGGTCAAAGTGCAACTAAAGTTGTTGTGATTCATCTCACCAGAATCTCACAGTTAAATCAGATTCATCACACAGAACATTTTTGGTTTTGTATTTTTAAAACAAACGTCATCACACAGATCAAAATATTTTTGTAGATTATTACAATGAATTCAAGTGCAGCACAGATCATTTTAAGCCTGTAAAAATCAGTGAATAGTCTCAATGATCAACAATACAAGACAGGGTTAGATAAGATAAACCTGTTATAACATTCCACTGTTTTTTATGTTTTCACTTTCAAAGCTGTAAATTAGATTAACAATGTTTACAAGAACTGGATAAAGAAAAATAAATTAATGTTCTAAAACAATAATAAAGTCTTAATGCGGCAAATATACAATTACTATTTTAGTCTCTTTAGTGATTTATTAATGCACGGATTTGACCTTTAGGTCTGGGGCCTAACCAGAGCTCCAGGTGATAATTCCAGTACAGATTTTCATGTCATCACCTCAAATATTTTGCTCCAAACCATCAGCCTGTAATTGCTGAAACCATGGAGCAGCTGTGCAGGTTTAAAGCACCTTGCTCATGTTTACAACATTACACCTACAATGTGTAAATGATGCTTAAAAGGGAAAAAAATGCTGGTGATGCCTCTCATTTTAACATGGATTATTACAGTGTGACAAGGAGATGTTGAGAATTAAATCTGTTTGCTGTTTTTGGCTAAACATTCATTTTATTCATCATCTGACAAGTACTAAACAATTTTGAATAGCATGGCAACAGGTAAAATTATGAGAAAAACATAAAATATAATTCTAATTTTCATGTTTGTCAGCGTTTGTTTACCTTCTGACTTGTACTGACAGGAGTTAATTGTGGACAGTCCTTTTTATTTACCATGTTATCATCAGAAAAATGTCACCAGCCCTCAGCAAGATTCAAACCCACGTCAGATGTGTCCAGTCTGCTCCTGAGGCTGATAAGCATCAGCACCTTGACGTTGCTTGTGCTCTCATTTTCAAAGAATATTGGCTGGAGCGAACGTCAGTCAGACAGCGTGGTCAGACAGTTATCTAACAGCCAGACAGTCACACGTCTTTCCAAAACACTGAACAAATTTTCCAAAGGCACAAAATGTCTGATTGCCAACTCTTAATGTGAATTTCTAAACAAGAACAAACCACCGGAGATTTGACTCATGTCTGCAGAGACGTCATATCTGACATGTGCAAAGACTTTAAAACATTTAGAGGGCTCTAATTTTGTGGCGCAGCGCAGGTTGGCACAGCGTGGCTCACCCCGCGCAGTGATAATTTTGTCTGGCGCACTACCCCTTTGGTAATTTGGTAGACCAGGCTGCACTGAGATGGGTGTGGCGGTGCACCAGGGGGAGGAGTCGACAGATTCAGCTTGGCACAGTGACAATTTTGTGACAAACACTGCGTCGAAGGTGAACTGAAAGCTCGCCAGCTCCGACCTGGTCTATTCTAGGCGCAAGGGAAGCGTAGTGGTAATTTGGTTGACCCATGCGCACTGCGCACACCTCACCAAAACCTATTTTAATGTAACTGTCTGAACTATTTGTATCTATATTAATTGACTGCCACATCTGATGTCAGATCAAAGACGTTTGTCACGCGTAATGGAAACTCAACCTGACGGCAGCTGGAAGTGACACGATGTCTTCCGCTGAGCTCATCCTGAGGCTAGGGTTGCCACCTTTGATTTGTGAAAAAACGAGACACTTGGCCACTATCACCAGTTCAGACAGTTGCCCAGTCAGGATTGTAACTAGGGCTGTAACTTAGTTCACATTTACAATAAATACAAATTACTTTTGTTTTGTCCAGAGAACCATCGGGCAAAACTTTAAAGCTAAACCTTCCGCTTTACAAGTCCCTTTCCTGTATCCAAATTGCAAAATGCGCTGGCCACAACCCGTTGGTGCGGCGCAGGCGAGGCGCAGGGCAGGTGCGCCACGCCTGCGCCTGGCCTACAAAGATAGAGCCCATAGCAACAATTTTACAAGGAGTGAGCACTGATTTAAAAGGGTCTGTACCTCTGTGTGTAAAACAAGGAGGAAACTGAACATCTAGGAAAGAGAGACAAATCAGACAAAAGCAAGAAGCAACCTTAGTGAGACAGGTATCCATGTGCAGAGGCTCAGAAAGAACACAACCAAAGAAGGGATATAAAGAGCCCACCCCTCTTGGTGGACCACCATGTTTTTAAATCAAATTGTGCAGTAGTAAATTAAGACAGACAAACATTTTTTTTTTATCTCATTTAAATTAGAAGTACATGACCTTGAAAATACTTGTTTAGAAGACTATGCACCCAAAAGTTGTGTAAGTGATGTCCCGACATTTTCTCTTATGGAACCAACTAACTCTCATTTGCATATCTCTCAATGTGACCAGAGTTGCAGTGATTTTACTTATACTAATACTTTTTCTTTCTTACTGGAAGAACAAATTGAAATTTGCTGAGTGACAGCCATGTTGCTGTTGGTGACTTACATTGTACAAGATGAGAGTCAGAGTTCACTGGGCGATTTCTCATAAAACTAAATGATGCTTTACTATCTTTACTGCAGACTGTGGATTTATGAATTTTATTGTTGAATAAATGTGTGAATAGGTTTACAGGCTTACATCTATTTTTCTGTGGATATTTTGATGTTTTTTTTGTAATAGGAAATTTAGGGCTGCAACTAGGGAATATATTAATAATTAACTAATCAGCCAATACCTCTTAGAAATCAAATATCAGATGGCTTACTGTATCATTACAGCCTAGAGCAGAGAGGAGATTAAAACAGCCCTCCAACTGATGCAGGAACAGGGGGTTCGTGGCGCAACCATGTCATGAGATCTGCTACTAATAATACTGGGACAACTACAACATTTTTTTTTTTTTTTAAATACAGACACTTTGGACTGTTACTGTGACAAAAACGCCACATTTTCTCACCTTAACCATATGTGGACATATCATATAGAAGGTTTTGATGTAGTCTTGCTTTATCACCATGAAGGGTTTGACTGACATTGTTATAACTTTGTCATCTCCTTGTACCTTCTTCTTCTGTTATGTAATGGCATATGACTGGAGCATAGCACCAGCTGCAGTTTATCTTGATGAATCAACTTCTGTTTATATGAAAATGTGCATAAATCTGAGCTTTTTTTCATAGATTATTTGGAAAATAAATTCTAAATTCTGACTTCCTTCTCTGACTGATCTCAGAACTGACCACAAACGTCAGTTCTTTCCTTTATTTACCTTTTGTCTCTGTACGTTTCTGAAGCACATTCACAAAGCCTCATGATTGGGCACAGAAACATTTACAGGTTGTGCAACTTGTCTTAGACATTGTAAATGTCCACATATTCATGCCTGTTCATGTCTTTTTATTGACTTTGTATGGAATTTCAGCACTTCTAAAATTTGCATAGTGTTTAAAGTAAAGACACCTTCAGACTGTCAGTCTGTGTGTCTTGTCTAAAGTTTCTCGAAGATAATGGAGCAGAGATTAGTCTGGCACTTGTCTGCCACACGTGCTAATTCACTAATCAAAACTGAAGGCTGTGGGTGAAACGTTTATAGCACCCACAAAAATATTGTCACATTTAACACTGCAGCAGAATCTGTTTCTGCTTTGTTATTGTTTGCTGTTTACACCACTTTTATGCTGTAATGGTAAAGACTTACAGCTTTCAATATACCAAAACAAGAGAAAAACGATAGTGTTGGCACATGACTTTATACCAAACCTTTTCCGTCTCATAGAACACACTCGCCTCATAGTACGCCTCTGTAACTATGGACTAAGTTTCTAAGAAAATGGCTTCCTATGTTTATCCTCCTCAGATTAAGATCCCCAATAATTTTGGTGGCACCTCAAGCCTTTTTCAAGCCATCATTCCCACAAATAATTCCAGTTGGACACAAGCTATGTAAATGTTCACATTCCTGCTTTATGCATGCCACAGCAAGACTTTCACGTGTGGGAAATGAGTCAACATGTGAGCCAAAACTGTCAATCATTGTGCATGTCTGGGTGCAGCTCCATCAGTGAGGTTACAGCGGCTATTTTTAACTTGTGAGAAAAGTCATTTCAAATTAGTGAATTGCTATCACAGCATGCCATTATTAGGTCTATTTCCTCACTTTTATTTTATGTATCTTTGATTTTTTTTTCCTTTAAAATGGTGGGTTGATGCTAAAAACAAATCAAAAGTTTTATAATAAATCAAAACAATGTAATGAGTATTAAATCACTTAGTTCTACAATAAAAAAGTAATCAATTATCTGCATCTTCTGAGCTTATAAACAAAAATGCAAAAATGTCTGTATTCTCAATACACATCAGCATTTTGATTAATGTCCTACTGTGACCCTGGAAGTAGGAAAAATATTTCCCTTTGACAACATAATAAGACAGAAGCTCAATAAGTGCATGTTGAATAAACAGTACTGCTAACATATTTTTTTTTTATACATTGTTCCCTACTTGAGGCACAGAAGTGTGTTTTCAGAGCAATGCTCATGTGGAGGCTGCTGGACTGAGACTCCATTAGATATCAAAGTATCAATGCCAACCAGTATGAAAGGGCTTCATGGTACAATGTAACGCCCACGCACTCTGCTCTGCAGACTGGCTGGTTTTCCTCTGCATTCATTCAGCACAGCCTCCACTGCTGAAGGAAACACTGAAATGAAGAAAATGCATCATAATATCACCCCCCAGCATCTGTCTTTACCGTCTTAAAATCATCTCATATTTTCTTCTTTCTTGCCTTCTTTAACCGCAGCTTTCTTAACATCTTGTTCCTTTTCATACACAGAGGGGTTCTAGTTCTTCTGCTCGGGGAGTGTCTCATCTAAAACCTGACTGAAGATTCTTTCATCTGATTCAGTCAGTATCGAGAAAAATAAATGGGGAATAAATGAACAGGGAAATGCTGTCCAAGATGAAAATGTTTTGGAGTTGTGGTTAAAAGCTATTTCTTTGGAACATTTTATGACTGATAAAGTGTTCTTCAGTGCATGAGTAGATTCTGTAAATAACTGGTTCATTTTTTCAAGTCTAAATAGACTGATTTACTATTCTTTTGAGCATTATAATGGTCTGCAAACAACCCTGTCTGTTAAGGGAATAGCTGCACCACGTTATGTGAAACATATGTTATTTTTATATAAAACTGCATTTACAGATAGACAATATTAGAAGGTTGGATGCTTTTATTTCTTAACTGATCTCAAATACTGGTGGCTTTCCAGATATAACTTCAGCCAGAAGGTTGCATTCATAAAAAATAACTTTTTAACTGATGAAAAGTTAAAACTCTGAAAATATGACACCTTGTTGACACATTAAAACAGTCATTAATTTATTCACTTTACACAGTGTAAGGGCAACCCTTCCCCTGATCAAAAGAGACGGACAAAAGTATCTGTATTTTCACTAAAGCACCATATAAGAATAAAAAATGAGTTTATTTGTGAAGCACTTTTTTAAAAAAGTTACCAAGTTCTTTGCAGAAAAAAAGTGGATTTATACCCAGACATATAGAAATACAAACAGAGCATGATCCAAGAACTTAAAAACACTGGGAAATGAGACAAATTTAAACTAAAACGTGTTAAGAGCAAAGTAATATTAAGTAGTCATAAAACTTTCCTGTATCACAAATACTTGTTAGATTTATTTCCATTTCATCACTGGAGTAATTTGCAGTTAAGCTTATCACTGGCAAATATAGAAAATACTGAAAGTTACTGTAGTCTTGTTTTGTTGATGCCTTTTCATTTCCTTGGAGAACTTCATTAAAAGAATCAACTCATGTCTCACTGGGTAAATGCTTTAATGTTGAGCTGTAGCAGCAGGAAATGTTTGGTTTGCATTAGCAGTAACATAAATGCCCTGTAGCTTAACTGCTGCACAGAGCGCTGTTTGCATCTCTATTTAAAGTATATTAATGGTGAACGTGTAATGTGGCCATTTTGCACCAAATTCGACAGTGCACATTCTTTGGTCCCCAGCAAAACATCTGCCAAGTGAGAAGTAGATCAAATGAATAGCTGAAGAGAGAAGAACATCACAGACACATACAGAGATAAAACCTACAGTCAGACTCTTTCCCTTTATAGGCCAGTTGACCCCTCTGATTGGACAATAGAAAGTATTAAAAAATAATTTATGTGACTTCTGGTCTTACACCACAGTTTGTAAGGTTCAGGCAGAAAAACTGTCTGGTTAAGTAACGATTTTTGCCATGGGAGAGAAAAAGGAACTGCTTTCCTCTCTAGTTTTTCTTTTTACCCTTATTTTAAGGAGGACAGTCATTATTTGATCTGCCTTTGTTAGGAAAATGCAAAGGGCATGAAGAGTTTTTACCAAAATACAATGTTTCTCTGATTAGGTCAATCCTGCCAAGGATTGATATCTTATCCATATCCAAATGTATGAAGTCATGTTTGTAATTCCAACCTAACATCCCAAAAATTAAATTTTTATTCTGGGAGATAATGATTGCTGCCTGGGTTGTAGTGGCAATGTTTCTGTGGTACAAAAGCACTGAGGTTTAAAAAAAGATTGTGATTTGGGCTCAATGTTTATTAAAAACAAAAACCTTTTCTTTATATAAACTTAACTTCTATAAACTTAACAAAGTGCCAGAAGCTGAAGCAGCTTTATTTCAGAATTACAGATGAAATTCCCTGCCAGTAAACATTTTACTGATTTATTCAGTATCAACATTCTGCAACTTGGCAAGTATCCTTATCAACGTGTCTTCATTTTGTTGACAGAAAACATAATCTGTGAGTTTGTTTCCTGAACGTATTAGCTGTGGCAAATTAGCTGTATATAAATACAATTTCTCAGAGACAGAGTTAGCAGTCCACATCTGGGAGCTCACAGCCACATCTGGAGTAATTGTGTTATTAAAATTTCATTTTGATAAGATAATCAGTCCCAGGGATTTGGAGTTCACTCCAGTTGTGCTGTGTGTTGTGGGTAACATATCTGTGGCAGTTTTTTTGCCACTCAGCTCTGCCATCTTGACAGTTTAAGATTTCCCTGAACCTGTCTGAGTCTCATGTTTATAAAAACTGTCTCTTTTGTTACATGAGCGGCCAGGCTGAAAGCCCTGCGGTGTCTGTCTCGGTTCAGATGCTTTATAATTACATCATCGTGAAAATGCTGCTTGCAAACACTGCAGCTCTGGGAGATTAACTTATGCAGGATTGGGTTAACATAATAATGGTTAGCGGTTGATGTGCAGCAGTGGTGTTGCTGAAGTAAAAGAAAGCAGTTCTCAGTTTTCAAATGTTTTGCAGCAGCAGGAGTTATTATGGCAGTGAGTAATGTCATGCCATTAGAGCTTGCTCAGTAAGTGGTGTGTGTACTCTTGTGGTGATACTGTAGGGAGAAAATAAAAGACAGAGCAGAAAGATGAGAGAGGCTAGAGGGAGAAAATGGAAAAAAAAAGATGGCTACCATTTGCAAAAACACACACAAAAAAAACACACACGTGCGACACAAACACACACTGCTCAAACCACAGATTGCCTGCACGTTCACACACACCACAAACACAATGCCTCCCCTTTCAGCAGCCTGACAATAAAGACAGGGATGATTTCTGTCTGGGAAAAAAACTGTCAGAGTGGCTGCTCACTGGGGGATTTAATAGGTGGGGAGGAGGAAGAGGAGAGAGGAGGGGAGGGGAAGAAAAGAGGAGGGAGACATGAGGACAAGAAGAGGGAAAGAGAATGAAAGGACGAGGGAGAAAAGAGGGAGCAAAAGGAAAATGATGAAGAGGTAAAAAAGAGTGGAAAGGGCAAAGTGGGAAGGACTGAGGAAGAGGGAAGGGGACAGGAAGGAAAGAAGGGAGAGGAAAAGGTAAAAGATAAAAAAATGAAGAATGCATTAAAAGAGATGACAAGATGGGTGGAAAGGAAAGGATGGGAGGCATAAAAGGAAAATGGGAGAACAAGAAGAGCAGCATGAGCAAAAAAGGGCAATAGACAAAAACAGGACACAGGAAGAAGAAAAAAATGGTGAGAAAACAGATGAGGGAGAGGATGAAGCAAGAGAGGAAGAAAAGAAAAGAAAAAAAAGAGGAGGAAGAGGAAAGAAAGCAGAGGAAGGAAGAGATGAAAGAAATTAGGAGGCAAGGATTAGGGAAGAAAAGAGGGATGAGCAGATGTAAGGAGACAGCAAAGGAGGAGAGAAGATAAGGGTTAAGATAAAAAGATGAAAAGATAAGAAGGGCAGAAGGGAAAGAAAAGGAAGAGAATTAGACAGGAAAGGGGTTAAAGAAATAGTGCAATAAAAAGAAAAGAAAGAGGACAGAAAATGGGGTTGACACAAGAAAGAAATAAAGGATGAAAGGAAAGAAGGAAAGGAAGAGGGAAAAGACGCAGAGCAGATGGATTAAATAGAAAAGGTGAAAGAAAAAAGGCAAAAGTATGAAACGTGGGAGGAGAGTATGACAGCAGGCATTAAAAGAAAAAGAGGTAGAATAGAAATTAAGAGTAGGAGGTTAAAAATAAGACAAGACGCAAAGACATGGAGAAGGAGAAAAGGATGAAAAGGAATGAGCAGGACAAGCTGAAGAAAAGGGGGAAAAGGAAATGAGATAAGAAAAAGAGACAAGCAAAGCACTGAAGAAGTGAAGGAATGAAAGAGGAGACAGAAAGTTCAGGGACGACAATGGAGCAGTATTCGAAGAAAACAACAGAAGATGAGCTGAAGGAGGAAGATAGATAAATGCAGCTCAGGCAGAATTTTCTCATCAAATGTGTTGACGAAATTCAGTTTTACAGCTTCTATAAACACTCCATCCATTAACAGAGCTGGATAAGGGGGAAGAAAGATAGACGGAATGATGGATAAATGAAAAGACGGATGGATAATTGGATCATTGGACTGATTAAAATTCTTTTTTAACACGTGATTCCTCTGTAGTCTGAGAAGCATAAAAATGTGATTGAAGATTTAAAAAAAAAAACAAAGATTAAAAAAAGTCTCTTTCTTTAATTATAAATTTTAGAGGCAGAATTAATGGAAAACTCAGCTGGCTCCCCTGATAACCCCCCACACACACACACACACACACACACACACACATACACATTCATCCCCCTTCCTCCTTTGATTAATTTTGGTAAATCCAGCTCTGTGCGAGTTAGTACAGCTGTGTGTGACTCAAGCTCAACACAAATCTCTAGCAAGTCGTGGTAAAAAAAACACAGAAGTCTGTAGCAGATCTGTTTCCTCTCCCTTCACTGCATCCTCTACCTTTTGAACCTGAAGGGGATTTAAGGTGTTGAGTTAAACAAGCTGTTTTTGAAGTCCTATACAAACATAAGTTTTATTGTTATGTCTTGGATAGGCTGAACCCAAGAGTGGATGACATGGTCATAATTAAATCATCTCTTAGCCCCGCCCATCTGTAAATGTTACTACACCTGTTAGTTTTTCCAATCTATCCCTGCACCTATGAGGTACTTTTTAAAGAAATGATGCACTGCCTCAAATAAGGGAAAGTGCCTTTGTCCTTTAAAAACAAGGGCGGCTTCTTGCTTTTACCAGGAGATTGAAAGAGTAATGTTGTTGGAGCAGCAAGGTGGAACTGTGAAATAGGAAAGTAACAGTGGCTGTCACTGGCTGGCTAATAGAGAGGCAAAGTGAATCTGTAACTTAAAGGTGCTATTTTTTCTTATTTAAGAAATAAAAGAAACTTGTTCAGAGCCACACTGACACTTGTAGTACCTTATATAACTAAAAATTAAGCCTTGGGATGTAACCTCATAGGCTAACATGATAGACATAGGGCAATAAGTGACTTGGAGCAGAGGGAGCTCTTCTTATGTAAACATGGCAGAGTAAAAGAGTCATTTAAAATTAATTCAGGGGAGTTTCCAGGTCAACATTTGCCCCCTTGTTCCAGGAGCAGCAGAGGAATCCTGCTCTGCCCCGCCCAATAAGCCACTGGTGCACAGTGGCTAATCCAATTAGCTGTGTAGAATCAATTTATAGGTGTTTGATGGGTGTTTCTCTGGCCAAAAGTGCATGAACCAGTCGGAGAATCTGCTCTCATTCCCTTTACGGACTGGTTCTGCCGTGCGCCAGTGGCGCAGGTGTATTACTATCGTACACCCGGCGCAAAGGTAAACGGCTGAACTACAAGAATTTATTTATTTATTTATTTATTTATTTATTTAGTCATTCATTTGTTCATTCATTCATTCGTTTATTCGGCTGGACAGGGACAACGCTCAATGAATGTATTGTGTCAGACAGCTCTCAGCTAATTCCCCCTTAAGTCAAATCGTTTAGAAAGCAAACATTTCTATATTTTATTACATCTATTTCTACAATATATTTTCATCTGCACAGGCAAACATGCACATATGCCGGCAGACACACCTAAAAATTAAATCCATTTTGTTAATAGAATACATGTGGTAATTGGCTGATGGACTGTTTTTCTTTCAGCCCTTCTTGATATGAAATTTAAATGAAGAAAGGGGATTCAGTGGTGAGGAGACAGAACTCTTTGCTTAGGGTTCATGTTATAGATAATAATTATTATTATTAATCCAGGTTTTTGCTGGTCTAAATTCCTGGCCCATTTGACCTCAATGCGCCAGGTCGAAGATAGCAAACGCGCCAGGACACGCCTCCCTTCCGCCTTCATTCTCAGACCTCCTGCCCCTCGGCACACAGAACCGGCGCAAGTAGATTTGCTAACTTACACTTGCGGCAAAAATGACGTTTGCCCCTGGTGTAAGATAGCAATGACACCTGCGCCACTGGCGCACCGCGTTTGCACCTGGTGTACGATAGGGCCCAGAAAGGCCATTCAGCTGTAAGGAGACGGAATTCTTGTGTAGGGTTCATGTTATAAATAATTATTATTTAATCCTTTTTTTCTGATCAAATAAATGTTTTTTTATGTCTGCGCCTCCGTTTAGACCAGGGATGGGATAGGAAATGTGCCAGGACACGCCTCCATTCTGCCTTTATTCTCAGACCTCCCGCCCTGCAGCACACAGACCTTGCACAAGTGGGTTTGCTATCGTACACTTGTGGCAAAAATGACGTTTGCGCGGGGTGTACGATAGGGCCCATGGTGTTGTTGGTGTAGCGAGGTTGATTTGAAAAGAGAGGAAAAGTCAAGCAGGTTTTTTTCCTGGGCTTTTCCTGAGACAGTAAGTCTCTTGTTCCTTCACTTCACTACACATCTCTCCAAATGACATCATTCAGGTCATAAAAAGTGCCAAGCTGTGATTGGTCAGGACTAGGGGTGTAGCTAAAAAGCCTTAATGGCATTATTCTCTCTTATAAACAGCATCATTCTCACTTTGTAACAGTAGGTGGCTATAATGCACATTAGTTCTGGTTGTCAGCCCCCTAAAATGAAGAAATTTATAAAGTGTCATTTGTTTCTGTTTGTGCAAATTTCACTGATATGGTTTTAAACACTCTTTTCACCTTCCTACAATCATAATTTGAGTCTAATTAGGATGCCCAAAAAGATTCAAAACAAAATAAAGTTCAAAATGAATTTGAGTGATGGGAGTCTTTTTTTAAAAAATATTGTTATAATTCAGTATCAAAACTTTTTAGGTCATGAACATTTTATGGAAACAATCTAATATGGTAACAATCTTGTAGTTGGAGACCAAATTGTAGTTTGTCTCAGTCAAGTCATTGCAAGATTTTTTTTACTTTAAAGTCATAATATGATATAGGTACCTTTATAACAGACAAACACTGTGCAGTCTAAACCTGGCATCACTCTTTAGCATACATTGTTGCCCACTTTGTTTCCTTTTTTTAAACAGAGATGGGTTTTTTTCAAAAAAACATTTTTTTTTTACTTTTAGGACTTTTAATAAACTTTTTGTACCACAACATCATAGCTAAAATTTCACAGTTTAACAGAAGAGACCATGGATGCTGAGGGGTCATGTGGATGCTATTTCTGATAACAGCTTCAGGATAAAAGACTAACTTTTTTTTAAAACAGAGATTATAGCTAAAAGTTTACATGAGAAGAGAATATTTGTGGATTTTATTGATAAATAAGAAAACCAAGTTATTTTGGTTAAAACTCAAATTAAAAAAGAAGCAGAGGTCCTTTGATGTTAAGCCAAACTCTGATCCAGGACCAGCCACCTCACAATGGATGTTTCAGCTCTGAACAGAGTTTACCTAATATCGCTTGCAATGTCATAACATATTCTAATTTATATGTTAAAACTTGTCCTTAGCACCAATAGCATTAATGTCTGGTAGCTACTATTGGTAATAAGCTGCCATGTTTGCTGCAAGTTAATGTTTTCCGAATAATTTAAGATTATTTTGTCATCTTGGGATAACAGCACTTTCTCTCTTTGTTTTGGTTTAATTAGGCCTCTTTGATTATTTTTGACAAAACAAAACATCTTTAAAGATGGCTGCATTAACATCTTGTTGTGAAAAAAAGCAAAAGGTATTTTAATCGCAGATAACAATATGTATTTTTCAAGATAATTACCCTCTGTTTTCTTGCGATGTCATCCATAATTACCGTTGATTAAGAGCCTTTCCTTTTTTGTATTTAAGCATAATTTCTGTTTGTGCTTTATTTGAGGAAAATAGAAATGAAAAAAATACTAAAACATTTCTTTTTTTGGTGAACACAAAGGTTTGGTAATTTGTTTTCATGATTCTATAACTGACTCTGTGAGGAAGGATGGGGGAGTATTTTGTCTGAAGCTGAGTGAGGGAGACAGATTCTGTGTTTGTGCACAGCTCCAGGGTCCATGCATATTTTAGTGTTGTTTGGGTTTTTGTGTATTTCTTTCTCCTGTGTGGTTTAGTAAGCAGTAAAGCAGTAATACTTAAGTGTACATCTTCGTTAGAAACTGAAGGGTTCACAAAGCAAGATATTGGAGACTCAACAACCAAAATCAATGAGTGCAGCTTGAGGGGAGCATAGTGAAGCAGAGTTTTAATTTGTATGAATTTCTAGAAGGATGAGGAGGAGAGAAAAACACTAATACTGTACTGTAAACAAGACCAGATGCTCCAGGATCCCAACCGGATTTAGTCCTCATACCCAAACAACAAAATCAGATGCTGTTGGTCAAAACTGAAAGATCATCTTCAATGGTTGAAAAGAAACCACTGTTTGAAGCTTTGAAACTCTGTAAATATTTGAACAAAACATTGAAAATCATAATGCTTTGCTGGATCATGTCAACAGATTTTTAGCTGGGCATCTGGCATGGCTCATTGGATGACAGCATGAGCAGCTGTTCGTTTGTTTACCACTCTGCTTCAGGGAGAAACATCTCATCAACTCCTGGATGAATTTTTCTGACATTTTGTACTGATCTTCATGGCTCCCAGAGGATAAATAAATCCTGCTGACTTTGGTGATCCTTCTGTAGCCACCATAAGGTTGTAATTTGTGGTTCTGAATGAAATCAGCCATAACTTTTGGATGAACTTAACTGAAATTTGGTTGAGACATTCAGTTCCCCTTCAAGATTTACTTGGGTTAGAGGTTTTGAGGTTCATAGTCACGTATATATGGCAAATTGTTTAAATCTCCATAAAAATCCATCATGCATAACCTTAAGCCTTAATTCAATTTAAAAAACTGAGTTTTATATAAATTAATTCCCTGTGCAGTTGTCATGAAATTGAAAATTAACTGTAAAGACCAATTGTTTTGTTATGTACTAGGCTGTAATCATGCGTATTTTGGTTGTGAAGTTGGGTATTTTGATGTTGCTTTTTAGGGTAAGACTGGCTTTTAGAGGCAGCCTTGAATGGTAATTTAAAGAAAACTGCAGTTTCTGGCATCAATTTGTGGGCTGCTTGTTGGTTGTTGGAGGTTGCAACTTGGAATGTAGCAAGCAAAAGCTAACCTGCCAACAGCCTCTATAGCCTGCTCTTTGTCTAATCCATTCAAAATCGATGTGTTGAAACTAAAAGTAGTGGAAACTTGTTGTGGAAGTTTCTATGTCTGATTGGATGTTCTTAGCAGTAACTATATAAATTTGAAGTTTTTTTGGCATTCAGACAAGATATAATTTTGTTACCTTTGAGGGGGGTAAACTGCTTTCATAACAGCATTATAAACAAAAGCATGTCATGTAACGTGATTGTGAGCATGTTTTCAGGCTAATCTTGGCATTTAGCTGAAATCACCACCCAAGTAAAGCTTCAGTAAAGAGCTGCTTGACAGTAGATACGTTTGCAACATGCATCTGCAATGTCACCTTGCGTTGCATCATTTGACATCTTTTCCACATAACAAAGAATGGTTTGCTGGCTGAAATGTATCAAAATAGATGCTCTTCTAGACAGTCTGGACATTTGTCTTTTTCAGTTATTCATATTTTAGCTTTGCTGTCAACCACATAGAATTCAAATATGTTAGAACATTTATAACATTCTTATAAAGGAAACATGTCCTCTGATTATTATTTTGACTGTATTGCTTAGTGTCAGACTCTACTGCGCTCCTGCATCTTTTATGCTAAAACTGCCTGCATTTCTCTTATGTTGCTGTGTATTTTTCTGTGTACTTAGGATTTTTTAATTAAGAAACAGTGAGAGGATGGATGATTTGTTTGAAGCATTTAACACACAAGGGAGCCTGCTTGTGTTTTTATTATTATTTTGCTGTGTGACTCTGCGTCCTGGCTGACTATAGCTGCTGTGTGAATTGCGATCAAGCGTTGTTATTCTGGATGTCTGAGGGAGGAAAAGGCGTTAACGGCAGAAGAGAAACCACCAGGGATCATGGTTCTTCTTTTATACTTAATTTGCTTTGTGATTTGGTAGAAGAAGTCCTTGGTGGTCTTTGTCAGCAGCTGTGTGGGAGTTAACAAACGGTTTCAGGAAGCGCAGGGGATCATCTGTCTCTTGTTTTATTACTATTTTGCAGGATAAATTTGCATTGTTTATCAGGGTTTTAACATAAATGTGGCGGAACAAACAGCTGGAACAAAGCTCCTCATAATAGCTGGAATATAGATACTGTTAGCTTGGGACGACGTAAACTAGAAACCAAACCCTAATCCTGAAGCACCAGTGGGTTCCCTCCACATACCGCACTCAGACCAGAGGAGGGGAAAGTAATTGTTTTGTAAGTCAGAAGCAGCTGTAACTCCATACAAACACAGGGGAGAACCACTCTAGATATTTTGGCTGAAATAATTTTTTCCCCTAAACTAACTGAGACTGAGACTCTACCATGTTCTTGTTCGATAACACTTTGCAACCAGACATTTTGAGAGCAGATCAATAAGATAATCATCAAGAAGATTTTGCTCAACGTTGCTGAAAGTATTGCTGATTAAAGATGTCTTGATAATGTTTTTTTTCTGGCTCCCTGTTCTGCTGATATCCTCTCGACAGTGCTGGAGCTGCACTTGTAACCTTGACGGTTGCTTGTAACCTTGCAGTTTTTACTGCTGTAGCAGAGAAATAGCAGAGGGATTTTAAAGAAAAGCACAGAGCATCTTGCAGTCTTTTGTTTGTCCCTCCAAAGTGGTTAAAAGATGTTTTTTTTTTTCTCATCATAGTCAAGACTGACCTGTGTAAGTGATTGATTGATATTCATAACAACACTACAGAAGCACAACACCTTTATCTGGGACAACAAACGCCCTAGATGAGCTCTGTGTTGGACTTGACAAAGTGCTGCTTTTTCTCCATTATTTACAGAGTCATCTTGCAAAGAATTTTTTTTTTCTAAACCAAGAAATCACTCAAGATTGTGCAGTAAGTTATCTGTCAAGCCCATAGTCTTCATTGAGTCATAACGGCCAGAAAAAATCCTTAATCACTGATTGCTGCTGCTTCCTCAGCAGAATTATTTCCCAGAGCTGTTGTAATTGGGACCATAATAAGTGCTGAAGATTAGAGTGAAACTCTTATAGGCACCAGTGACTTTCATTACATGTTACCATGGTGAAGACAGCAGTTAAGATCACTTAAACACTTTAAAAACTGAAAGAAATGATGTTCTTGGCTCTATGAAACACTGAGACAGGACTAGAAACAGTAGAAATATGACTTGACACAGGTCTCCTCTCTTTGTTTGACGTCTACACAGGGCCTCCTGGACCAGATCTAATTATTCTTGGTTTAATTCTAACAAAGACTGACTGCCTTATATCCTATTTGAAAGACTTTTACCAGGGGTGTAATAAACAGATCTTAGTTACTGTAGTTTGCATGCAGTTTCAGACCCTATCAGCACTGATTTTAGAAGTACCCACAACAAAATGTCTCATACAAAAGTTAATAAAATAAGACTAATAAAAGACAGCTAGTCATTTGATATCAGTTCATGTAGGTTTGACCAAAAGTTTTGTGTGCAAATGACTGGTACTTACAAAGAGTTTTGTTATTGTTCCAGTAGATCACCTTAGGATCACCTCAGATCACCAACATGACTGTAGTGTAATCGTTTGGGACTCTAACTTGACTAAAACAAATTTTTTGACATTCACAGGCTGCAATTATTATGCTAAGTATCTGAAATAAATAACAAAAATGTCTGTACAGAGACTGAACTTTATCTTGAAAAAAACATCCTTTTTGTTTGACCAGAAATTCCACCTGGCTGTCAAAATTTCACAAGACTTAGTTTCTCATTTATTGTGTCAGTACACTGACAACTTATTGTGTTAAAATTACACTAAATTTAACATTTACCTAACATGTGCCCTTTAACTGTTACTTGTCACCACAGAGGCTATAGAAGTTAGATAAGCACACTTTAGAAGAGAAGTCTGCTTTATAGTAAAGTGGGCCTATAATTTTTAAATATCTTGACTCTAAGTCAACATATTTTTGAATGTCATATGGAACTAACATGGGTATGGAAAGCACAATAAACATGTTGATGATTGCAATGAGCTCATGCATCCTGATATTCTCTCAAACCCTTCATCTTTTCTTTCAGTTGAAAGTGAACAGTAAAAGTCCTTGTAACTGCTTGATTTCTGTTGCACATAAGTTTTTTGAAAAGCTGTAAGAGGCTTCTCTCCAAACTGAGGTGATGAGTAAAATGTTCAATGGACAACTAAAACAAAAGGCAAAGGAGAACAGCAGCCGGCTGCTGATTCCCCTTTAATGTCTCGTTAAATCTTCAGACCACAAAAATCAATAAATAATTTGCATATTTCTGAACTCTATTTTGGAGAAGCTGATCCCCACCGAAGACTTAAACAGCATACAAATCTCACTTCCCGTCTCAACAGACTAACCATTACTATTGGTATAATCACACTGGATGAGCTCCAGTAATGTTGCCTCATTATACCGGTGCAGATTTTTGCCAAGTCGCCCAGTGCAAAAGTGGCCGCTAATTATAACAGGCAGCTTCTGTACAGCATGTGTCCATAGAAAACATAGCTTGTCCTCGTGGAAACGAGCGAATAAGGGTGAAATATTTGCCTCTTTTGGACTTATGATAGGGAGATGTGAATTGAAAAAGACAAGGTGAAGAAAAAGGTTTTCTAAGGCTGGATGTAGAAGAGAGATCATTAGCTGCCACTCAATATTAGGAAGTTGGTAAGTGCAGACTGTGGATAGAATAATGAATGGTGTGACATTTGAAGAAAATGTCTCCTCTTCTTAAAGGTCCTTCCATTATACAGTGGAATTCGACATTAAAATAATCAGATGTCAGTTAGACTTACGTCAGTAATATTAAAATGACATTAATAATCTTTTTACTTATATTTTACCATCTCTCTCTTTCTCTTTCCCTCTCCTTTTCCTTCACTTTTTTCTGGTCAAGTATTCAGTAAAGTCATGGACCCAAAACTTCATTAATTCTAATGAAACTTAGTTGAATTGAAGTAAAAGATCAACACCAAATATCAAGTTGAACTGAGGTGATATTACTCATCAGCATATATGGCTGTCTCTCTCTGTATTTTTAATGAATTGTCCCTTCTTATCTTCAGGTGGACCCCATGTTCACTGTGCCAGCTCCCCCAGCTCCAGGCCACCCTGGTGCCCCTGGATCCTCTCTGCCCTCTGCCCCTTCCTTCTCCCCTCCGGCCCTGCCCACTTCTAACCTCAAGCAGCTGGCAGTGAGGACAAGGTCTATAGGCACCAACACCCAGGATGGCGGCATCACAGGAGCACTGGAGGGCGACTCAGCCTGCCTGGGGCCCTGCCAGCCAGGGACCAGCGTTAACCTGGAGGGCATTGTCTGGCATGAGACTGAAGAAGGTGAGTAGCAAAATTATACACATCAGCTCTGTGGTAGTTACCCAAATTAGTAGAAAAGAAAGGTTTTTTATGTTGGTATCTGTGTACACAGACTTGAGATTCCTGCTACAACCCCAATGCACTCAAAGTAAATTGATTCCTTAAGTAACCAAAATATCTTGCTAAGGTACAAAGTTGATCCTTTGAAAGATTATGCTGTTCAGTTTTATAATGTATTACTTTTATATGCTTTTTAGCAGCAAAAACACCCTTCAACTTCTTTAATGTCCACCAGTATTTTTCAGTGTTACCACATAAAATTGTTGTTCTTACTTTTGTGAATTTTTGAAAACTGTATTCACAATAACAAATTTTAAACATAAATTATGGAAAAACAATGTTGATCTCCTTTATGTCAAAGCAGTGATTTAGTTTAATCTTGTCTGTGTGAGTGTGTGTGTGTGTGTGTGTGTGTGTGTGTGTGTGTGTGTGTGTGTGTGTGTCAAAAAAGGCAAAGCTCTTAACAACTTAAAAATATTAAAAGAAAAAGTAGCTAAACATGAGAGTCCAAGTGTTTGCAGAAAATCAGTCTGGGATGTGATGATGTGATGTGGAAAGTCCTATGTGTCAAACATGGGTAAATAAAATACTTTTGTCATGCTTCAGTGGAAGCTAGGATGGTGGAAATGCATCAGCAGCTCTCCTAAAACGCAAGCTTGACTTTACATTGACTAAAGGCTTTCTTTTTTGCCTTATTGTGTAGAAAAGCTCAGACTTTCTCTTCACTGCACTCTGTCAGGATCAGGATTTTTACATCTCTGTGTTTTTTTGACATCAGAGGATTAGTAGATGTTCTGCCTATCTTATATATGACTAAATAGATGAAAACACTGACAATCAGCACAAACTGAACTATTTTTACCAAACAGAACCTTAGTAGAAGCTGCACTTTGCCATTTCCCCAAAATCTCCAATAGGCGTGGAAATTAAGGTGCAAGTTTTCAGCAAATGGTTTGTTTTGGTCGTTCTCATTAAAACTGAAGACAGTGTTGTTTGCAGGAGAAGCTATAATTGGAGACGGTTTATTTCGAGGCTTTAGAGGGACAGCATCTAAATTTCAGACAGCTTCAGGGGAACACTCTGTCTGGATTCAAAGCTGAGTAAATGTTTCTGCCTCTTTAGAAGTGGCATTTCAGGTTTACTGGACTGTTATGAGTTTCCAGAATGAAACCAACTGTTCTTACCAAAAAACAACAACTTTGGTTGTATTTCCTGAGCTTTGATCCTCATCTCAAACTCCCAATCAGTGGACAGTGTTGGTTCAGTGCTTCTCACATAAGCTAAATATGGAATTTTAGTGATGTGACTGAAAATGGTATTACTTATGACAGCAATACTCTCGTCAATATCAGAAGAGGAAGTGCAATGATTGGATTAAGTGCAGCGGACCTTGAGACGATCTCTGCTCTCGGCATCTCAAGATCCGACAATCAAAACATTTGGACCAGACATCATCGCAAGCGGTGTGGTCGACCCAGGAAGAGAGGCAAACGAGCCAGGATAAGAGTTAAGCTAAGAAGGCTTGGACCCAAGGCTGTTCCACTACCAGCCTACTCCTGGCAAATGTCCGGTCACAGGACAATAAAATGCAGGGGCGTAGAATTGCATAGGGACGCAAGGTACACGTCCCTACCAATATCCAGCTTGTCAACAGGCAAGACAGGCAGCTGCTTGGGGCCCCAGGCCACTAGGTGGCCCCCAAGGGTTGACAAACTCTACTCCATGGTAGGGCTGGGCGATATGACCTCAAATCAATATCACAATAAATTAGGCAGTTTTACCTCGATAACGATAAATGTACGATAAATCCCCGACCACTGTATATCTATAATAGGCCTGCATGATTCGGGAAAAAAATATTGATCTCGATTTTTTAGCTTTGAATTGAAATCATGATTTTCTGCCACGATTTTTTTTCTACCTGGGATTTCAGCAACATCCATTTTGCGTTCATTTGTTCACTGAGTTTTCCTTGTGATTAAAGTTATTTCGGCAACGCCGCAGTCCCTCCTCAGAAACTTTCAACGCAACTATTTGATTCTGTCATAGGATAACGGAGGAGCCTCGGAGCGCTTGTTTACAACTCCGACACACGCCGCCGGCTCTTGGGGGAAAAACGACGTAATTTAGAAATGAAATCGCATGTAGGGGTGAATCTACATCGAGGCTCTAAAACAATTTATTTTGCAGGCCTAATCTATAATATTATCAAACGACAGATGTCGAATTTCTTTTCGAAACAAGCACAACAGGATCAACTTCGACAGACGTTACTTCGTCTACGGCTGTGTCAGCCGCTTCTTCATTTGAACCATCAGTCATTTCCTCATCGTCTGTTTCCCTTCTTGTTCAGACTGGATGGGTGGAGTCACGTGACTACACACACTGTTCCTTGTCTTAAAGGGGAATGAACACACAGTACACACAGTCAAAACAGACAAAAAAGACTTTTATTTTCTTTTTTATTAAATTACCGAATTTACCGACATGGGCAAAATGACGTCGGTTATCGTAGTAGATTTCGGTAACGGTAAATTTTCGGTTTATCGCCCAGGCCTACTCCACGGTAATGTCTTAAAATGTAGCAACTGCATTGACCTACCCCATTAACCCCATCAAACAACCAGTGGTCAAATTGCAATGACATCTTTGACAAATACCTCCCTAAAAGGGTCCCATGTCATCCCTGTCACACTGCTACATCCAGTAACTTTACTGAAGTGTGTCAATCAAAGTAACGTGAAAGTCAATCATGCAAAATGAAGAAGAGCTACCTGTCAGGGAGCGAGAAAAGAAAGAGAAGAAAGGAGGAAGAAGAAAGGAGAAAGCAGGACAGCAGTAAGTGTAGCGGATAATGACATGTAGCAAACACTTAAACTAGCGTTAGGTGTAAGGCGTACTGTTAATTGTTTAATAGTTAGTTGGCCTTGTTAACGGAGCAGGAGACATCAGCCTGGGGATCTCGCTCCGTCGGCTTGCCATTACAGAGTGTGTTGACACACTGCCACACGACTGTCTTGCAAGCTTGGCTAGTGGCTAACATTAGCCAACAGAGAGAAAGTGAATATGCTTGTAAGGTACAATTCTGAAATTTCACAAAAGTAACTAGGACACACCTGTAATGGAGTGATTTGGATTGGGAAAAACAGCTAACCCAGACAACAGCTCTTACTGTAACTAATGAAAGTTGTGTCTTAGCTAACTCTTAAACTATTAATGCTTTGAAATTTAGATCTAAATTTTGA